>VFFE01008529.1:4905148-5057595 GCA_008921705.1 Burhinus oedicnemus | reverse complement strand
AAAAAAAAAAAAACCAAGAACAGATGTTCAATACAGGTCCCATTTGCTTACAGCCTCTTTTTGCCTACAGCCTCCTTTTGCATATCTTCCTTAAAAATATAGTCAGAACATCAGTCTTCATTGACATCAGCTGTTTCTTAGTTTAACCTCATTAAAGTAATAGTTTAAAAGGTTCTTACTTCTCAGCTTTGCAATGTGACAGCTGGACAGCCTGTATTATACTCTCTAAATCTGGACTTGTAAATTTTATGCTTTCAAATTCCAACAAGATTCCTTTCAGAACTATAAGGCAGTTACAGCACAACTCACAAAACTGAAATGCTAATGCGTGCCATACATATACAGAAAACAACTAGGGTAGCTGCCTGCATTCTCTTAAGCTGTTTCACAGATCAGCAAGGGAAAAGGACGTTGTTGTTAGAGGTAATGTGATGAGGCATGGAATAAGAAAAGTATTAAAGGTTTAAGTATAATTTTATCTGCTATTTGAAGTCTGGCTGTGACAGCCATCAGTCTTAAAAACCTTACAAAGACTTTATTAATTATTTATGATGATAATGATTTAGTGGTAGACATAGCTGATTGACAACTTTTCATCTAAACTTTTTTTAAAAGCAGAAAAAGTATCTTTTTAAAAAAAATGGCAGTAATTGTAAGAAATAGAGCTATATTTGTTCTTAGAAAATGTTAGAAATAGAGCACTTAAAAAATTCAAAATTTTAAGAGAGCACAATTAATCTCATGATATTTTGTATAAATTACAAGGAAGGTTGTGTTTGGAATTACAAATATATGAGGGAAGAGAGATTGTGCAAGGAGGCTTTGGTGTCATTAAGTTATGCAGATAGATTATGCTCATGTCCTGAAGATTAGGTGACAGAACAGAAGAAATTCCTGAACATGAAATGAGACATTTGTGGACATGTCAAAAAATAGAGTGAGAAGCTCACAAAAACAGTTTTCAGTGTAAGAATAGTACCATGACGGTGAGGAATGGCTGGATTTCAGAGACAGTTAAGGGAAAGTTGGCCAAATATCACATACAGTTGGAGGAGAGCATTTTGAATCGCACAGAACCCAGGCAACCATATCAGAAATACCATGTATGTCTGAGATTATGTAGGTAACTTTATCAGAAATAGCAAATTTGGGTACAGAGGGAGCAAAACTGAGACCAATAGGAAGAAAGTAATTAGGGGTGGGGTTTTTATCTGGGAGTAGATAAGGAGAAAGAAAAGGAGAGACAGAGGTGAATGGGGAAAGACCAAGCATGGGAAAATGGAGATAAATGGGGATAAAAGGGACTGTTTGAGCGTAAGCAAGTTGCTGGTCAGTACACTTGCCTGACTGAGATCTACACCTGATCATTGTAAACTATCCTACCTCCTTATTAATGCCTGTTCCTTAAGGGTGTGTGTGCATGTGTGTAACCACCAGCAAACTACAGACTAGCCGAACTGAAGGAAGAAAATAGGTCTGTCCAGTCACTCATCTGAATGCTGTTCTGCGCATGTAGATGCTGATAAAGGCATTGCTCTCTGTCTGTGTTGATCTGTGTGGCTGGCTGGCCATGTTGCTCTAGGATGTATATCTGTCTCTTTGTAATTTGTGCTTGGCCTTGTTGCTAATCAGACCAAGAGAATGGTGACTGCAGCAGCCACATCTATGTAATGGAGACTGGATAAACTCCTCTGGGTGTGAGCCCTACTAAGTCTGCACCAGGAACTAGGAAGTAGAACTTCCCTGGATCCTAAAGACCCCCAGCTATGGCTTCCCTTAGAAGCTGTCATATATTTTTTTACTTATTAAAAAGTCAAGAGTAATATCTTCTCATTCCTTGAAGAAAATCAAGACCAGTGTCAGCTTAAAAAGGAAATTCCTATTGTCACGTTTATGTGAATAGGATTTGTACTCATTTTTCCAGTACCTGCTCCACCTAATCTCACAAGGAGCGTTTCTAAGTTTCAAGGACTGTCTTCACAAGGAGTGAAGTTCTATATGTTTCTTTCTTAAGGCGTCTTCTGACATGTATGTTGATAAACTGATCCTACCATATTATCAGTAGATCCGTTTTAAGGAAATTAGGCTTTCATGTGACAAAGGTCCAGTTACTTCACTTTTCTTGTCAAACAAGGTACAAAAATATTGTTTTGGAGACATATTTATAGGTTTTAAATGGATCTATTGCTGTTTCTTCTCAAGAGCAAAGCAATACCTACCTTGTGCTCTCTGTTGGAAAGCTTGTGTGGGTAGCATATAAAAATCATGGAAGAATCAAAATCATTAGCAAAAGAGAATTGAATGCAATTATAAATAATATCTTCTTAAACAAGGTATTTTAAAGTTCCTTCCAATATAACGAGAAAGGGGAATTACAGGGAGTAACCCTCATATGGAGAAGAACTTCTAAACTGAGTTATATGAGTCAGGCTGAGACAGAGAGATCAGCAACTCTGAAAAAAGAAAGATTTCTAATGACAACAGGAACTTCGGAAATTAGTGCACAGCTAGAAAGAAATAGATGTAATGTGCTTCTTTGAGGGGTGAGGGGGAATTTTTTAGGGATTTTTTTTTTAATTATTTCATGTATATATATTTCCATTTACTCTTTTTGCAAAATGGTTTGTGCACATCATTCTGCTTGTTTAGAACATACTCTATGGCACTAAGCACAAGAACATATGTTTTGCAGGTCATTTGAGGAATAAACTTGAACTGACATATGACTACTTATATACATGCTCTGCTTTCTTTCAGAGTCAGTATTTGCAATAACATAATAATAGGAACTGAAGAAAATTAATACTTTGACATTTTATTTTAATATTTTTCTGGTTTTGAGAGCAGATTAAAATCTTTGCAATTAGATGCGGTCTTGCTTTTTATGGAATTCTTAAACAGGTTTGGGTTTTTTTATTTATTTCATATGTATAAAAAGTACCAGCTAGAATTGGTAGATAAAAGTCAAAATACATATTCTGGAGACTAAATAGTAAGAAAACAGACTTACTTAGTGTGAATAGTATTTAATACTGAGAAATAGTTTGTGTTTGTATATTCCATCTAGATATAGCATCTCTTTGAACCAAACAGGAAGGCACTCTGGATCTAAGGAAGAGATCCTTAGAACCCTTAGTGGACCTAAGGGTCTGTTAAAGCCTATCTTATTCCCTGTGTCCATTGGTTTATTTATGTTAGTTGGAAGGCTGGGTCTGCGGTTCCTGTACTTTATATATGGAAATTACAGGTATTCATGAAGGAAGAGGTTCTGAAAAGAAGCAAAGTATAAAGATGGATCTTAAATACTGGGCTTAACAGTTATGTAGAACTAAGCTGTTGATCTACATGTTGAAACTGAAGTGCCTAAAATTCAGCACCTATATATAGATACATAAAATACTTTTTGTGGAAAGCCTTGAAGAATACCAATAAGCACAGGATGAAAAGGGAAGATAAACACATTAGGAAGAATTCTCAAAACCTCCCTCTAACTAGCTGTCAATCACAACCATCACAAACTCTGGGCCCGAACCAGTAGCACAATTTTTTGGAGTTCAATATTCTCTTGAAAACGCTAATCCACTCAGACATCTACATTACAGAATGTAGCCTACATAAAAGAATTATGAGGATGAAAGAGAAAACTTGTGGGAAGGATGAAATAAAGTGTATTTCTCAGAGGTTATGTGTGACATAAGTCTGCTTTTACAAGTTATTGTTGCCACTCAACAATTTTAACCAGAACCAGCCCTGTCACTCTTCTCAGTGTGCCCTTCCAGTATCTGTGTGCCTTCATTCTGATTGCATGTGCCAGTCTCTTTTTCTCCCTCTCTGTCATCTTTTTCACGTATGTCAGTGCTCAAAGAAGCTTCAAAAATAGCCATTCTCCCCAGTCTGTTCAGGATGGGGGTGTATAAAGGAGATGGAGGGAGAATACTGTGGGCTCAGTAAGGCTTCTTCATTTAAGGGACCCGGAGGAGAGGGAACTAGTGGGAAGCAGGAAGAGCCTGAGATAAGGAGTCCCTCTTTTATTTACCTAATATATTAAAAAATTACCAAAAAATGGTAACACTGCCAGAGAGTCCCTTAATGGGGTGAAGGATTTAGAAACCTTCAAAGTTTGAAGCTGATATTTTATTCATGATAATCAGAAAGAGAGTACTGTGTTATTATATTTATAAAATAAGGATAAATTGAAATGCTCCATTTGTCATGGTGCCTTGAAATGAAATATCCATGCTTGGAAAATACAGACAATGATACATATAAAAGAAATGATGTTTTTGGGGGAGACGTAATCTTAGTGCAGCACAAAACAAAAAAGACAAAAAGAATTGCAGAAAGCCTTTGGTCAACTATGTGGGTGTAGAGTGTAAATTGCCTGGTTTTTTCAGCAGTCACTGAGCATTTTAGAGATAGTCAGTCAAGTAAACTATCCACAGGCAACTCTAGTTTCTCATAAATCCTAAAGAACCTGAAAGATCCTTATTATTTCTGAGGTGCTTCAGACTCTTGCTTTTTATACAGAAACTGAAACATTTTGTGTCTGTATTTCTGATGTTGCCTGTATCTTTCATTATTTCAAAGACAGATTTTATTTTACAGTATTTTACTTTTTTTGCATGGAAGGCAAAGGCCCAGTGTTAGTGTTCTGGCTTAATTTAATTCCCATTTCTAAAGCAGGCTTCCTGTAGGATCACATAATGCACTTAGACTAATCGTATCTCAATTTCCTACTGATAAAATGAGCAAACCAATGTGGTTTTTTCCCCTCTCTCTTTTGTCTATTCAGAATGGAACTTTTTTTTTTGTGGCATTGTATTTACATTTACAGTAATGTCACACTGAAACTTCAGTTTCGGTTGCAATTTTCATTTTCATAATAAAAACAGCAAAAAACAAAAGTTCCTTTATGACTTCACTCTACTTCCAGAAAATTCAACTGGTATACAGCTAATTTTTTAAGTAAGAATGGACTTAAATTTCAGTGGGTGTCATTTCAATGCAAAGCTTTCTGTTTGTTTGCCTGACTCTGTTGGAAATTTTTATTTTTGCAATTACACAACTTTTCATATAAAATTACCAAACAAGAAATGCCTTTTTCATTTTGGGAGGCTTTTTATGATAAACCTCAGGAGAAAGCTCATAACTGCAAGTACTGCATTCATCTGAAGGGTAGAAGGAGGACAGACAGTTGAAGGTGAAGTCACTGAGATTTTCAGCACAAACATATGAATTAAATATTACAAGGACGAGAAATGTTAGAAGAGACTTGTGAGGAAAAAGAACCTAATTTTGCTTCTTCATTAAATTACAAGTATAAAAACTTCAAAGATTTCATACTGTTTTTTGTAGCTGGTTACATTATCTTAAATTCTATATCTATTGATTAAAACCTGACTTTTTTTCTGTATACATTATATGCTTCTGTACTTTTAGGTGTATTTTCTAGAGACCTAGACTTACTGCCCCAAATTTGCAGTCTACTCTAGTTCATTGTAAACAGGGGACTACATTGCTGAATTACCTTATTTGAAGCTGGGCCAAGCTCATCTAAAAGATTTACAAAACCAATTAAAACTTTTAGCAAACTCTCTTGATTTTTTCTCCTCTTGTACTTCAGTATATCCCCACACATAGCGTATCTTCATAGGCAAATAAGACAGTAAGCCATACAGGTCATTTATCTCTGTTTAGACTGCGACTTTTTTCCTTATTTAGTCCCCCATGTCTAGCACTACCAGAGACAGTTTATGCTGGATTAAATTACTCCTTATCATCCTCTGACTGTCCTGCTCTCTTGCATCGCTATAATTATGGAATATTCTAGCATTTGTTCACTGAAAGGATCAACATTTGGAGACAAATCCTTTTCTTTTCTGTCTGTTTTCTAATAGAACTGAATGGTTTACAAATCATGCAATAATTCTGTTAAGGATATCCCCAAAATGTCCCTGTTTGATCACTTCTGCTGCCATGCCAATATCATCTAATAGAGATATGGGCATGCTGAGAACTAAGACTACTTCCCCAGATTGTATATAGATGATATGTTTCAGTTAAAATTAATTTTCTGTAATGTATACCGATTTGTTATATCACTCTTTTCTCCGTATGAAACCTCTGACTGCCAAATCAGTCTTCTGCAATGCAGTCTCTATTTTAGCATCCCTTTTTACATTACTAGAATTCTGCTCTCACATCAGCTTTGATTCTTTTCCCAAGCTGAGTGGCTTGTACTATCTTATCTTGTGAACTACATAACCTCAGCCTCTTCATTTTTCCATATAAACTTCCTCTTAGAAGCCCTTACTTCTCAAGAACTGCATCGGTGCCATCCTCCCCCATTTTTCCTCTAGTTTTGTTTCCATATTTCTCAAAATATTAGCTTTCTATTAAAATAAATTACAACATAGGAGTCTCTGAGTCCAATAGCCCAGTAGATATGAAGCTGGTACAGCTCCATGTCCTCAGGTCCAACAGATATTCCAGATAGGAGCACATACACACACTACTCACACATGACAAGCCACAATGATCAATACAGACAGAAAATACACAGCAGTTACACAATTATGAAGGGCATAGATGGCCTAATCCTGTTCCTTCACTACTGCTGATCAGGACTGAAGACATCTTGTGGATACAAAAAGATATCCCAGTAGCTAGTCCAGACCTACGGCATCCCTAGATCCCCCATCTCTTCAGTAGAAGTTTTGGACAATTAGACCCTCCAGTAACCAATTCTCAGACCCTTGCTCTTTCCAGGATCCAGCCCTCAGACCTCCAGTTTCACTGGTACCTGAACCCTAGACTTCTTGTTCTAATTGCTGGCTACTCCAGCTTGAAGTTTATTAGCATCACATACACACAGAATGTGAGGAACCTCACCAAGGAAAATAGCTAGGAATAGAGTTTAATATGAAGATAGGATAGACTATAGAGATTAGGGTGGGAGTTGGCCAGACAAGCAACATGTTTACTCTTGACCAGCCCTTCATTTCCTTTTTCTTTTTCTTTCCCATGCAGTTTTTTCCTAATCCACCTTTCTCCCTCCTTTGATCCTTCCCCTAAACAGCTCACAATACATTTCTCACATCCCCACAAACTCCATAAAAATCCCATAATAAGTTTTATGTTGTCCCAAAATGATCTCCCCCTTGCATCTCATAATAATGCTATATCCCTGTAGGGATTAACCCCTCTTCAGTCTGCAAGATCCTCCTGGAAGAGCTTGTTTGATTGGCTCAGCTTGGTGGGTTTCACACCAGGGACAACAGAAAAATTATTTTCTTTTAAGCATGATTTCAAAATCATCGCTTTGGAGTAAACAATTCAGCGAGCTCCCTTTTCACTGATTAGGTTACCTTTGGGTCCTAGGCCTGACACTCTTCCTCTTGTATTTATGGTGATTAGCCTTTAAACTATTTTAAGCTTAAATAACTGTAAACATAACAAATATACTAAGAAACAAGCAACTAACAAAGTGTATATTCAGTGAAAGTACATATACCACAAACTGCTGAAATGATTCATGCATGAATAATCTTTATTTAGAAACAGACTTGCAAGGCAGCATGCTGACGTGATAGCTCTTTAAGGCAGCTAGTGACCTCCTACAATAAAATAATGCCTTGATAGGATAGTCTGCACAGGAAGTCATTGTTCTCTCCATTCATTTGTTATTATACATACAATATTCAGAACAGTAGGATCTAGGAAACTCAAAATTATACCTGTGGAGTATTATTCATAGTTTTCAAGCAGAGAATTTAAGTAAAAAAAGAAGTAGATTAAGCCTATATCCAAAATATCTGCAGGCTATGTGTGCTGGCAAAAACTATCCACATCCCCTCTTCCAGCTTTCCTGGACCCTAGCCTGGAAGCAAATTAACAGTTGTGGAAAATTTGCAAACTGGGACTCTGAAGGAAAACAGGGAGTTGAAGCAAACTGACACTGTAGAAAAATATAACCTGATTATCACAAAAGAAGTCCAAGATGAAGCAAATAGAACATACTTCGCTTGATAGACCATATAGTGATGTAGTCTCAGTAAAATCATCCAATTTGTCCCTACTCTCTCTAAGGAGAGACAGGAAAAATGTAGATCTGTTTACCTCTTAACACCAATATATCTGTGAAGCACTAAAGACATCCTTGTAACTTTTCTCACATACGCACACACTTGTATGTACAAACACACCCTACTTGGGCATTATTGTTATAGCTTTTCAGAGTTTTAGCAACAATTTTAGTTACTAATTGTAGAAAAAAACTGAATAACTATTTTCAGTAGAACGAATAATACAAACTCAGAAAAATAATGTAGATGACACTCTCGTAATATAAACCGCATACTCTGTATATTTAGATTTTGTTCTGTAAGTGGATTACTATTTGACTGTTTAATCATTTTTCAAATAATAAAATCACTTTTCTAAATAATATATCATAGTTTAGAGCACGTTTCATGCTGTGTTGTTGCATATTTCCAGTGAAGCATTATCAACAATATTTTTTGCATAATCCTATTACTTCATGCTATGTGACTGACAAGATTTAGATTTTTCTTACATCTTCCTGATTTCAAATGCATGTATGTTCTGCAGTCATTACGCTTTTTTGTATGCTTCCCACTGTGCCACATGAGTTTCACACACCATTACTCAATTAAAAGCTGCCATAAAAAAATTATTATATTTAGCCCTCAGTCACTTAAATGCAGCTTTGGAACCCGTGCATAAATGTTTGTGTATTTCAAGAACACAGTGGATGGTTTCTTCTTCAGCAAAAGATTATTTATTAAAAAATACAGAAAACCAGTGAAACCCAGTATCACAGTTAATTACATGAACCAACAGCATACATTTTAACCAAAGAATGTAGAAAGGCTTGTTGTGTCTAATAAAATGAGTCTGAAGAAGAGCTTCCTGAGACGAAGAAGTCAGGAAAATAAACTGTTTTTCTTAAAGAAGGCAGGCACAGAGAAGTCCAAAAGCTATAGCAGCAAAACCACTTTATTACAGCAGCAGCAGTTATCTCCCATTCTCTGCAGTGCTGTCACAGGCATCAAGGACATGAGAAAAAAAAGAGGATGAGATTATTTTATCCTTTCTAATCTCCAGTTAAAAGCAAAGAAGTCAGATGAAGAACACCTCCTCATGTTACCCACTGTGCCTTTTCACATTCATAGCTGAGATTTGAATCAACACAAATTAGGAAAATTATGATTGAAAAAACAAAACTATGAAAGCAAACATCTTTTTTTTTTATGAGAATAAGTTAATTTTCCAGTACCCCAATTCAAGTATAATTACTATATACCTGCAAGAAATATAATTGAGTTTTTAGTGCCATATACTTGCAGGAAACCAACAGTATGAGGCAAGTGGGGTGCCCTGTAAAAAGAAAGTACTATCAAAAAAAGGAAAACTCTTCTAAAAATAAAATACAAAATTGTTCTTTCTAGCTTCTTCAGTACAAAGTATGCAATTATGCTTTGCATGTTGTAAAACTGCAAATCAAACTATAGCAGCAGGGGAGTGAAAGTTGGAGGCGTAAACATGGGAAGAAATATAAGATTTCAGCTGAGATTTAAAATGAAATTAAATGGAGAGGTAGAGGTATGTTGTTTCAGAAGCCAAGAGCAGCAGAAGAGAAGGCTTTTGCACCAGATTGTGCAGAAAGAGTGAGGGAAGCCAAAACTGAATGAGTAGGGGATAAAAGGAAGGAGAAGTTGAGTATTAGTGAAAATTTTTCAGTAAGTAACAGTATGTTTTAGTACAAATACTTTTTCTTCGAAAAATCCCATTTTAAAGACTTATAAAATAATATAATAGAATATTAAAAAAAACCCAACCAACCACAACCTGAGAAAATATCCCAAACATACACATCCATTTAAAGAAACCCTAAAAGATGTGTTTGAATAAGAGCATGATATATCTGTATTTCGTTTTTCCTATTGAAAATGCCTAGTGGTCCCCTTTGGGCCATAAAATGGTACGTCAGCAAAATATGCCAAAAAAAATAGAAACCTCAACATTCTTTGTGAACAGAAATTCATAATCCAGACCTTGGATAGATACTATGTGTCATATCTATGAACAAATCCACAGGTGCAAAACAGATACTCTGCATAAGAATCCTCTCCCTGCACCAGTGTTGGAACCTTGTAGATAATTTCCCATTGGTCTTTTCCTGCCAGAACTGTTGTTCAGAACCCAGCCTTCACTTCCAAAAGTTTTTTTGGTTTATGTGGTTATTCTCTTAAACATGGCTAACATAACAGAATGCCAACTTTCAGACTACCTCAGCAGTGCTGTCTCTGCTGTGTCTAGGACCAGCACTGATTTAGCTGTCTGCAGCTGGATCAGTTACTGCTAGCGAAATTCTAAGTTCCAGGGTGTTATCCTAACTATGATAAAACATCGTAATTTTTTTTTTTCTCCGGTGTGTTTTTTCTCCTAAAGCTATATTATTATCAGTGTCACATGCTAGCATGAAATGGCATGTGTAGATGGTTTGTATATGAATATCCAGGGAACCCTGAACTAAAAGTGAATCATGAGACTAACAGAAGTGTTTTGGATGTCTGTTACACAAACAGATACCTACTTGGCTCCCAAATCTTCTCTGAGTTCAGAAGGAAGACATATAACACCACAAAATTTTTGAATCCTTTTCTCTGGATTTCTCCTCCTTTTTGTCCACTCACCCAGTTTTAGTATTCCCCAGGCTCCTTATCATAGTCAATATACCAACTTTCTTTTCCAATTGTGCACCATTTTATTATGAAAGATAATAAGTTTACTTAATTTGCCTTTGCACTGTTTCTCAACACAAGTTCATTTTTAAGCACATCTTAATTTGCATATGAAATACTAGTGGACCTCATTACATTAAAAAGAAGCAAACTACCCCAAAACAGCAGAAGCCAAGGAGAAGAAAAATGGAAGAGGGGAACACATATATAGAAATATGAGTCTATGTCATTCCTGTTAATTGATGTCTAGTTATGAGAATTCAATAAAAGAAACAAAAACATTCTTTTAATTTGTTATGAGGAACAGCTTTCATATTTAGTTGCTGGGGTTTTTTTTGTTCCCATGAGAAAACTGCAAGAAGTGATGACACTTTTTAGACTGAAGAACAGCAAATGCAGCTTGCAGTTGTGGGCTGATTATTAGCCAAATTTTGTGAAGAGGTGAGGAGAGAAATAAAACTAATATATCGTATTGTTATAAGAATCTTCTTTGATGTAACCAGTTGAATTCATTTTCTACTTACAGTAAGGTTGGTAACAATACATCATTTTACCTTTGCATCTTGTAGTATTTGCCCAGATTTTGCTCTCAACTTTACTGATAAGCCTGGATTGGAAGGAAAAATGCTTTTAGCCAAGACATGACACTTAACAGCTATTTTTAAGGCAACTGTGAGGGGATATGAATTAGGTGAAAAACTGGCTGCAGCACGAGGCTTGGAAGGTGTGAAGAGTGGTTTGAGGCCTGACGGGCAGCAAGCTGTGAATGGTGCTCCTCAGGGGTGAACACTGGCCACTACAGTCAAACGTTTGCATCAGTGACCTGAAATAAGGGATATAACCCACTGTTATTGTTGCCACAGGTGTCGAGGTGCCAGCAGCCGGGGGGCTGCGGGGGGCGGCCTCTGTGAGGAGAGGCCGGGGCTGCCCCGTGCCGCACACAGCCGGCTCCAGCCGGTTCCAGCCGGTTCCAACCGACCGACTGCAGGGCACGTCTGAGCACGTCAACCAACTCAGAGGCCTTTTCTTGTTTCCTCGTGGAATATGCACTTAGTTCTCACATTTCAGGTTTTAAAAAAGATTTCGCTGTGTGTACATCTAGCTGCAGATGCAAATGTTGGCCTGTTTCAGCCAATATCTCTGCTCCACAGTGCTTACATGCAGCTCAAAAACAGTCACAGGCTAGTTCATGGCTAAATACACTTACTAAGATTTTGTGCTATTGATTTCTCTGGACTCTGACTTTCATTTTTTTCCTCTGTTTATGCCACTGTCCATAGCAACTATAATGCACAGGTCGGTGCTGTTTGTGTTTGAAATGTCTCATACATGCTCCTCATCATCTTGCTACTTAATAAACACTGATGCTCTGACATGACACTTCTGTCAGCCGGTTTTATATTTTGTCCTTCTATATCCCCAGATTATTCTTACATTTACAAAAATCAAACCGAGGCTACACAGAACCACATATACATGACAAGAGCCATTTATAAGTGATAAATATATATTATTTGTAGAATAAGTTATAGCCTGCAGCTTGTTTACTGTAGGAAGAAGGATCCCATCCCCACACCTCTCTTACGTGTATTTTCTTGCTCTCCTCCATGTAAAAACACGTGAATAATCTTGATCCAGGACTTCTTTCAGTTTGAAAGTATCAGCAGACAAAATAGAGCCCTCCTCTCACCGTCAGATATGCAAAGGTTTGTAATTTGAAACCTCATCCCCAAAGACTGACCTTCCCTGCCAGCCCATATGTACATGGACAGCCAGGTATTCATGGCCAGTAAAAGGCATCTTAGTGAGAGCTTAGGTAGGGCCCGACTTTATGCAGAAACTAGTTTATCTTCCTTGTATTAGCAAATTAGGTATACATGGATTCTTGTTCCTGGATTATGCATGAATTAATAGAGGACCTCATAAGAGAGGGAGCAGGTGAGGCTTTAAGAGCATACAAGAGAGGTGAGAGAAGGAAGAAGAGGGGAAGAGACACTGAAGGGAACCTTAGGCAGAAGAGCACCAAGAGGTGTATTTTCTGCTGCTGGTGCTGTGCTGGTCTGTGGCAATATATGGTGGTTTTGGTAGAAGCCAAATCCCAGCTATAGGTATATACTGTCCCGCACACACCTCTGATACCTCTTTCAAGAGCAGGAAATCACAAACCACCTTAGATTTCCAAGCATCTGACACTAGCAGAGCAGGCAGCCAAAGCCTAGCTATTTGTCAGACTGCATTCACATCATGCTCACCTGGAATCTCTTTATTTTGCTGGGATCTAATGCCAAGTCTTACCTAATAGCATAGGAATAAAAAGTGGAAAAACAAAACCCAAAACCACATCAGAAAGGGGGTTTGATATTTCTCCAGCTAGACTGGTACAGATATCAGAATTATCATGTTTCAAGTGAAATAAGGTTTGTCCATAGTTTTTTTACATATCCTGTAAAAAAAGGCTTAACTTTTTTTTTTTCTTTTAATGTGAGGCCAAATATTGTAGTTCCATGGTTAACATGTGTATCTTCTACAAAAAAGTTGGAAATATAATAGTTTTCTTGTAAGAAAATACATGATTAAATATTTGTGAAATGAAAAATAATTAATACCTAAATGTCACATAACAAAAGGAAAACAATTAAGGTTAAATCTAAAGAATTTGTGAAATACTCCAAGACAGAAAGTGCAAAATTACTGTCAATGAAATGAATCTGTAAAAGCCCAAGTCATATTTAAGGGGTATAAATAACGATGAATTAAAAAAAGTCTCTCAGAAGCTTGCAGGCAATGCGTAGTTCTGTAAGTATGTTCATTATCAGAGCTTCCAAAACGCTTTATTATCTGAAGTCAGTGAGTGACTCTGTCTGTACTAAATTAAATTTATAAGTGCCCTAGAAGAAAAAACTGTATTTTGTTTCAAATGACTGTTTTTTCTTACACTATAACATTGCTGAGTTTCTTGGTCTAGTAATTCTTGCACATAAAATGAAAATGTTCTGAATTTGAACAATGAAACAGTGATATAAATACTGAACAAAATACTGAACAAACTACAGGTAGAGGGATGACCTTCCTCTGTTTTATAGTTTCAAAAAGAATTATATTCTTAATATAAGCAAATAAATTAATATAAAAGCCAACATGGCTTCAATAAGGGCAAATCATGACTGACAAATTTGATGGCCTTCTAAAATGGCATTACAATGTTGGTCAATAAAGGATGAGCAACAGACAACAGTCAATGGCTCGATGTCCAAGTGGCAACCAATGACGAGTGGTGTTCCTCAGGGGTCAGTACTGGGACTGGTGCTGTTCCACGTCTTTGTTGGTGACATGGTCAGTAGGATCGAGTGCACCCTCAGCAAGTTTGCCAATGATACCAAGCTGTGTGGTGCGGTCAACACACTGGAGGGAAGGGATGCCATCCAGATGGACCTGGACAGGCTTGAGAGGTACAAATCTCATGAAGTTCAATAAGGCCAGCTGCAAGGTCCTGCACATGGGTTGGGCCAGTCCCAAGCACAAATACAGGCAGGACAGAGAATGGCTTGAGAGCAGCCCGGAGGAGAAGGACTTGGGGGTGTTGGTGGATGAGAAGCTCAACATGAGCCGGCAATGTGCTCTCACAGCCCAACCACATCCTGGGCTGCATCAAAAGAAGCGTGGCCAGCAGGTCGAGGGAGGTGATTCTGCCCCTCCGCTCTGCTCTGGTGAGACCCCATTTGGAGTACTCTGTCCAGCTGTGGGGCACCCAACATGAGAAGGACATGGACCTGTTGAATCAAGTCCAGAGGAGGGCCATGAAGATGATCAGGGTGCTGGAGCACCTCTGCTATGAGGACAGGCTGAGAGAGTTGGGGTTGTTCAGCCTGGAGGAGAGAAGGCTCTGGGGAGACCTTATATCAGCCTTCCTGTAGTTAAAGGGGGCCTAGAGAGTGAGGTGGAGAGGGACTCTTTATCAGGGAGTGTAGTGATAGGACAGCGGTAATGGTTTTAAACTGGAAGAGGGTAGATTTAGATTGGATATCTGGAAGAAATTCTTTACTGTGAGGGTAGTGAGTCACTGGAACAGGTTGTCTAGGGAAGTTGTGGAGGCCCCATCCCGGGAAGTGTTCAAAGCCAGGTTTTATGGGGCTTTGAGCAACCTGGTCTAGTGGAAGGGGTCCCTGCCCATAGCAAGGGGGTTGGAACTAGATGATCTTTAAGGTCCCTTCCAACCTAAACCATTCTTTGATTCTATGATTCTATGAAATGCAAATCTGTGAATGTTTGCACACAAGTGTATGTTGAAAACTCCAACAGACACACACAAATTTTCTCACATTAATTTGTCTCTTTTCTCAATAAAATAATCTCATAATAATATTGCTTTTACTCCCCTAGGCCTCTGACCTTCTTTGGTCAATGAATTGTGTGCAGGAGCTTGATTTTGGTCATGGGAACCCCATGTTATTCTGTGACTGCTGAAGTGTCAAGAGATTACAAGGTCTTTTACACCTTTTGCAGGTGGTTTAAAAACAAAAAGTCTTATATCTAAAGACTTATTTCCAAAACTGATGGCCTAACATCTGCCACATGATCCAACAGTGTACATATGTGCGTCTCACGGAGTGAGGAAATGTGTAACTATGTAAGAGAATTACGGAACCAAATCAATGTCCAGAAGGTATAGGAGAGATGTTATTAATAAATAACATATTAAATTAAATCCTATAAATTCTGTAAGGACTGTATCACCTTGTACTAGGAACTGATGTACAGATTCACTAAAATGAAGGAAGTCTCATTTAGGTGGCTTGGCAAATGCTGGATTTATAGAGAAGTTGAAAATCCACTTGTACAAATTCCCAATTTCTAAGTAGGACTTTCTTGTAGAGAAGGAATTACAATATCTTTGTCATACGTTTAGCAGGTGTCTTTCATACAACATGTGGGTTGAGACTGGTGGATTTCAAATTTACCAAACATCTAGTTCTAATAAGGAGGAATGTACTCTTGGTTGAAAATGGGTTTGAATGGACACCAGTTTGGATGGCAGACTGGATTCCTAAGGATTACAGAAGTAAGATGGCTTACCTTTTTCAAAACTGGAGAATAGAAATAGGTGTTATACGGGTCATAGAATCATAGAATCGTTTAGGTTGGAAAAGACCTTTAGGATCATGTAGTCCAACCATTGACTCTACTCTACCAGGTCTGCCACTAAACCATGTCTCTAAGCACCACAAAAGTCAAAAGAAGGCATGATAATACACAGATTCACTTCCTAAGTAAGGTGATATCACACTTTAAATAGTTTAAGTAGCTCTGGTTACTAAAATACGTAAGGCAGTTAAGACCTAGTTAGTATAGTTGGAACAGTTTCCTCTTCAGTGTATCATATGATATTTTAAAAAATAAATAAACCTTTCTGACTTTAATACCTCAGTCATAAAACATCGGAAAGGTCCTTAAGTGTTCATCTAGTTCAGCTCCCTGAACTAATCAGGATCAAATCTTTATAGACTTTCCTTGACAAAAGTTTTATATTCTTTTATATCTCATATATATATATTTTAAAAAAGGAACAAAAAATTGAATAATAATATCCACTCACCTGATTGTCAGTTAATAAGAACATAAAAATGGCCAGAATGGGTCAGACTGGAGTTACACCTAGCCTCAAATCCTAATTCAATCAGAACCAATAAATACATGCTTAAGGAAAAAAACAAGAATGTGGAAAGTGCGCGTGAACCACTTCTTTAATATTTTCCCAGAGCCCTACTAGTTTCAGCTCAGAAATTTCCTGATTTGGCCAAGGTCACTATGGCTTTAGTAACTGACAATGGGTTTTTTGTCCATGGATTTATATAATAGCTCGTCTGCAACATCCTTCAGGTACAAATTCTTGGTTTATTAAAAAAAAAAAAGTGGGTGTTTTTTTGAACCTGACATATTAGTTTCATTTGTTATCTTTTAGTTCTTGTACCTGAAGAAACCATAAACTATCTCTCCCTATAGAACTTTTTCAAGCCACTCATGATTTGTAAATTTTTAGCGTATTCCCCTTGTTTTACTCTACAGCTTATGGATCCCAGCTTATCGATCATTGCCAGTATGGAAGACATTCCATAACTTTGATCATCCAGTTTTGCAATGTTTGTGAAGCATTCAGTACTGCAGGGATGATCACTATAAAAAAACCTATGAAGAAATAAATAATTCTGTCTTCAGGGCAGGATTTGAATAATCTTCAGTAGAATAAGGCTGGGTACAGGCTATTAAACAAGATGAAGGCAAAAAAGGGGAAAACTGCTCATTAAGGAGAACTATCTGCCTCTAAACTGAATGAGGCAGGGATTTGGAGGATAGAAAAAGTATATCCTCATGTCATAAACCTAAAAAATGTAATATGGCACTCACAAAAAGGGATACAGACAGTCTTGATTCTGGTATTTCTACGCTTTTGTGTGTTTGCCGTTATAAGCTAAGTAATAGTCTTTAAACCTTTGTTCACTATATCTGAAAGACTAAGAGAGAATAGCATGTTGCAGCTTTGGCATAGAGATAGACGGAAAGAAACACAGAAGAGCAGTGAGTTTCAGCTGATAGTATTACAGAACAACTGCCCTTTATGGCAGTCCTCAAGAGTAAGAGAGATATATATATATATCGCAGATTATGATATTATTTAGAGGATGGCAAGAAGAGAATGGTGTTTCACACTGACAGACCTTCTTTCATTCCTGTATTACTTATATTTTTCAGTATAACAGTAGCAGATAGGAGAGCCAGGAGAAAAGGATAAGGCTGATATGACCATGCTTTTGGCCGGGGAAGTGCCAGTAGAGGCAAAGAACTATCAGAAGTATGTGTTAAAAGCTGGTTTAGGGCCTTAAAGGTAGGTGTAGAGGGTGTGAGAATGACAGAAAAGGAGCGTATTCTTAGAGCCATTTTAGAGGTGAATAGGAAAATTAAGCAGTAACTGAAGGACAGGTATGTTTGCAATTAAGTTTCATAATACCTGTATTTTCAGCTAGATTTTCAAATTTGGGTGTCATGATTAAGTTTCTATATTCACATAAAAATGTTGTAGACTTTACAGATATGTATTGACATTTTGATGACCAAACAGTATACAAGTTATGTGCACAGATTATATTTTAAAAGCTTCTAGAAGAGATTAATCATAGTGATTCAATGTACCAGCCAATCACTTCTTGAAAAAAAGTGCAAATCATATACTTCCTTCTTACAGAGAACATTAGATTTTTTTTTAAAGTATACCATTAGGGGTTTTGTTAAATAAACAAAAACAGCTTGTTGCAAATGTAGTTTTGTGTCATTTAATTCGGTAAGGAGTGCAATGGGTATTTTTCTAATATTCCTTTTCCATGCATTCTTCACTGTAGCAGTTTTGTTCCTTTGTGACACTCTCCTTAAAGGAATGATATTTTTTTCCCAGAAGCTGCAGATCTGAGTCCACAATTTGGACTTATTCTGTAATTAAAATAAACAAGTAGCTCTTTTTTTTTTTTTTCCCTTCAGAAAAGAGATTGGAGGTTTTTAAGATAACACTGAATTATTTTGAGCACTTTTATATCATGAATGATGAGGAATTCTGGAAGGATTTCACAAAACTGAGTGAACAAAAAGTGGCAGATAAGCTTCAGCATGAATAAATGTAAAGTAACATATTAAGGAAAATATAACCTAAGCCATGCTTATACAATGCTTAACATGTCACCGGTATTTACATCTCAGGAAAGAGATCCTGAAGACAGTTTCTACATTCCTCTGAAATCATCAATAAAATGTGCAATAAGAACACAAATGTAAAAAACGCTAGACACAATGAAGACAGTATTGCGTGCAATTGTCCACTTCTCCATTTCTGCAAACATCATCATTCTTCCATACAGAGAAAATAAGGCTGTTATTCATCAAATTCCACTGTACTAGAACTTTTGGATCGTGCTGCCCCATAAGGTTGTGGAGGTAGACAGTATCAGTGGGTTTAAAAAATTGATTATACAGATTCATGGACTATATGTCCACAAATCAGTAAAAAGGGGAGGAGATGTCTGCCATCTGCTGTCCTGAAATCCAGTGACTGCAGATGCTGAGAAATGAATACATGTAATGTTCTGCAGTATGCCAGCAAGGCTTGTGTGCTCTCGTTCAACAGCATCTCCTGATGGTGCTGGAAGCACAGTCACAGGCTAGAAAGACTATTGATCTGTCACAGTGTGATGTTTCTCATGTTCTCATTTTACAAAACCACTTTCAAAATTGAATCTCAACCTAAGTGTTCATTCCTGAATACATTTTCATTTTAAATATTGTGGTTCTCAGTCATATTGACAGCGTCTAGGCTTGTTAGGGAGAAGAAGTCATAGTTTTGGAAGTGATTGTAACAATGCTATGTAGTGACATGCAGTACTTGACAAAGAATCTTTATGGAGCATTTTTATCAGTAAAAGAGATTATTTTCATTATTTAGAATACAAATAGCATGATTTTATTCATTGTTTTTTGCAGAGAGCTGGGTTCTTCCCTTGGGTAGCATCACAAGAGGTATTTCATATAATATTCAGCTTCTGTAGGTCCCTAGAAAGTCACAATGATTTATTTAACTATCTTTTGAGTACAAAAGGTGGTTCTGAGTGTGCAAGATGTGAAACATACAATACTTGAACTGTATTCTACATTGATCAGACTGGCTGTAGCTCTCTAATCAGTTGTTGCTTTTTTTTCTCCCCTCAGGAAAGTTTCATTGTGAAGCATGACTGAAGAGTTCTGTGTAAGGCAAAATGCTTTGGCATTTATCCTTCTCTTTCTGCTGCCCAATCTGATCAGCTTAAATGGAACTCTATGACTGTTAAAGCTTCAAAGAAAATGGGAAGCATAACATCCTATGTTAGCCCCACAGTACGTATAGTTTCAGAAAGATGACTGGTTTAGCTCATGAGTTCTTTCATTTCTAAGAGTAAGGTTGTTTAATATTTAGGTGATATCCCATAGGTAGAAAGAAACCAGTCTGCAAGCTGTTGTTAATGAATATAAACCAAATCATCTGATTGATACACCTTAGTTCTGAGGCAATTGACCTTCATTATGGATCATTTTGAAAATCTGGTGCTTCAAAATATTTAGAGTATGAAACAATATCAACAATTCTTCCTCAGTGATTATCTGGATATACACAGAAGAGTGTCATTAACAAAGTATCATGGAGAAAAAATTGAAAATGGTTCAAGTGGTCTGTTCTTGAAAAAGCTCTTACTTTTCTGTCATTTTTGGTCTGGTCACATTTTAAGAAAATTGTTTTTTGTTTATAACTTTTCTAATCTTTTGGGTACTAGTGAAAGTTTTGATTAAATGACTATTTTTTTTAAAGCTAATTAAGCCATCTCCACAGTTCTATGTAAACAGTCATAGAGTTCCATTTAAGCTGATCAGATTGGGCAGCAGAAAGAGAAGGATGCCAAAGCATTCAACCTTCTTTTGATGCAGCCCAGGATGTGGCTGGTCTTCTGGGCTGTGAGAGCACATTGCTGGCTCATGTTGAGCTTCTCATCCACCAACACCCCCAAGTCCTTCTCCTCAGGGCTGCTCTCAAGCCATTCTCTGTCCTGCCTGTATTTGTGCTTGGGATTGGCCCAACCCATGTGCAGGACCTTGCAGTTGGCCTTATTGAACTTCATGAGATTTGCACCTCTCAAGCCTGTCCAGGTCCATCTGGATGGCATCCCTTCCCTCCAGTGTGTTGACCGCACCACACAGCTTGGTATCATTGGCAAACTTGCTGAGGGTGCACTCAATCCCACTGTCCATGTCACCAACAAAGATGTGGAACAGCACCAGTCCCAGTACTGACCCCTGAGGAACACCACATGTCTCACTGCTTGCCACTTAGACATTGAGCCGTTGACTGCAAGTCTTTGAGTGCGGCCATCCAGCCAATTCCTTATCCACCGAGTGGTTCATGCATCAGATCCATGTCTCTCCAATTTAGAGACCAGGATGTCGCGCGGGACATGCCAAATATTTGCACAAGTCCAGGCAGATGATGTCAGTTGCTCTTTCCTTACCCACCAACACAGTAATGCTGTTGTAGAAGGCCATCAGATTTTTCAGGCACAATTTGCCCATACTACAGCTATGTTGGCTGTCATTGATCACCTCCTTATTTTCCACGTGCATAGTTTCCAGGAGGATCTGCTGCATGATCTTGCCAGGCACAGAGGTGAGACTGCCTGGCCTGTAGTTTCCTGGGTCATGTTTTTCATCCTTTCTATATTTCCCCTTTCCTGTCAGTGGGAATTTTACCAGACTTCCATGACTTCTCAAATATGATGGATAGTGGCTTGGCAACTTCATCCACCAGTTTCCTAAGGACCCGCACATGAATCTCATCAGGTCCAATGGACTTGTGCATCTTCAGGTTCCTTAGATGGTCTCAAACTATTAAAGGACAAAATATATGTATGGATAGAATGCCTGTTTCATCAACAGTATGGTGAATAACAAAAGAAAGTGACAATTTTGTTTTTCCTTACAAATAATTAGATATCATACATGTAGGTACTAATAACCTTCATCTTTCTGTGTTTCATAAACACAGGAAAGCCACATTCAAAGCCATCCATGCAAACACTTGGGCAATCTGTAGACTGAGTATCTGAAAGTAGCCTATGTCTGAAGAGGATATTTGGAAGTAAAAGGAAGCTGTAACATAATTTCAGTTCTGCTTTTTTTATCTGAAATACCATGCAGTCTTGCTGCTAGGTTTTCCTAGAAAACCTACATTTTCCTAGCTCTACTACCAGCACCTCAATTCATTGGGTTTTTTAAAAAAGAAATAATTTTTTGTTCTTTGTTTCCCAGTCTGAAAATCAGCCTGGAGTGGCTGTCAGTTGTGAGATCAGAAAGGCAAAGTATAAACGGTAGAAACAGTGCCGAGCAAGGATAGATTATTTTAAAAGCATTTCTTTACCTTTTTCCAAAAAATAGTTACAGATGAAATTACAGTGACACAGATTATGCACGTTTCATTAAATGCAACTTTCAAACTCTTTCCTGTCATTCTTTATAAGCTGGGTCTTTTGGCTACTTTTTAACAGTGGTTTGTGTCAAATCAATATTTTTCATAGTTTTGGCTTATCCTTACTGATTGTGTGAAAGAAATGCCTTAATGATATTCTTCTACAATGGTCGCTGATTTTTAAGGTATTAATGATCGTAATGATAAGAGATGTTTAAAAGTGCATATGAACATGTCCACTCACCTGGAACAGAGACAAACAGAGCCTCTAGGACACGGTATCAATGTTCTTGAGAATACAGTCAGCATTTACTTCAGGTGAATGTAAATGGCACAGAGGTGTTACCAGAAAATCCTCAAACAAAATAGGTTGCCTTACATATTGTTTAACAAGTTAGGTTTTCTTTGAGTCATTTTGACACCATAAATTTATCAACAACTTGTAACACAATGTCTAGACAATGAAATTGGGAAATACTGCTCTCAGTAAGACTATGAAAAAATTTAATCACTCCATATACTATCCTGCGTTCAACATGTAGCTATTTTACTGAAACTATGGCATGATCTCCGCCAAATCGCTGAGGAAAATCTATTCTTGCATGAAAAGTTCACATTTTTTTTTAATTACAAAAGGAAAGAAAATAAAGTTATTGAATAACCATAGTAAAAATACCTTTGTTATAGCTCTGGTTTAAAATTCTTAAGCATTAATCAAAATGTTTAAAGTCCCTGCTGTTTCTATTTATTCTGTTTGACAGTCACTCCAATGCATCTGCTCACCATGGTAAATGCACAAATAACAGATCAGCAAAATTTTTGAAGTTATCAGGGTTGTTGGTTGACAATATAAATCATTACTTGTATTTGAAAAGTCAAAGACTGCTGTAGTATTCCTGAGGAGACATATAAATCCTACCTAGACCTGAAGGAAAGCATCTAGGCATTTGTGTGAGGGTGAATGCTTGCTTTATCAATTCCAGCTGATTCCCTATTCTTTAAATCTTTCCTTTTAGCAGAGGGATTGGGTCCCAAGAATCCTATAGAGAAGAGCTCAGTTAGTATTGCCTGCAATATTCCCTGTGTTTATCATAAGATCGGTGTCCCTCACAAGCCAATCCCATCAGCCCATAGCAGTTACAATGATTTCTGATGTCTCCCCTATTTCCTAGCCGGTTCACAGTTCAGAGACTGTACACATCTGCAGAAACTATATGGTACTTTGAAATATGCTAATACAAATCTTTTGAATATATCTATGGTTTACCTACTTTAATCCTATTAAGAAAAAGTGAACTATTTTCTAAAAATGGAAATAAACTTTTCAAGTATGTAAGAATTATTTCAAATGTGTATTTATTATACAGATATCCACACAGAGAGTGAAAAAAATCCTGCTGAATGTAACGTTAAAGGGAAATGAAATAGACACTTTCCTTTGTATCACCGGGTTAAAATCTGGACATCTAGGAAGTCTCCAAGGCCATAAATTCTGTTGAGCAGCCCCTTCCTTTGTTACAGATTGAGCATTTCATTCTAATGTGAGAGAGACAGTTCACTTTAGTGGCCTTTGTAATGTTCTCTGGCTCTAATACCAAAGCAAATACTATACAAAATGAAATGGTATAATATTCTTATTTAGCTGTAATCTGAATCTTTTAATCCTTTTAAGTGACAGAATGGGAACATACAATATACAAGGTGTTGTTTCCTTGAGAGAACAGAAATATTTACAACTGTGTAAGAGGTTGGATTTTCATAGCAGCACAGTAAAGAGAAATTTTAATTGCTGTAAACAGGAATGGGCAAAAGTTTTTCTGTGATCATGAGGAAAAAAAAAATCAAACTATAACCAGTGGAACTTGTGCCTTAGTGTACAACAAAAAAAAAAAAAAAAAGGAAAAAAGAAGCAGCCAAAGATGTGTTACTACTTTGTATCTTTTACTTTTCACGTCTTTTGCCACTGGGTACCTGCCTGATAGGAAAGTTGAATCAAGTTGCAAATGATTTTACTCTGAGAATATACAGTGACGCTAAGCTCATATATACAAGCCACATCTGCAAAAGCTCAAATAATAAAAAGGTAACAAGTCTGAGGCACTGAGACAATGAAATTATTTTTCATTGGATTTACATTGACAATTGCATTTGCATACGTCATGTTTAAAAACAGATTTTAAGATGAAACCATATTGTACTTCTTGATATTTCTGTGTCACCTGTCCTTTGTCCAAACTACCTGCATCAATGAAAGGACTTAGAATGTTGTGAATACAAAAGACACCTTAAACAATTTCTAAATGCTTATTTTACACCTTTCTTTTTTGTGGTAAAACCAGCGATCAGCAATGTTGAATATGTAAGCTCTGTTTATTGAAACTATTAATGGAATTCGTTTCGGAAATGTCTCAGTGCAAATTTCAAATGACATGGACAAATGGTGAAGAATGCCTTGACACACAGTGTTCCTTCCAGAAGTGCAGACACATGTGAGACAGAACTACAAGAGGTATGTAGTGTGGCAAAGTACTTTGATGAAGACCACTGCTTCTGGTTAAACATAGGTCTAACCACTATTGGCGTTTTAGTTAACAGACATATGTTTAATACATAAACATTTTCCTTAATCTCCTTACTTCGTATTTCAGCAAAACATTAAGACATTTTAAAATATTAAAAAAGTATAACTCAGTGTCAAAACAGGTTGTGAAATTCCATTTTTGCTTTTGTAAAGTTCAGGATTACTGATTTAGGAAGTAGACTTGGCCATGGCTTCCTACATGTTTCATACATTTTTGGAGAGGGGAAATATGTGCCAATATGAGCAACT
Source organism: Burhinus oedicnemus (assembly GCA_008921705.1). Classification (NCBI taxonomy): domain Eukaryota; kingdom Metazoa; phylum Chordata; class Aves; order Charadriiformes; family Burhinidae; genus Burhinus; species Burhinus oedicnemus. The sequence continues at coordinate 5,032,973 of VFFE01008529.1, read as the reverse complement.
ATTCATCAAATGCTGATTTTGAAATTTGAATTGCAGTTCTGGTTTTAGCATTAAGCTCCACATCCAAAAATCTGGTTAATGAGCTGCTGTGTAGTACTTAGCAGTCACCTTTAATAACAATTACATTAATGGTGTATTTATGCTGCTCTCATGAGCTTTCAGATTAGACTAGACTTAGTTACTATCACTGCATGTCTTTTCCAGATGAGTTTAAAGTGAAATTTCATCAAAAAATGAATTTAAATTTTTTGTATAAGATTCACTGAACAACCACTGACCATAAAACATTATGTTCAGTAGTTTCCCATCAGTTTTCTGGTAAAAGGTTTTTGCAAAATCCTAATGACTGAGCTTTTGTTATTAGAAGTACTCTTTTCTTATTTCAAAGTAAGTGATGAGTCCATTGTGAGAACAACAAAAATATTTTTAGCAATAAAAAATAACTTTTAAAAATAGTCAATTTAAATGTTTTAAAATATGGTAGAGTATTACGATAGAAGTTGAACTATTCTGAAGAAACCTTTATATCTGACTTTCCAAGAGAGGAATTCAAACCCCAATTGTAATTAACACCTCCATAAATCAAGCTAAAGCTTTGTCGAGGCTATTTATCAGGAATAATGTGGAGCTAATGTTTCTAAACAGGGTAATATTTGAAGCACTGCAGAAACTTTACTGACATCTCTTTGGCATAACACATGTATCTTATCACTCAGGAACAGTATCTTCATTTTTAATTGATTCCTAGAAAAAAACAGTGTCAGAATTCTTCATGCCCATAGAAGTTTCTATGTATTTTGACTTTATATTGAAAAGGCATTTTTGAAACTACAGGAAAAATATTTTTTTTTTCTTTTGTCAGTACAGCTATCAGATTTCGTTTCTGCTGATAGAATGATTTGAGTGCTAGTAATAGTAGGAGTTATGACCGTTGCCTAAAGCCAGCCCTCAGAAAGCATATGGCACGTATTTTCAGACTTGTTTTGGTTATATGCCAGTCTGGATTCTAAATGAGGCACCCTGCTTTAATAAATCTGACTTACATGTGCTCTATAGCAAGCTTCCCCATGCTTCCCACTCTGTGTTCTGCAGGCTTGGCTTCCAACGCCTCTGTTCTTCTGGTCTCGAGTTTTTCAAGAACAAAGCCTGCTAATCATGCCAGATTGTCATTAATTATGTAATAAGGACAAATGTCCACCAAAAATAAAGCCACACAGTTTGCTTGAATTGACAGAATGTTTAAACACTTGCTTTCAAAGGAGGAAAGCAGTTGCATTACTGTGTTGTTCCACAAAGCCTTGCTCTGTTAAATTACTCCTAAAATATGGCAAATAAATATGAGGAGTTTACAGATGTCATTTTTAGAGGTAAAATCTAATGTCATAGTTTTATATCAGTCCATCAACCAGTAAATTGACCTGATATCTCAAGTATGAAAGAGGCCAGTTTGTTGCTAATGTATGACTTTCCTGCTCAACTGTTTGACCTACTTTAAAAATTTTAAAGCTGTTTCAACAGACATTTCAAATATTATTCACTAGATAGAAGTTTAATTCCCCTGTTCTGCATGGCTTGTTTGATCCATAAACTGATGCAAATTACTCCTAACAAATTGCAAATAACTCCCAATAAATGATTCTTATAGGCTTTACTCTGCATTATATCAAAGAGCTTCTTATTTTCCTTTTTCATTTATGGTGCTTTCACAATCCAATTCCTTTAAAACTCAAAAGTCAGAGTGTAAGAAATTGAGTTTTACTAATTTACTTTTTTTGTCAATTGATTTTAGTACGCAACATTAAATAGTCTGCTTCCAATAACCTATACCCTCCTGACCCTACTACAATATTGATCTTATGCAGTTCTTCACTCCAGAAAATCTCACTTAGCTAAAATTTGTACTTTCTCACACTAGCAACTGTATGGCTTGAAAACTAATTAGTTAACTGACTCTCACAGAAAGTAGAATAGAAAGATAAAATAATCCACATAAGGGTTAGTAGATATATATTTTTGGTAACTTCAGCATCTTTGCACTTAAACTGGTTTGCTAAGTTATAAATCTATACAGTTTCCTTGATGGCATCCTATTAATAAAATTAAAATGACAATACACAGATACTATAATAACAAATAGTTCAATTCTTATGTTAGATAAATCCAGACTTCATATAATGGGACTTCTAAATGTCTAAATTCTACTCCAGTCACTCCAGTTATGACTGCTTGTTTTTCAGCTTTCTAGGCAGAAAAACTCATTAAAAGCCCTCTTGAAAAATCTTTGATTATTGGTAACGTAGGAATTCATATGATTTCACTTTAAAAAAAGTCTGTGGAGTGATTAAGGAATAAGAAATCTGCCTTTATCATTAATGGCATGGCATAGATTTTTTTGGCTATACAGTTAAGCTTTTTCTATTAGAAGGTCTTGTTCCTTTCTACCTTGTAAATAGAAATATGGCATTTTCTCAGAATACCAGTACCTCATTGTTGGAACACTTTTGGAAGATCTCCAGCACTCGCTCATATTCTCGAAGTGGACTAGATTTAGAATTGTAGCCTCACACGCAAAAATGTATTCTTGGAGAAACATACATTTATCTTTCACTGAACAGAACATTTTTTTTTTGACGTCTAACTATTCTGGCAAAGACCCAGATCATGCCAGAATTACACAAAGTTTACAATTGCACATCTGCAAGGTTCAGGTATACTTTTGTCTGGTGATGTCAGTAGAATCTGTTTCTCCCAAATCACTATACTGAATTACTAACCCAGTTTGTTGAGGAATACTCCAGTATCTCTCATCCTTAAATCTTGAATTGTGCTGTTACACAGTATGAGAGGAGTCTAGTGTTCCTGCAAGTGGTTTTTGGTTTTTTTTCTGTAATAACTCAGAGAATTATGTAACAATTAAAGATTAATTTATATGCTACAATCCAAATATTATTACGAGGTTTAGAAACTCTACAGAACTAAATGAAAAGCACACTTATTACTATTGATACTTAAGTTCAACTCTCAAGAGGTTTTCTCTCTCATTCAACTCAAATGTTGTCAGAATACTTACACAGCTTCTGTAGCTGGAATTTAATTCTTTGGCAAGACTGTTTTCTTGGCTCTTGCTTCCATTGACAAGGATGAAAATTCCCCTTTTTGCTAAGTATTCTATTCCGTTTAAAAACCTTTTGTCAAGAATCTTCCTAATATAGAGACTTATTATTCAAACAAGTGGAATTTCAAAACTTAGTGTATATAATAGCTATTCAACAGAGAGACAGATTATTTTATAGAAAACCCTGCAACAAAAATCTTCATAACGTGTTTATATTGTAGAAGTACATTTAGAAGACAAATGCAGATTAAGAATTAACACTAACTGCAATGGTCTCCAAAGCAGTTACTAAATCCTAATCCAAGATCTGAAAAACCTTGCGATATCCTAAAAAAATCTCATCATGATAAAATGCCCAGACTTCAGAGTAAATTGTGAAATCAGGAATTACACCTGCAATTCTGGAATCTGTGTGTGCTGTAGTAAGCAGAAGAACTGAAAAAATAAAGAACTCCCTGAGTTTACAACTGGAAAGGCAGAATGTAGGCAGCTGGAAAGCTATGTTAATTTATATTCCAATACTAGAGATTCTTAGGATCTTTCTAGAAACCAGAAATAAGAGGAATTCAGAGAGTTTTGTTTCTTTTTAGGCCAATGATTTAATGTCTAGAGAAATATGTAACACAGGAACGGCTGCATGTTAAAGTTTATTGAGTTTATATCAACTCCAGACAAACTGTGCAAAGCAACATCCTAGATATTGATGCTGTACCAGCAATGTTCTGTGTATGTGAAAAGTCACAGAAAATCTACAGAAAAAAGCAGTGTTTCAAACTTAATGCTATTCCAAGGCAAGAATGATCTACAATAAGTTCAGACAGCTTTTTGTCAGGATGCAGGAGAAACTCTCAGTGTTTAAGTATCTCTAATCTACATAGCTTTTTTGTCTGATCTTACAAACCATAAAACTGAGTTGGAAGTCAAACATCAAACAGTGCTGAGGAGATCACTTTTGCAAGAAGGAGCCAGCAGAAAAGGCCTCACAAAGCCCACTAGCTACAGCATCTTTATTTGTTTTCATAATGTCCCTCGCTTAAGCTTGAAGTCATTGAATTACAGAGATTAGCATTCTTGCAAACTTCTGCTGAAAAGCATAATTCATAATTGAAGGATGTGCCTTAAACTCAATGAGTCATCTCACTTCTATATAGCATTACTATTAAATGTCTCATACAGGTAAATATTCTATGTTACACTCTTCAAAGTTTTGTAACACTCTTAGTAATAATCAGCTAAAAGCATACTTTGGGACAACGAATTATCCTCCAGGAATAATATCAAACTACCATGAACCACACAGAAGTATTTAAGCAACAAAAAGTCATATATGTGAGGAATTAATGAAATTCTTAAGACAGATTTGCTGAGTTATGAGCATATATTGAGACGAAGGAATGAGTTCATGCAGTTTCTTCTGTCTTATTTTAATACTTCTGCTGTTTTAATCTGATATAATTTCATTTACATAATATGATATTATACTTAGCATTATAAAAACTTTATTCAATGTTCAAAGATTCCAATTATAAAAGGCTTAAATGTAATCTGAAATCTATATTACCATGATGACTGTAAAAGTGTGGGACACAGTAAAAGATATTCTGAAACTGCAAAGCATCATCAGATACACCTCTTTTCAAAATGTCACTGAAATTGTAGAACCATATCAACCTTGTACAAAAAACCCACATTCTTGTTTGTTCTGGGAGAAAAAACAAGAATATTCAGGTCATTCAGTACCAATTTAGGGCTTCAGCAGTATCTGAAATCATCCTTGGGAGACATAATTGGTAACATTTGACAGTTGAAAAGCCGTTATGAATCTGATTACAACTCCCTGCTTCATAGAATCATAGGATGGTTTAGGTTGGAAGCGACCTTAAAGATTATCTAGTTTCGATCTCCCTGCCATGGCCAGGGACACCAGATTGCTCAAAGCCCCATGCAGCCTGGTTTTGAACACTTCCAGGGATGGGGCCTCCACAGCTTCCCTGGGCAACCTGTTCCACTATCTCACCACCCTCATAGTGAAAGCTTTCTTCGTAGTATCTAATCTAAGTCTCCCCTCTTCCAGTTTGAAGCCATTATCCCTGATCCTATCACTACATGCCCTTGTAAAAAATCCCTCTCCAGATTTCTTGTAGGCCCCCTTTCAGACACTGGAAGGCCGCTATAAGGTCACCTGGAGTCTTCTCTCCTCCAGGCTGAACAACCCCAACTCTCTCAGCCTGTCCTCATAGCAGAGGTGCTACAGCCCTCTGACCGTCTTTGAAGCCCTCTTCTGGACTCACTCCAAGAGGTCCATATCCTTATGTTGGGGGCCCCAGAGCTGGACACAGTATTCCCGGTGGGGTCTCACGAGAGCAGAGTAGAGGGGCAGAATCACCTCCCTCAACCTCACTCGACCTTCTTTTGATGCAGCCCAGGATGTGGTTGGCCTTCTGGGCTGTGAGAGCACATTGCTGGCTCATGTTGAGCTTCTCATCCACCAACACCCCCAAGTCCTTCTCCTCAGGGCTGCTCTCAAGCCATTCTCCACCCAGCCTGTATTTGTGCTTGGCATTGCCCCGATGCATGTGCAGGACCTTGCACTTCGCCTTATTGAACTTCATGAGGTTCGCACAGACCGACCTCTCAAGCCTGTCCAGGTCCCTCTGGATGGCATCCCTTCCCTCCAGTGTGTTGACCGCACCACACAGCTTTGCGTCCTCAGCAAACTTGCTGAGGGTGCACTCAATCCCACTGTCCATGTCACCAACAAAGATGTGGAACAGCACCAGTCCCAGTACCGACCCCTGAGGAACACCACTTGTCACCACTTGTACATCGAGCTGTTGACTGCAAGTCTTTGAGTGCGGCCATCCAGCCAATTCCTTATCCAGCAAGTGGTTCATGCATCAAATACACGTCTCTCCAATTTAGAGACCAGGATGTCATGCGGGACATGCCAAATATTTGCACAAGTCCAGGCAGATGATGTCAGTTGCTCTTTCCTTACCCACCAACACAGTAATGCTGTTGTAGAAGGCCATCAGATTTTTCAGGCACAATTTGCCCATACTAAAGCTATGTTGGCTGTCACCGATCACCTCCTTATTTTCCACGTGCATAGTTTCCAGGAGGATCTGCTGCATGATCTTGCCAGGCACAGAGGTGAGACTGCCTGGCCTGTAGTTTCCTGGGTCTTCCTCTTTTTCCCTTTTTAAAAATGGGGGTTAAGTTTCTCCTTTCCTGTCAGTGGGAATTTTACCGGACTGCCTTGACTTCTCAAATATGATGGATAGTGGCTTGGCAACTTCATCCACCAGTTCTCATCCATGCTTACAAATACTTGAAGGCAGGGCGCTGGGAGGATGGGAGCAGTCTTTTTTCAGTGGTGACCAGTGATAGGACAAGAGGCACAAACTTGAGCATAGGAAGTTCCATCTGAACATGAGGAGGCACTTCTTTCCTTTGAGGGTGGCAGAGCACTGGAACAGGCTGCCCAGAGAGGTGGTGGAGTCTCTGACTCTGGAGACATTCCAAACCTGCCTGGACACCATCCTGTGCAACCTGCTCTAGGTGAATCTGCTCTGTCGGGGGGGTGGACTAGATGATCTCCAGGGGTCCCTTCCAACCCCTGTGATTCTGTGATTCCCTCAGGACCTGGAGATGAATCTCAACAGATCCAATGGACTTGTACAACTTCAGGTTCCTCAGCTGGTCTTCAACCTTGTCTTCTCCTACAGTGGACTGTTCCTTGTTCTTCCAGTCCCTGCCTTGGCCTTCTGTGACTTGGACAGTGTGGTTACAGCCCTTGCTAGTGAAGAGTGAGGTAAAAAAGTCATTGAGTACCTCAGCCTTGTCCATGTCCTGGGTGACCGGGTCTCCTGTTTCCTTCCTGAGTGGGCCCACATTTTCCCTACTCTTCCTTTTATCCCTGACATGCTTACAGAAGTTTTTCTTGTTGCCCTTGATGTCCCTGGCCAGATTTAATTCTCACTGGGCTTTAGCTTTTCTAACCTCATCCCTGGCTGCCTGGTCAATTTGTATTCCTCCCAGGATACCCCTCCTTGCTTCTACCCTCTGTAGGCCTCCTTTTTGCTTTTGAGTGTGTCCAGGAGCTCCTTGTTCATCCATGCAGGCCTCCTGGCTTTTTTGCCGCCTTCCTCTTTGTTGGGATGCATCGCTCCTGAGCTTGGAGGAGGGGATTCTTGAATACTAACCAGCTTCCTTGGGCCCCTCTCCCCTCCAGTGCTTTATCCCATGGTACCCTACCAAACAGATCCCTCATTTCACTACATGATTATTAGAGGGAAGGGACTGCTTATATAGGAAAAATGAGGGGATTTTGTGGGAGAAAGCTTTCATAGGTATTCACAGCATAGTAGACAATATGATTCCCAAAATAAGTCTGAATAACTCTGAAGAATTCATGTCGTCTTTTAATATATGTAATAAATTCTAGGCATGCAAATATACCTCCTGCTTGAATGTGTGTATGTGTGTATACTTGCTTATTACATGCATGTAAATGAAGAATTAATCAGATCCTTAGGACTAATTAAAAAAGTTATAAGCAGTGTATAAAGTGAGACAGAAGAAGGATTTAATGCAGGGTTTTTTTCTTCTGTGATATTTTAATAATTTAATTCAAAAAATGTTTTTTGTACAATACAGTATCTATTAATGTGTGTGTATATATATACATAGTTTAAGTTATATGTTAACTAATTTGTATCCAGTTCTGCAAAACTGAGTAGCTGGCATTACCGTGACTCACATTTGTTTTTGACAAGAAGAAAAAGACAAACCTGCTATTAGATACCTTTGAAAACAAGGTACTGACTACTTCTATATGTATGAAAGAGCATGAAAAGTATCATTATTTTAAAATTTAATAACTATGGAGTTTAAGAAGGAGTAAATGCTGTGCATACAAATGATATAAAGCTACTGCAGTAACCTCATCACAGTCTACAACTTCCTTAAGGGAGGCAGTGGAGGGAGAGGTGCTGATATCCTCTCTCTGGTGACCAGCAATAGGACATGAGGAAATGGAATGTAGCTGCATCAGGGGAAGTTCAGATTGGACACTAGGAAAAGGTTTGTCACTGAGAGGGTGGTCGGTTACTGGAACAGGCTCCCCAGGGAAGTGGTGACGGCACCAAGCCTGACAGAGTTTAAGGAGTGTCTGGATGACACTTTTAGTCATATGGTTTAGTTTTAGGTAGTCCTGTGAGGAATAGGGAGTTGGACTCGATGATCCTTATGGGACCCTTTCAGCTCAAGATATTCTGTGATTCTATGACTCTATAACATTTAGGGCATGATGCTTATTTATGATTGCTACGGAACTATTTCCTGTTGCATGCAGTTTTTTATCTTTGTTTTCATAGGAGTATTCCATATTATGAGAAAAAAAGAAATCTTTCTTTAACTGATTTTTTTATTATTATTATTTATGTTTTAGAATGGCTAGGTAAAGCTGCTCAGAAGGTTTGAATGTTTGAGATAATTCCAGCGGGGAGCTATTAATACTACAGCAAATGAGTTTAAGTTCCCTGACAGAAATAACATAGTGCATTTAAAAATGGATTTTCACAAGCAATCACGTAAGATATGTATGCACAAGTGTAAGTTAGATTTAGATTTGTATGAAATAATTTTCACAACATTCAAATGAGAAAGGCATGCAATCCAGTAAGTATATGACTTCACAGATACATCTAATCTTAGCTGTAAAGAAAATTACAAGTTAAAAAATTGTAACTAGTTTTCTTCCTATGGACAACAATGGAGTTCAGTTAAATAAAGAACAATTAGAAAAATCTTGACAGATTTTATTTGAAGTCAAGACCAACATTACTTACAAATGGGCTGCATGAGAAAAAAGTTTCATTTCATTTCTGCAGTGGGGTCCAAAACTTTGATAAGATTTTCAGTTCCTTTTATGCATGAAGAATTTGTTGCTATGTTTAAGAAATTCTTAGTGGTTAAAGGAAACCATTATATTTTTTTTACTAGAATAAACTTCAATATTGCAATGATACGCATTATAAACAACTATATAGGTCCACAGAAAAACCTTATGACTACTTTCATAAAATTAATCAAAGGATTTCTTGTTCCTATTTGTATTAAAGCCAAGATAGAAAACCATACTTTTCAAAAACTTGGGACTGCCACATACAGAACAGTGTTATCCAATGAAAAGAGTGAAAAATAATTTCTGACTTTGTAGTGATAATAGTATCTAGTAATCGGTGCTTAGTCACAGATACAAAGTGTGTGTATATATCGTATATTTGTAGTCCCTCCTGTTGCATTATTAGATGTCCTATTGCAAACAGGACATCTGTGGCCATAGAGTGAATGAAATAAAGTCAGAAACTACATCTGTCTGGAATAATTTTGTATGGAGGAAACAGCTTACAGTTTTGCAGCACATATTAACAGAATGTATGGGTTAAATTCATCTAACCTAGCATATAGGTTGACACAATCTGGTTATGCAAGTTGGTTTTAAAGATTATAGAGTGCTATGGCTATGGCTGTGATGCAGTTTAGCAAACCCTACTGTACGTATCTAAAATAGGTTAAATAAATCATATCCCAAAAACTTTTATTAGTTATAAAAGGTTCCTGATTAGGTAGCTGAGATGTTACTTTACTCGATGTTTAAAGTTAGTTGAGGTTAATCCTGTCCTTTAGGTTTGTTTTGCTTTAAGTCTTAATCACATTATTTACTTTTTCATTGTATGTATTTCTGCAAGAGAAACTCACACTGCAAAAAAAAATTATGTCCCTTTTCAGAATATCTATAATATTGAAACGTCCTCTGGCCAGGCACTTCTTACTAAAAAATAAAATAAAAAAATAACCTGATTAGGAAAGCCCAGATAATGTATGGAAATTCTGTTTTAGCACTTGCCAAAAAATGCCTTTCAAAAGCAGAATATGTTAAGGAATAAGAAATTTACAGCAGGAGAAAGATTTTATGTAAAGTCCCTTACTAAGTACATTCATCAGTTTCTCGTTTATAACTCCAGGGCCTCTACTGCAAGAGCATTTCTAATTCATTCTCATTTGTGGAGCCCTTGTTTTTTCCGCTTCCTCAGAATGCAATGTTATCTAATGTTATTTCATGCTGAGATGAAACACTGACTGTATCAGTAAGGATAACTGCTGAGAAAGAAGAACAAAAGAATTGTATACATCTAATAGTGCAACATCTTCACTGAGGATATGCTGAGCTAGTGAATTTGCATCATCTGTCCCTAATGAATTATCTCATACAGTATTGGGTCCAGCAAATTGTGGTATGTGGAAAGATGCTAAGGCTGTGCAAAAAAGTTTTATCAATAAAGTGAACCTGGAAAATTTCTTACTGAAAAAAAAACCCAAATAAACACAAACTTTTTGTCAAGTTAGTTTTTGTTAGGATTCATCGTAATTTTTTGCTTGAATTTGAAACATATTATTGATTTCAGCTATTGGGGAATCAGTCTTCTGATCTGACCAGAAGTTGTTTAATATTTCACATGTTTTCCTGGTTTAGAGCAGGATAAAGCAAAGTTACACTGAAGATGCAGATGAGGTTTTTTCCATCACAGATTATACCACAACCCATTGTTGAGGGTATTCAACCTAAACTTTAACTTTTTGACCATGACACTGGTGTGGCATAACATTTGAATTGTGAATGGATTTCCTAGATCATAGGTGAAAATTAGCTTACAGAACCAACATCTCATGCCCAATTTTGCATCTAGCTCACACAGAGGAAGCTGTTAAAAAAGCCTCTTGCTGACCCTTGCAAAAGATGAAGCAAAGTGAGGACAAGTTTCCATAAACTTCTGACAATTCACACAAGTGTCATGAAAATACTGTGAACAGGACACCAGGAAAAGTTTCAACATTCTATCATATTAAGACATTTCACCATATTATTTCCATGTCTTCACTGGACAATGTTAAATGCCTTTCATGTACATTTGGAAACATATAATTTCCATTTAGACACACCATTCCCCTCCCTCCCACCAGTCTCTCTTAAAAAGGTGTTGGTTAGGATGTGAGTGCCTGTTTATCCTTCTTTCTATGTGGGTGCTTGCAATAGTAACCATTATGTCAAGAACTGAACTCCTTTCAAAGAACAAAGCTATACACAATAGTTAACAAAGTCTGATTATTATTGCAGGTTCTAAAAGGCAGTGAATTATTACTTTTATAAAATAATAATAAAATAATGTTGATTTAATGTTAATCTTTTCTTTCAACCATACAAAATGGAAAAATATAAGAGCTCAGTGATTTCATGGTGATTAGCCAGAACGGTGCTTTCTCTCCATATTACTCCTTTGTTTATTATAGTTTAAGAACTGATTATTAGATCATTGACATGGTATTTTTACCTGCTTATTTGTTTGTTTTCTGATTACTAAATTATTAACTGAAATCAGAACGGCCTGAACAAAGATGAGTATCAGCTCTGTAATACTGCATAATTCCCAGAATTATACTTGCTGGATTAAAGAAAAGTTAATTAGGCAAATATGACCATTGAGCGAACAGGTATGGTGATGGTATGCAGTTAAAAATTACTCAGTTCAAGGAAATAAAATTATTTATGTATTATTTTCTTGTAGATCTGACAATTTTTTCCTCAATGTATTATTTCCTATATAACATTTGATTTCTTAAAATATTTCCATTTGTACTTAAATCTGATAGCCTGATACATTCAGCATTTTTGGCTAGACTGTGAATCTAAAAAATACCACCATAAAAGGTTCACTGCTTAAGGGCTAGGATAATTTAGAAAATCATAATTCCTATCCTGCCTTCTCATGCCTAGTAATTTCCTTCTTCCTTGTAGGATCTGCCATCTATAAGACCTCCAGTGCTAGCTTAGTTACCCTGGCCAACAAATCCTGATTCTTTTTGCTGGATGAATCTGAAAGGGAAATGAGGAATATGCAGACAAGATGTACTTAGCTCACTCTATTCATCTGTAGCCTGCAGATTGTATATATCTTTAAGCCAAGTTGGTCAGAGACCCCACTGTCACTTAGGCCTTTATATAACACACTTTTAGGTCTCTAGTCTTAGGTACTATATAAAGAATAAAAGCACGCTCTCCCCCATCCCAAAGGAACTTCTTGTCAATGGATTTAATGGATTTTGAAACACATCTCTGACATAAATGGGAGATTAGGGACCCTTATTCTGAGCTTTATTTGAAGTAATGTATACTCCTTTAAACCAAGACGTTACTTGAATGAAAGCATATATATGATATATATAAAGAAAAAGGATATATTTACCAAATAAAGCAATGCAAAAAGCAGTATATCTTCATGCAAATATCAGCTTGTGATTGCATACATTTATTTTAACCAAATGATACCCACTCATAACAAAATTATATGTGGAGAATCCTACACTTTCAAAAGAAGGTAATTTTGCTTTAGGGATACTTACATCTTGAAATTTAGTTATTATACCTTTCTACAAATATTTTCTAGTAAAATTCCCTCTGATCTTGGAGTCAGAATTTATTTTTCCATTGGAATTTTACTCCTCCTATATGTCAAATAGTCCAAATAAACAAGGAGAAAAACAAACATACAAAACGGAGAAGTAGCCGACATGGATTCACCAAAGGGAAGTCATGTCTGACTAATCTGATAGCCTTCTACGATGGTGTGACTGGATGAATAGATGAGGGGAGGGCAGTGGATGTTGTCTGCCTTGACTTCAGCAAGGCTTTGGACACCGTTTCCCACATCATCCTCATAGGCAAGCTTAGGAAGTGTGGGTTAAATGAATGGACGGTAGGGTGGATTGAAAACTGGCTGGCAGATAGAGCTCAGAGCTTTGTGATAAACAGCACAGAGTCTAGTTGGAGGTCTGTGACACGTGGTGTTTCCCAGGAGTCAGTACTGGGTCCAGTCCTGTTCAATATATTCATCAATGACCTAGATGAAAGGACAGAGTGTACCATCAGCAAGTTTGCTGATGACACAAACCTGGGAGGGGTGGCTGACACACCAGAAGGCTGTGCTGCCATTCAATGTGACCTGGACAGACTGGAGAGTTGGGCAGAGAGAAACCTCATGAAGTTCAACAAAGGCAAGTGTAAGGTACTGCACTTGGGGAGGAATAACCCCATGCACCAGTACAGGTCAGGGGCTGACCTGTTGGAAAGCAGCTCTGTGGAAAGGGATATGGGAGTCCTGGTGGACAACAGGATGACCATGAGCCAGCAATATGCCTTTGTGGCCAAGAAGGTCAATGGCAACCTGGGGTGCATCAAGAGGTGTGTAGCAAACAGGTCGAGGGAGGTTATCCTCCCGTACTACTCTGCCTTGGTGAGGCCACACCTGGAGCGCTGTGTCCAGTTCTGGGCTCTCCAGTTCAAGAAGAACAGAGAACTGCTGGAGAGAGTCCAGCAGAGGGCTCCAAAGATGATTAGGGGGCTGGAGCATCTTTCTTATGAGGAAAGGCTGAGGGACTTGGGTCTTTTTAGTCTGGAGAAGAGAAGGCTCAGGGGGGATCTCATCAATGCCTATAAATACTTAAAGGGAGGGTGCCGGGAGGATGGGACCAGTCTTTTTTCTGTGGTGTCCAGTGATAGGACAAGAGGTAATGGGCACAAACTTGACCGTAGGAAGTTCCATCTGAACATGAGGAGGAACTTCTTTCCTTTGAGGGTGGCAGAGCACTGGAACAGGCTGCCCAGAGAGGTGGTGGAGTCTCTGACTCTGGAGACATTCCAAACCTGCCTGGATGCCATCTTGTGCAACCTGCTGTAGGTGACCCTGCTCTGTCAGGGGGGTTGGACTAGATCATTTCCAGAGGTCCCTTCCAACCCCTGTGATTCTGTGAAAGGGAGGCTGAAATTTACAAAATAGTTGTATGCCAAATTCATCAAGTGAAATAAATCACAGAAGTAAAAATACATCTTGAGACAATAGGATTTAAAAGAATCCAGATTAACTGAACTGTTAAATAGATATGACTCCTGTAAAGCTCTTCCTTTTCACATGACAGGACATTATTAAAGTGAATGATCTCATAGGAGTTTGTACTGTGCATTTCTTATGTTGATTATGGCAGATTAAATGGCATGGCTTTTGGATAGATTTCTTTGACATTAATTCTGTAATGAGTGATATAATCCTACCCCGTAAAAAACATGAAAACACCAATAATAACTATAGGGGAAAAGTGAGCTTGGAAGACTATGCCTTATTTTAATTACATCTCAATTCTTTTAGAAATCCATTTCCCCCTTTTTTAAATGAAGAAAATAGCTTTAATATCAGTAACACTGTGCCACTTGTTACTGAAGTCATTTGTAAAGAGAAAAGATAAAACAAAAGAAATGGTAACACATTTTAAACTTTGAAGGTTATCCAACTTTTTTAGCTGAAAGATGCTCTTTAATTTTTGAGATCTTCTATTACCCTTCAGCCTCAAAGGTCCTAGGTGGATGGCACAAGAGACTTGCTCATCCTCCAGGCAATGAACATATTACCTGTCTTTTTCTTCTAGCCTCTACACAGCAGAAAACAGATTACTAAACTGCTTAAAAGAGAAATATTTTTCTTGATCTACCTCTTGATTATTTTGGTCATTCAGTATAATTAATCTTACATTCTACCAGTACATCTAAGCAGAAATTCACAAAGAACAGGAAAGTCAGGAGGTATAAGGGTATGATGTATATACTAAAATTAAAATGATAGCTGTTAATTTTCAGCTTTTGGTTATAGAGATTTTTTTTAATCAGTTAATCACCTGTATTTTCCAGATAGGTACATCAGATAACTCTGTCCATTATAGGATGAACAGAACAATGTATTAACTTCTTGTCCCTACCTTAACAAGGATAAACCTCCATAAATTAGAGTCATTATTTCAAAGGCTAGTATATATCTTGTCTGAATTTGAGGAGTCACAGTGCTCCCACAATCAAACTCTTACGAAGACAGAGACTTTTTGAATCACTGAACATGTATTTAAGCAGTTCAATTGCTTTTGTGAAGACTGTTATCTTAGTTTTGTTTTGTTTAATAGAACCTTGGTGCCAAAAAAAAGAAATTAAACTAAACTATACTCATTGGAATTAAATAAAAAGAACGGGTTATATTATCCAAAAGAAAAAAAAAAAAAGGATATGTTACCTTTTCCAAGCTGCAGTTCTGGTTCTGGAAATATATTCTTTTATTTCTTGATATTCACCAATGTATATTTATCAATGTATGACAATGCTATTCATGGAATAATGTCTCCTCTTTGCCAGAGGAAGTCCAAGTTGGCATACACACCATGCACATATCCTACAGAGCAGGTATAGCAACCAGTTTCTTTAAGTTTGCCAAACAGGTAAATAAGACATGATTATTTTAAAGAGAAAACACTAAGGGAAAGAAATGTAAAATAGCCCTCACATAACAAAAACTATGTTTTCTATGACCCCAATTTCAAGAGAAGGAATCTGACCAAGAGGTAGTGTTCTGATCATATTACCAATATGATAGGCCAGGGTGTGTTCATGGCAAAATGTATCATGCCTTGCAGATTCTGTAATTCTGTGAATTTAAATGTGTAAAATTGCTTAAAGACTCTACAGCTTTTGATAGCAGAATATAACAAAATAACTTTGTAAACTGTCTCTACTACTTTATTTAATATATTTAAAATGTTAATTTATTTCTTGAATTCATCCATGTCACACAACAGTACTAGTAAATTAGCAAGGCAGATTGATATTGTCATATATACAAAAAACCTAATAAAACATATAATTGCCAAGAATTCTATTTCATTCTGTATTCTTAAGGAGCTTGTCAAAAATGTTATATTCTTATTTCTTTGAATTAATTTTATGCATCCTGCATAGCAATTTAATCAGTTTCTTTAATTAGATATAATTCTACAAGCCTTACAGTCATATTCTTAGGTCTTTCATTATATAGTTATTGTCATATAATACATGGAAATCTTATTTTATGTTATATTGTAATTAAAAAATAAACATCATTCTTTTAACCAGGAAACATCTAAAATAAAGGAATAGTAATGTAGGAATAGGTAGAGATCTTGGAATGTAGATGCTGAATTATATGGAAAGATATTGTCATGTCTTGCTTTTTTGATCATTTATTTAGAGGAAAAAAAAGGAAAGGAAAAAGTGAAACAACTAAAATATATTTTAACTAATGGCACAATTAATACCAATTACTAGATAAGGAAGATATGCTTCCTTTTAATTGACAATGAAATTACTCTGAGAAACACGTTTTTTCTAATAAGTGGGAAAAAATAAAGTATAGAGACAATAAAAAAAAGAAAAATAGCCTCCAGTCTTCAAAGTAAACTGATCACCCTCATGCTGAATGAGGTTCCTCAACCTCTCAGCTGAATAAGTCTGGTTATTTCTTCAGTTAAACCACCAATTATAAAAGTAGAAGGAAATTCTGCTTTTGTCTTTTGTCTCTCTCTTATCTTAGTGTAATTTTAATCTTAAATATCAGTAAAAATTATGAGAATTAGTAGATAGACTGAATCATTTAAGATAACTACTAGGGAAAGATTAAGATAATTTTATAAAGATTTTTATTTTTGTCTTGCTCCAGAGACTTTCAGTAATGTATAGCATTATTTCTTATTTTTCTCTCTGACAAGTTTTTGCAAATTAATTTTCTGACATAAAAAGTCCTTCTTGAATATTACACAGTGAGATTAGAGAAGTTTTTACATAGCTGCCATGATATAGAAATAAGGAAGAACGTGTTTTCAATTTATTTTAGATATAAACTACTGATTTTTCTTTATATTTCAGAAAATAAAATAGAGATAATGGTGTAAAGTTAAACTATACTTTAGCAGCAATTGATTTATATCCCTTTGAAAAATAGATATTTTAAGTGGGTCAGGAATCTGACAAGGCAGAGGGGAAACTGATCCCTCTAGTTGCCATTAGTCACGGAAAACCTTAAAACCTTTCAAAATCTGAAGAAAAGATTCACCTCTGGCCCCAGGATGGAATTCCTTGGTATCCCGTCACATGATTTCTTGCATTTTCACACAGTTGCTTTATTCTTCTTTGCCAAATTTCTTGCCTTCTTACTCCTAACAAGCTGAAAGAGTAAGGAATGAAATGCAAACATGTAGAGATTAATTATTCCTCTTATGGGGGATGGAAAAATAATGTACCAAGAGAGCTAAGAAGAATCCCAAAATGTCCATTTATATCCAGAGAGGGTTTTTAGGGCTGACATTATTAAATATATAACTTTACAAATTTTTAGTTACATTTCTCTTCTGAAATGGTAGATGAAAATATATATTTGGTTCAATTTCATCTAAGGCTGAGCAGCGACTTCAGATTCAGAATCAATTCTAGCTCCAGAAAAAAAAGGAAAAATAGAAAAAAAAAAGAAGGAAAAAAGTCCTCCACCAAAACAGTTCTTGAAGTGATTAAAGTTTACATTTCAATTAATTTTGCTTCATTATTCTTGTCCCTCTTGGTTACCTTTGGGCAACCACACATTGTTTGAAGGTGGCTCAGTTGTGGCTCTTTGAACGTAATTCTGAAGAGCCTAAATCTCCTCATGAATTAGGTATGGAAGCCTAACACAATACTTTACTTTAAGAACTAGACATGTAAAAGTTCACAGTTCCCCTTTCCTAAGCTATTTTTGGGGTTTATATTCAAGTTTTAGAAGATACAGCTGGTCAGATAAAGCAGTCATGGCACCACAGTTCTGCTCTCTGCATAATAAATACGTGTTCAAACAAGGTCCTTTTGGCTCACTCCCACTGAATTATCATCTTTGAAACATTTTGATTGAACTTAAGAGGACAATAATAAGCTTTACTGTCCTTAAGTGAACAAAAGAACCACAGTACTCAAAGCATCTAGTAGAAACACCCACATATTCTTGAATTTGCTGTATTACAATCACTTGCAAGCCTTGGTCTTCTCCTTTGTTCTTTTATAAGTCAAAATTCTGTGATCTTAGGGCAAAGGTTCTCTGCTTTCGGATATGATGTGGTAAAACTGGATATTAACTAGCTGCATCGTATAAGCTTCCTATTGCTGGTGGGAAAAAAATCCCAGTGCATTAGGAAACATATATATATTAATTATTAGATACACCAGTCCTTGAGCTCTAGTTCAGGTGGTCTTTTGGGTTAGTTATTGAAAAAATTGAACAGGTGATTGGGCAGAGACATTCCTTTTTTCTCTTACTGAATTATTATGAGTTTGTTTTCATTCAGTATTTTTCCCCAAATCCCTTCTTTAGTCATTTCAGTCCTGCTTGATTAAAGTCCAGGAAATTCAAACAAGTGTTCCAAAAGCAAGGAGGACACCTTCAATTATTTTTTTTTTTTCTGTACCTTAAGATCAGTTAAGAAGGTCCCAAGTCTACACACCTTGCTGAAGGTTATTTGGGATAAATGCAAGAAACAATGATGTTCCTTTATGGCACTCAGAAGCTGAAAGTCTAACCTTCATTCCCTACATAACATCATGTAAAAAAAAAGCAGCTCTAAATCAGAAATTGAACTGTATGGGCATAGAAGTATGAGGACCAGGAGCCTGAGGGGGTAGAAAGATCAGGAGAGATGACAGAGAAGAGGGCATGAGCTTAAGCAAGAATAATATAATAGCACTATAAACACCTCTCCTTGATAAAAAAATGAAAGATACTTACATTACCTGAACTAACCTCCTGGAGTGAGAAGGTCCTCAGGGCCCTTAAATCCTTCTAAAGGAGAATTAGAAGGAAATAGTCTTAGTTTAAATAATAGTTTACACAGTTTAGTAGCAGTTTAAATAATCAAGGAGTTGACTATGGCTTTTTCTGTAAAGTATTTAAATACACTGAAAAAAACCAAAAACCCAAACCTCAAAACGAGTACCAAAACAGACTCATCAGAAGAGAGATTTGTACACTACTATTACCTATCTCTTGTTAAATGATACATTGTTTTTCATGCAGTGTTTTTCATGCAGTGTTTGGGCTATGCATTTGTGATATACATTTGCTACACATAGCAGATATATCATGACTTCAAATACAGGCTCTGTTTTGATTATTATTTCTCCTGAAATAGACCAAAAATTGATGGTTGTTTGATATACAAAGCCTCAAAATTGAGAATGAGCTAATCTTCCATCAGGAAGGGTCAAATAGTTACCATTCGCTCCATGTTTAGGTGTGTGCATGTTATGTGCGTAAGTGAATGGGATGGGGGAGAGAAGAAAGCTGTGTGGAATCTAAATGGTGATTTTAGGTAAGTAGAGAGGTTACAGGAGCACTTCAGTTCCCATTTTCCTTCATTCATACTATGTCATAATATAAGGTACCTATGCTAGCATCTATGCCAGCACGGGTCCTCTGTTGGCACGTCAGCCAGTTTCAGTTAGTTGAACTAGGAAGATGGGAGCAACCTGTCATTCCTCTTACATCTCTTTTCACTAACATAGGTGTCGTAACATACGCAACATCACTTAATCAAGACACCTTGTTGGTCACTAACTCAATTCAATTTGTGAGCAGTTAAACATTTAAATAACCTTTATCTACACATTAAGTAATGTCTCAAAATTGTAACCACATATGCCTGCCTTACTCCACTTTGCTAAAGCATTTGTGACCCTAAAGCACTGTGTTAACACCTTAATTGTAATTGACAAGGCAATTTCCTGGCTGGCATCGTGTAAAACACAGAGAGCGCACCAGCCACGAACTTTTAACTGCCATGTTAATTCCTCTAATTGAAACTGGCAGCATAATTAGCTAGATTATTGCCCCACAAAAGTGTCTTGTACTATTCTTATTGTCCCACCATAGTAAAGGGTGTTTTTTTCATTCAGTTTAATCAGTAAATCATATTCTTTAAGTTTCTCAGATAAAAGAGGTTTTTGTTATTCGCTTTGACACTTTTAAAGCTCTTTTGACTGTATTCCAGTATGGTATATATTCAAATATCCCCATTTTCCCATTGTTGTGGGTTTTTTTTAAAACTAAAAAGTTTCATAACCAACAACAAACTAACATAAACATCCAAATTCAACACTAGCTTTAGCAAAAATACTGTCTGGCTTAACATTTATGCTAATTACATGTTATCACTGTTTTCATTAATCAGAACAAGACAATGAAATTAATAAATTTAGGTATTTTAAATTTAATTTTAAGGACAGGTGTAAATAAATTAAAACTCTAATTAGCTTCAGTAATTAAAAATCCTTATTACTTTGCTCGAGTAACTAGTCTATGTGATAAGACAGGAAATCTACCCCTTAGGACAGCGATTGCTGTGAATTTAGTTGTTCCCAAAGCATTAAAGTAGCTTTAGATTTAAAGCAGTCTCCATAGCTACAATGTACCTGTGAAGCCCTTGTCTCTTTGCCAACCTCCTTTCTCTTCTGGAGTTTACAGGACAAAGCACACTGTAAGCTCTGCCACCACATCTGCCAATATGTGTAGCAATTTTAGCAGTTGTACTTCTAGAGAACAATGCTAGAATACGTCTATATGAATCATATCCTTAAGTTCTTACTCAGTTTTCACTCAACCTTTGCTCAGTCAAACTCCTATAGGTTTGTAATCACTCTAGGATTTGGCCAAATGTGCAAACAACGTAAGTTGGTTTGGTTCTTTTCTTCAAATGTTTACCTATCTTGATTAAAAATTGATTTTACAGTACTTAGCATGGCTTAGACTTTATAGATCTCCCTCTCACTATGGACAAAATCTGAACTTCTATATCAGAAGAGTTTTGAAGAATGAAGGATTTTAATATAAATTCTTTTTGATGGACAGTTTGACAAGAAATATCAGTCTTGTGGAAATTTAAGAAAACTGTCATATAAGCTATCTTTCTGTAAAGATAAACAATGGTGATTTTAAAAAGGTCACTTATTATGATTTTTGGAATTAAAACTCATCCAGCAATGTACCTGATCCACCATGTATGGTGAAAGGAATTTATTGCTGCTTCTCAGTATTGAAAAAGAAAAAGTTCATGCTGTCATTGATTGACCTTTAAAAAGAAAAATGTAGCTGGCTTATGGGTAAAAGCATTTCTTTCCCCCTCACTTTCTGCATTAGGGTTCACTGCATAGCTTCACAACACTTTTTAATGTCTACCAGCATAAATCAAATGTTCAGTTGTCACAAGAGCACAATGATCTGGTTGTATAAACCCTTGATTAACAGTAATGCTTCATAACAATTATTTTTAGATGAAGCAGTCGATAAGTGCATGTGGTAGCCTACTAACCATCTCTATTTAATCCAAAAGATTCCAGGCATGGCTGTGGAAGATTACTACGGCAGCTGAGGTGTACATTCTTTCCTTTTTCTTTTTGCTTTTTCTTTTTTTCTTTTTCCTAATCACAAAATAATCACCTATCACACTTTTAACAAGTTGTTAGTATATTCCTGATCTTTCACTTGAGAGGGGAGCATACATACCTAGAAAATAAAGAATGATTACCAGATTACCTGAAAAATGATCAGTCATAATTAGTCTATCATTTCTAGTTGCGCATGATTACTTATTGAAATTTGACACCAACTTTTATTACTTCGTCTTCCACTTGCAAGCAGTAGCTTTTCTATTTCACTTAAGCTTTTCTGAGTCATCTGTGATGCTGTATTTTTTATATTGAATTTTAACAAAATAATGCAATGCACTTCATGCATAACAGTCTTTCTCTTGTGGTATTAGACAAATATAAATCAACTTGTCCTGAAGGCAAGAGGTATCTTTTTTAACAGGAACACAGTGTTAATCAGTGAAATCCACTCTTTAGGTAGAAAAATATGCTGCAGAACAGGTAGAAATGTTAAAATGTCATGGCAGTATATCTGCCATCATAGTCAATGAGAAACAGAGCAAAGATTATCATTAAATGAATTAGAAATACTTCTCTGAAATGTTTTTTTAATTAATAGAAAAGCATTTTTGGTTTTTTGCTAAATATACAAAGTGTCTGTTTCCATATATTTCTTGGCATGTATTGTGCCCAAAGCTAATTGTACTGGAATCATTACTGGAAAATTAATGG
The DNA here is from genome assembly GCA_008921705.1 of Burhinus oedicnemus. NCBI lineage: Eukaryota > Metazoa > Chordata > Aves > Charadriiformes > Burhinidae > Burhinus > Burhinus oedicnemus. The sequence goes on along the minus strand of VFFE01008529.1, from coordinate 5,010,777 downwards.
ATAGATTGCTCTTCTGAAGGCATTAAAAAAGAATATTCCATCTAGAAACTTGTATTAATTGAATAGAAAACAACATCAGAACTGAATTTTGCAGAAATTACTTCTGTCTTGAACATAAAAATGTGTATTTGAAAAAAAAATACACACATTATAATTGTATTTGCTGTGAGGCACAAATGAACAGCCCACAGCTCACCCAAAGTCAAAACAATTGTAAATAAGTTTTACAAATAAAAATATTATTCTCAAATTCTAACATAGAAAAACAAGTGTGAGAAAGAAAAGTTTTCTATAACTACTAATTATATAGTTTAGTAAATCTGGTGGGTTGTGAATTGCCTGTAAAGCTGAGGCAGCTGCGGCAAAATCCGTTCCTATAATTTTAATCTTTTTTAATTATTATTCCTAGGGAAATAAAAACTTCTTAAAGGGCTTCTTTTCTATGGCTTGCAAGACTCCTTTGTACCATAAAAGGTGTAAGGTCAGCCAGGGGACCTTTTCTACTTAAAAGATTTTTCTCTGATTCTATATGGGAGTTGTGGACCAGGTTTATTAACAAAGGGAGTAGCACCTAGAGTTCTACACAACTATTCTATTATTTCCAGATAAACCCTGCTTAAAATTATCTTATTATATGAAGTTATTCATGTGGAATGGCTTCTAAAATGTTTCAAGAAATAAACCATTCATTATTCAATATTTACTTATGTTTTCTGTTTCTGACAGTTCAAATGTCACAATATTAATACTTGAAAAACTAAACAAAGATTGTCCTTTTTACATTTGGAATTATTTTTTTCCCACGTTGTAAGCAAAAATTTATTCAGACTTTCAAAGGTGTTACAATCCAGAATATTTCAAAATAGTCTACAGTAAGCTTTACATGACTAATTTGAAAAATGTATCCATTTTAAAAAATTTTAAAAATTTATCCATGTAGAAAATTTATTTTTGTGAGTGTAATTCTCCTATTTGTTTTACTAAATGCTTTGTATTCATTTTTCTAGCTTGCAAACTAAACCTGGAATCTAATTTAATCTAAGCTAATTTGTCCTGCTTCTGAATAATTATCAGTAATAAGGATTAATTGGTTCTTTTTCTGTCCTCAGAACCACCTGTTCTGTCACATGTATTCTGCTTGCTATCATCATTTACTGGTAGTTAACAAGGAAATCACTTAAGAATGGACATTGAAATTTCCATGATTGTTTGTTTAAGCAATACTGTCAGGATTCCAGTAATTCATTTAAACAGTATAAGTAATCTGAAGAAGAACCACAGTGGAAAAAGCAGATTACTGAATATATTGATTCAATTTCCTGGCAGTTAGTAATTTGTTTTCACTGAAAATTGAGTTCAAATCCATCTACAAATAAATAAACTTATCAGGTATGTTGCTAACTGATTTCATGTCTCAGGTAGAAAACACATATGTGAACAAAATTAAATTAGATTATCAAACCCGTTTTATTTTAACAGTTTTATTTGTATACATTATACTGAATTCTTTGTGTTTCAGTTCTTAGGTTATTTGTAGTCAACATATTTGGGACAGAATTACTTGGGTGTGATTTTAAGTTAGCTGGTTACATTTACTTTTCTCATGCTATTTTATTTGCTAGTGTTTATAAGTAGAAAAGAAATGAGTGTTTGAGATAATTGGAGGATAATAACACCAAATATATTTTTGTAAATCACAAGGAATTAACAAGGTGCAGAATGTTAAAAAAGGTTTGACAGTACAGAGGATGTACAGCTATAGCTATTTCCATGAAAGAGGTTGAGTTTTCAAATGTTCATCACATTGTGATAAATGTGCTTTGGAAGATAATAAGTAAGGAAGAAGATGGCCTCACAACACTATTTAAGTAAGGTGATTTAGATTTTTCCTTTTTTAGTGTTTAATGAATTCTTGTATTCCACCTGAACTTTTACCGAAATGGATATAATAAAACTTATTTGTTTGAAAGGTGGTCCAAAAATTTCTAACTAAGAAACTTTGTTTAAAGAATAGCTGTTCTTCCTCTGGACATCTATATTTTGTGTATGTGCACACAGACACAAGCATATTTGTATATGAAGTTGACTTCACCTGGGAGAATTAATTGTCATCTAATGGCGAGGGCCTTGTAGAAATGTAAAAGACTGTATTAAAAAAAAATCTGTATTAGTATAGAGTGCACACTGCACAGTCATTGTTCTGCTACAGGTCAGCTTTGTTTGGATATCTATACCTGGCTAGACTTGCTTAGACTCACAACCACTATACAAATGATCTTACTGACCTACTTGTGGCAGTAGGTCAAGCATCTAAACGTTGAAAGGATACAAAGGATTAATTTGACCCTCACACTCAATATGGTTTTATATATATACATACTCTAAAAGTCAATATGACAGTTTTATGGCATGCCAGTACACAAATTGCTAGTACAACATTGTACACCAAGTGCTCCCCTTGTTCATATGCAGATTTATAGATCACTTATTACAGAAGTGTATTTAATCAACTTATTTTTTTACCTCATGAATTCTGACTGGTAAAAATAAAAAGCACAACCTTTGCAATGGTTCAGGTCTGTGTAAAAAAACATGGAAGTGTCAATATAAATACAACTTGTTAAACAAATAGCTTTACAGATCAAGTCTGTGGGTTAATTGCAGACGACTAAGTGGCATGAATGTTACTTCTGCCAATGACCAAAAATATTTCATGAACTCCAGTGAGAGGTATTCTGAGTAACTATATGTTTATTTAAATAAATATACAACTTTGGTATAAAGATTAAGATTCTGATGTGGAACAGCAATTTATTCCAAGAGTAATTACCCTAAAATCAGTAGAAGTCAGATACTTGTTTATCAAGTATATCAGAAACTGGCTTCTGCAATCCATCATCTAGCATGTTTTTTGTTACGCTATTACACTGTCTCAGACCTGGATAAGCACTATATACTCATATCATAAGAGATTTTCACTATGGAAATTTACTACTTGAATATGTTATTTTGAGAGGGAAATCAGTCTAATTGTTTACACAAATGCAGTAATTACATTTTATTTCCATCAAATCTTTTCCAGTGTTTGTCAATCATTTTTCAAACTCCCACTCCAGCTCCGGAACTTTGTTTAGTTTTTTCTGCCTGCATTTTCCCTGCAACTCCTTCTCTGTCTCTTGTTTTGTTGTTTCTTCTGGCTCTGTTGATTTTATTCTGAGAAAAAAATATATCAGACTTACTGTGTATGCCTATGTGTTAGAGAAGATGCGAGTTGTGTACTGCCTAGGGCCTGTGCAGATAGCAATAGGTAAATAAATAAAACTGAAATAAGTGTGAAGGTATTGCAACTTTTAGAAGTTGTGGTAGCTATAGCAGTTATATTTTGGGTTTGGGAGCATGACAGAGAAGTTCTTATGTTCCTTGTACGTTATTTTTCTCTGCCATAACCAGTAATAAAGGGAAATTGTCTTTTCTTCAACATGTTAGAACATAATGTCTGACAAACACACAGATGTGTGCGCATACGTGTGAGTTGTTAGTCACCTTTAGATCATTGGGTTGGAAGTGTTTGGCTCATTTACCCGGGCAGGCTCCAACACTGGTTGCCAGGGCCGTAAGTGTGACTCCTCCAGACAGCAACTGTTTACTAGCTGTATTACAGTCGCTTCAGCCCACAGCAGTCACTGCTGCCTGTGTTATTTGTTGTTCTTCTGGTGGAGCTGGCATTTTTGTTGTTATTGATACATGCTATTTTTAATTTCCTGAAAGAGAAAAAAGAATAATTATTGCAGTTCAGGAGATTTTTCGTGTAAAGATACTACATCTATTAATGACTGGGTTATTAAATGGATTATAACAAAAAACAAATTTACAGGTTGTTCTAAATTATGTGAAAAAGGAAGTTATGTGAAAACTGATCAAACACGAGTGTTTTGTACTTCAGCACTAATGATTATATCCAGCTGCAAAATAATGAAAGTAATGGTAACAGTAATGGTAATATTAATAATAAAAAACAAATTTTCCAGGTTTGGAAACTAAACTAACAAAGTAAAATCACTTCTGTATGGTGGGGCTTATAAGATGTTGAACAAGATCTGTTCCAAGGGTATCTTATTCCTTTGAGTACAGAGCAATAAAATATTGGGGAACTATCTCCTGATATTACTCTAGTGTAACCACTGGTAAAAAATAAGTGACTTTAGGAATGGATGGATTCATCTCTAAATAGTTTAATTATTAATATATTATTCTAGTATTTTTATGGGGTACTTCCACTGAAATAAGCTATTGCAGGAACTATTTCGTTCTGCCCTTGTCTTGCTTAGGTTAACCTGAAAAGAACTTTATAAGGAAGTCATAATTTATGGTGTAAGTTATCTGCTATAATTTATATCATGTCTCTTAGATAAACATATATGAACAACTTAAATAATGAGTAGTATCTACAGAAAAAAAAGTTGTTGTAGCTGTACAATGTGCCTGACTTTCTGTCCTGGTGTGAATACTTAGGTATCGAAAAAGCAGTTTATTCCAGGACCACGTCCTTCAGTTCCAGCTAATTCAGATTTTAGGCTTGGATTTGTTTCAGTCCCAATGATGCATTAAGTGTCATTGTTTGAGAATATACACAGTTCTCCTGATTAGCTTGCATCCCCAAATAAATTAATTCTTTTAGTTTGACATTAGTATGCCTGAACATACTGAGGTTCAGGTACAGTTTTAACCCAAAACAGGAGCATAGGATTTAGTTAAGAAAACAGTACAACTATACTTAAAATGATTTAATGAAAGGCAAGACCTTGCAAAGGGCAGGAAAACAGAATGGACATGTAGGTTGTATGCTTATATTGCCATCTCTGCTGGTACTGTAGCTCTATACGGTCGTTGGTAGTTACCTCAGCAATTGCCTTTTGTTCTTGCTTCAGCTCATGCAGGATTGACTCTTGTTCATATTCCTGAAGTCTGCTGTTTGGAAAGATTTTGGAAAAAACAACTCTTGCCTAAACCATCATCCAACAAGAAAAAAACAATGGACTTCTCTAAAACAGCCATCTCACTCCAATTGTTCTGCTTCAAAGTTAAATTATGACCACATTGGAAGGCTCTGGGCAAGTGCCCAGAGTTGGCACAATTCACCTGCTCCTTTTTGCTCTTCATACAATGACAACATCTCTTTGCACTCACTGAGCGCTGCTGGTAATTCTGACAATGACCAAACTACAGACACATTTACCTTATCTGGTAAAGCAATGAGATCTGCAAAAACCCTTAGCAGACCTTGGATTCATTGAAACTTTCTTCATCCTAAACTGCAGGGGAAGTGGAGAGGTCCAGCCAATGTAGTAGCAGATACCTATCCCATTTCTCGCAGGTGTTAGCTAGTCCAGAGTTAGGACTGTTTCAACTTCTCCTCCTTTGAGAGAAGGAGATGGGCACCTGCTGGCGGCATTTTATCATTCTTGTAGGCTCAGACTTTGGTCTGCTTGGTATAAATTTTTGTGTTTCAGCTTGATTTTGAAAAAGTTTGCAGAAGGTCCCTACATACGAAAATGGGGAAGAATGTGTCATACAGAGCAGAATATATTTTTTTGTTGACTGGATTTTAGCAAATGTGACACCCATCCACAAGAAGGGCTGGAAAGAGGATCTGGGGAACTACAGGCCTGTCAGTCTGACCTCAATGCCCAGGAAGACTATGGAGCAGATCATCTTGAGTGCCATTACGCAGCACATACAGGACAATCAGATGATCAGGCCCAGTCAGCATGAGTTCATGAAAGGCAGGTCCTGCTTGAGAAACCTGATTTCGTTCTATGACAAGGTGACTCGCTTGGTGGATGAGGGAAAGGCTGTGGATGTTGTCTACCTGGACTTCAGTAAAGCCTTTGACACTGTTTCCCACAGCATTCTCCTGGAGAAACTGGCTGCTCATGGCTTGGGTGAGTATACTCTTCTCTGGGTCAAAAACTGGCTGGAAGGCCAGGCCCAAAGAGTTGCAGTGAATGGAGTTCAATCCATTTGGCAGCCCATCACAAGTGGTGCTCCCCAGGGCTCAGTACTGGAGTTGGTTTTGTTCAATATCTTTATCAACGATCTGGAGGAGGGGATTGAGTGTACCCTTAGTAAGTTTGCAGGCGACACCAAGTTGGGTGGGAGTGTTGACCTGCTTGAGGGTAGGATGTCCCTACAGAGAGATTTGGACAGGCTGGATCGATGGGCTGAGGCCAGTGGTATGAAGTTCAACATGGGTAAGTGCTGGGTCCTGCGCCTGGGTCACAGCAACCCCATGCAGCACTACAGGCTTGGGGAAGAGTGGCTGGAAAGCTGCCTGGTGGAAAAGGACCTGGGGGTGTTAGTCAACAGCTGGCTGAATATAAGCCAGCAGTGTGCCCAGGTGGCCAAGAAGGCCAACAGCATCCTGGCTTGTCTCAGAAATAGCGTGGCCAGCAGGACTAGGGAAGTGATTTTCCCCCTGTACTCGGCACTGGTGAGGCCCCATCTTGAATACTGTGTTCAGTTTTGGGCCCCACATTGCTTCATTGTGGCATTGGAGAGGATCACCATTGCTCTGTGGAGTTTATAAACTATCACTTGATCTGAAATTATGTTAGGGGAAATCACGTACCTTTCAGATCTATTTGTCTTTGAGGTGAGCAACACTATCCTTTAAGCCCTCTAGTCCTCCATGATCCATCTAGGCAGCCTAGTATGACTTTCCCAGCTGTATGGAGTAGTACAGACTACTAAACAAGGCCATTAATTAGACATTATATTACCGTCTGATCTTTTAGTTACTTCCTAACCACTGTGACTTCTACTGAAAATCAAGAAAAATCCCAACAGCTAAGCAATGCAAAAAGCACCAGATGCTCCTCTGGAAAAGCCCATACGTCCATTTCTTTGTGGAGAACATGGAGAAGGAAGGAGTCTGTTTGTACAAGCATAATTCCTTCATTTCAGTATGTCCTAATGCTGCTCATCTCTTGACCTGCAGGAATTGCTTGCTTCATTAGTCAACGTGTGTTGCATGCTTAAATCTTTTCTCTTTTTCTTTCCCAGATCTCTCCCAATCACATAAGCTGTGTTTCTACACCATGCTGGAGGGGTGCTCTGATGTTAGGTCCTTTTGGATTTTTTTCTGGGAGGTTTCCAGTGTCTGATGGCTCATGTTTGTAAGTATTTGCTGAGTAGACAAAAAGTACTTATACACAATGTCAGCCCTGATCTCAGAGGGAGAAAGTCCTCTCTAAGGTTTTGTGCAGCTTTATCTAGAACACACAGCTATGACTAACGGTAGCTGTGGGCTGGTCCCTGTCTCCCAAGCACACGCTTGTGACTTTTTGGTTTTTTGCTTAGAAGTAATATACCTCACTGTTTTGTTTGAAGTCTGCCTCCGCCACGTCACTTGCTATCTCAGCTGCTGCTTCCTAGAAATATACAAAGCTTATCAGCAAAGCACACATTTTACATAGGTGTTTACCAGATCCATGGTTTCTTCTGCTCGTAGATCCTCAGTCCATCAGATTTAACTGTGGGTTTTTTTGTAGTGACTAAAGTAAAATGTATTGGCTTTAGACACAGCATTTAAGTTTAAGAAGCTTCAGAGTATGCCTTCTGGAGGACAGGGTGAGATGGGATGATTCCTCCCCATCTGAGGTCCATTGGATCTGATGAAATTCATCCACAGGTCCTGAGGGAACTGGTGAATGAAGCTGCCAAGCCACTATCCATTATATTTGAGAAGTCATGGCAGTCTGGTGAAGTTCCTGCTGAATGGAAAAGATGAAACATAACCCCCATTTTTAAAAAGGGAATAAAGGAAGACTCAGGGACATGGACCTGTTGGAGCAAGTCCAGAGGAGGGCCACAAAGTTTGTCAGATGGTTAGAGCACCTGTGTTAGGAGGACAGGCTGAGAGAGTTGGGGTTGTTCAGCCTGGAGAAGAGAAGGCTCCAGGGAGACCTTATAGCAGCCTTCCAGGGGGCCTACAGGAAAGATGGGGAGGGACTCTTTATCAGGGAGTGTAGCAGTAGGACAAGGGGTAACAGTTTTAAACTGAAAGAGGGTAGATTTAGATTAGATCTCAGGAAGAAATTCTTTACTGTGAGGGTAGTGAGGCACTGGAACAGGTTGCCCAGAGAAGTTGTGGAGGCCTCATTCCTGGAAGCGTTCAAGGCCAGGCTGGATGGGGCTTTGAGCAACCTGGTCTAGTGGAAGGGGTCCCTGCCCATGGCAAGGGGGTTGGAACTAGATGATCTTTCAACCTAAACCATTCTATGATTCTATGATAAGGAGAGATTTGGCACAGATTTTGTCCTCATTCAATTTACAAGTGAAAACTCACCCTAATTCCTTGTTTCCTAGTGAGGACAATATTCAATTTGCCCTCGAGTGAAACCCAGAGATGAATTAATATGGTGAAAAACTGGTACTTGAGGACAGTGGTCCAAAGGGCAAGTAGTTAACCATCTTCTCTGATATTTTTCCTATATGAATAACTGAGTAGCCCGTCCCCTTCTGCTTTACTTTAGAGAAAAGGAACAGGTCCTCTGTTCCTTCAGTCAGTGGATTCTGTAGAGTCATAACAGCATGCCAGCATGACCCCAAAACAGGTCATAACTGGTTCTGGAGGAACAAGGTAATTCAGATATTTTTCAGGGGTGACTCAAGAAAATTGAGCTCAGCTGATCAGCTGTTTATATTTATCAGGAAAAAAGCAACAGTCCGGAGAAGTTTTTTCACGCTCTGTGAAAGAGTAGTTGCAACAATGGCTGATGATGCTGAAAATTTAATTCATCTGTGTAGATACGTAGAAGTGCAGTACAGAAAATATTGTCTGCACATTTCCAAGGTGCCTGATGTGTCTTTATCCTAACTTTATGAATGACAAGCTGCACAGTCTTCATCATCTCCCAGTTTGTATTTACTGAAGCTGCAAATAAATCAATTGGCATTGATCATGACAGTTTTTCATAGACTGTATTTCAGGTAGGCTGGTGAAGAATATCATTGGATAGCTTTCTTTGATCTGCAGAAGCTTGGATTTATTAAAGTTCTGGGCACACTGAAGCCCCTTCCCCCTCCCCATTTATTTCTTTTTTTTCTTCAAATTGTTGGTGATGTGGGTAGAGTGTAGTATATTTATAGGCAAACATTTATTTATGTCTTGGACTCTGTTTCTTAATTTATGGGGAAATTGCCCAAAGCACTGGATCAACAGCTACAATTCCCAGCTTTGAAAAAATAAGTGTAAATAAATATTAAAACTGGAATAAGACCAAACTCTGTTCTAGACTGCCAAAGAGGTATCAGAAGTTAATAATCTTCAGTCAATTAAAACTGTAAATCTACTTTGCAGTTAGCTACATAAACATGAAAGGTTAAGATGCCTCTTGCATCTTGCATTCTTATACAATATTACAGTATTAAATTTCAGTATTTCACATTATTGAAAATTGTGTTTTCCCAGTGCACAAAATTCTTTCCCATAAAATGCAATGAACATAAGAAACCAGAAGTCATTATACAGAAATAAGCAAGACCATTATATTAATCAGTGAACCCAGGAGCAAAAAGCAGAAGATCGTGGTAGTATTCAGAGCCCTCAGTCTTGATCCTCCTGTAAGACAAACTGTCTTCTCACTTTAAGGTAAATTGCAAGTCCTTCAAAAGATGTTGTCCAAAAATGGTCATGACTTATTTTACCAGAAGATTGATGACAACAGTGTATAAAATATTTAACTGATGTGGAATTTGAAGACCTATGCATCGATAAATCAAGCCATGGTAACACAAACTTTAGAAAGAAACACACAACTTTTTTATTGAACTTGCTTAAAATAATGAAAATATCTCCAAATTTTTTTGTAAGAAAGGATAATGATCTGGTGAAGTTCTTTACACTATATTACAGAAAGTAGAGTATAGCTCCTTTGCTGGTTTTGGCTGGGATAGAATTAATTTTCTTAATAGAATCATAAAATCATAGAATTGTTATGGTTGGAAGAGACCTTTAAGATCATCAAGTCCAACCATTAACCTAGCACTGCCAAGCCCACCATTAAACTATGTCTCTAAGCACTACATCTACACTTCTTTTAAATACCTCCAGGGATGGCAACTCCATCACTTCCCTGGGCAGCCTGTTCCAATGCTTGACAACCCTTTCAGTGAAGAAATTTTTCCTAATATCCAATCTAAACCTCCCCTGGCGCAACCGAAGGCCATTTCCTCTTGTCCAATTGCCTATTCCTTGGGAAAAGAGAACAACCCCTGCCTCACTACAACCTCTCATTTCAGGTAGTTGTAGAGAGTGATAAGGTCTCCCCTCAGCCACCTCTTCTCCAGTCTAAACAATCCCAGTTCCTTCAGATGCTCCTCAGAAGACTTGTTCTCTAGGCCCTTCACGAGCTTCATTGCCCTTCTCTGGACGCACTCCAGCACCTCAATGTCTTTCTTGTAGTGAGGGGCCCAAAACTGAACACAGTTTTTGAGGTGCAGCCCCACCAGTGCCGAGTACAGGTAGACAATCACTTCCCTAGTCCTGCTGGCCACGCTATTTCTGAGACAAGCCAGGATGCTGTTGGCCTTCTTGGCCACCCGGGCACACTGCTGGTTCATATTCAGCCATTTGTCAACCAACACCCCCAGGTCCTTTTCTGCCCCGGAGCTTTCCAGCCACTCTTCCCCAAGCCTGTAGCGTTGGATGGTGTTATTCACAATAGCTAGTACGGGGCTATGTTTTGGACTTGTGCTGAAAACAGAGTTGATAACACAGGGATGTTTTAGTTACTGTTGAGTAGTGCTTACACAGAGTCAAGGCCTTTTCTGCTCCTCATACCACACCACCAGTGAGTAGGCTGGGGGTGCACATGAGTTTGGGAGGGGACACAGCCAGGACAGCTGACCCCAACTGATCAAAGGGATATTCCATGCCATATGACATCATGCTCAGCACATAGAGTGGGGGAACAAGAGGAAAGGTCAGGGTGTATGGAGTTACGGCATTTGTCTTCCCAAGTAGCTGCTACACGTGATGGAGCCCCACTTTCCTGGGGATGGCTGGATACCTGCCTAGCAATGGGAAGCAGTGAATGAATTCCTTGTTTTGCTTTGCTTGTTTACATGGCTTTTGCTTTACCTATTAAACTGTCTTTATCTGAACCCATGAGTTTTCTTGGTTTTACCCTTCTGATTTTCTTTCCTGTCCCACCATGGGAAGTGAGTGAGTGGCTGTGTGGTGCCTAGGTGCGGGCTGTGTGAAAACTCTTAGTTGCCACTAGGTTGCCAGCTGGGGTTAAACCACAACAGCTCCTTGTGTTGTAATATACCCTTTCATGCAAAATAAGATTAATTCTGTTTCTTTAACTGTTTTACAAAGACTGTAAGAGCCTTATATGACATATGGCCAAGTTTGCTCTGTAGCATGGACTATAGATTTAATTCTGCAGTCGGTTTCATTGATATAAAATAGGAAAAATATCATTCAAGCTCCATCAATTTCACTAGTCAGCCAGCACTGTGCATTCTGGCTCAGCTCAAAAAGAGGCTTCAGTTTTACAAATCATAATGGATTATAAAAGGCACAGTAAGTGAATGGTCAATCTAGCAACATTACCTCTTACATGAAAAATATTCACAAAGTCAAATGTTATTAGAGAGCAAGGCAGGTTCTAAATGTGAATTTTGCCTGTGAGGAACAATGGAGGGATTTTCAGGGAGCTTTACTAATCTACTGCTTCTATAAATATTCAGTATGTTATTGTTGTTAGTAATGTATTGGTGGTGTTAAACTTAACATTTGCTCAATTCTTTCTTCTTCCATTCTTTAGTTTTCTCACTTCTCATTAAATAGTATTTGAATACGTCTCTTTTAGCATTTTCTTTTGCAAATAGCATGACACAATGTAGAACTTTCTTGGCATTCTAATCAATGAGATGCAGGGTATTTTACCAGCACAAAGAAAACCTACTTTAAATTGAGAATTATTGTTAGCCTCTTCATCCTTACTGTTGAACTATGCAGGCCCTTATCACATTAGTACTGCACAGCCTAGAAGAAGGGTAATTGCATCATCAGTCTCTCTTGGTCTCTGCCTCAGCCCTTTTAACATGCTCATCCTTTCCATTACTTCATGATTTCATTTAATATTCTCCTGGGTTAGAATCATATCAGCAGCAAGAACATGCTGAATTAACAGTTGCTGTATGCTCTACTCTAGAATTTCTTTCCTGTGGATTAAAGGGCAATTGACATTTTTTTTTAATAAACAGTGTCCTTTTAAACTTTTGTGTCCAAATAGTTGGATATTGAATTTTTACTTTAGAGTTTGAATTTTAAATATAAACAGGTAACATAATCCTTTCTTTAATAAAATTACAAAGCATGACTGTCTATATAGTATAATCCTTTAGGTACCTAGTGCACTTGCATTCCTTTTAGAGAGTTAAAGCTATTTAAAGGCCTCAACCCTGTGGCAGTTGCATGCATGTGCGTTATATCTTTTTCATTTTCTTCTATTACATTTCTTTGAGTGGACAGATAATGCAGTTGCTGAAAAGGAGAAATGCTGATTCTTGATTCCAGATTTACATTGGCAACAGATGGGATCCGTGCTTTTCATAATTTCAAGGGACACAGTGCATGGAAGTGTGGTGAAGCTTATTATTAATTGATGCAAATCTTCCCTTTTTAATTATATCATCCATTTTCAGGTGTCTATGCCTGTGATAATAATAATAAAAAAATAGACACACAAATAAAAATAGATAAAATTGATTACAAAAAGACATATGAGAGCCGACAGAGATTGCTAGTGATCTGCCATTTTTATCTCAAAGGTCTCTTGCTCCCTAATAGTGTATATGTGTCTCTGCATAGACAGACTTATATATTATATAAAATACAAAAGTTCTGTGTCTGTAGGTACAAAGCCCTACACACAGCAGAGACCCCTCGATAATTACAGACAAGAAAAGGAACATCCAGATCTTAATGATAAAAATAATACTTTCATTCAAGTCCTCACAAAGGTCAAGATTCTGTCACTAGTATTCATAAAAAGTGTTTGAATACTCTTATTTCAACAATCCGACTATGTACAGAGCTAAATACTGTCTGCAAGAGTGGAGGAAAAAAAATACAACTAAAATACATTTGAAAATGTTTGCTGTTGAGATAGTACAGTTCTCCAATTTCATAGAATCATGGAATCAGAGAATGGTTTAGGTTGATTTCTTGTAGGCCCCCTTCAGATACTGCAAGGCTGCTATAAGGTCTCCCCGGAGCCTTCTCTTCTCCAGGCTGAACAACCCCAACTCTCTCAGTCTGTCCTCCTAGCACAGGTGCTCTAACCGTCTGACAATCTTTGTGGCCCTCCTCTGGATTTCCTCCAACAGGTCCATGTCCTTATTCTGTTAGGGGCTCCAGAGCTGGACACAGTATTCCAGGTGGGATCTTATGAGAGCACAGTAGAGCGACAGAACCACCTCCCTTGACCTGCTGGCCAAGCTTCTTTTGATGCAGCCCCGGATGCAGTTGGCTTTCTGGGCTGCAAACACACGGCACAGGCTCATGTTGAGCTTCTCATCTACCAACACCCCCCAAGTCCTTCTCCTCAGGGCTGCTCTCAATCCACTCTCTGCCCAGCCTATATTTGTGCATGGGATTGCCTTGGCCCACATGCAGGTCCTTGTACTTGGCCCTGTTGAACTTCATGAGGCTGGCACAGGCCCCCTTTCCAAGCCTGTCCAGGTCCCCCTGGATGGCAGCACTTCCCTCCAGCCTGTCAACCGCTCCACACAACTTGATGTCATTGTCAAACTTGTTGAGGGTGCACTCAATCCCAACATCCATGTCATCAACAAAGATGTTTAACAGTACCGGTCCCCGTACTGACCCCTGAAGAACACCACTTGTCATTGCTCACCACTTGGACACCAACCCATTGACTGCAACTCTTTGAGCGTGGCCATCCAGCCAATTTCTTATCCACCGAGTGGTCCATCCATCAAATCCATGTCTCTCCAATTTAGAGACCAGGATATCATGCAGGACAGTGTCAAATGCCTTGCACAAGTCCAGGCAGATGACATCTGTTGCTCTCCCCTTATCCACCAAGGCTGTAACCTCGTTGTAGAAGGCCACCAAGTTTGTCAGGCATGATTTGCTCTTAGTGAAGCCATGTTAGCTGTCACTGATCACCTCCTCATTTTCCATGTGTTTTGGTATAGTTTCCAGGAGGATCTGCTCCATGATCTTGCTGTGCACAGAGGTGAGACTGACTGGCCTGTAGTTCCCCGGGTCATGTTTTTCATCCTTTCTATATTTCCCCTTTTCCTGTCAGCAAGAACCTTACCAGACTTCCATGACTTTTCAAATATGATGGATAGTGGCTTGGCAACTTCATCCATCAGTTCTCTCGGGACCCACGGATGAATCTCATCAGGTCCCATGGAGTTGTACATCTTCAGGTTCCTCAGCTGGTCTCAGATCTGGTCTTCTCCTACAGTGGGCAGTTCCTCATTCTCCCAGTCCCTGCCTTTACCTTCTGCAACTTGGGCACTGTGGTCAGAACCTTTACCAGTGAAGACTGAGGCAAAGAAGTTGCTGAGTACCTCAGCCTTCTCCATGTCCTGGGTGACCAGGTCTCCCGCTTCCTTCTTGAGTGGGCCCACGTTTTCCCTAGTCTTCCTTTTGTCCCTGATACACCTATAGAAGTCTTTCTTATTGCCCCTGACACCCCTGGTCAGATTTAACTCTATCTCGGCGTTAGCTTTCCTAAGCTGATCCCTGGCTGTCCGAACAATTTCTCTGTATTCCTCCCAGACTACCTGTCCTTGCTTCCACCCTCTGTAGGCTTCCTTTTTCTGTTTGAGATTGTCCAGGAGCTCCTTGTTCATCCACGCAGGCCTCCTGGCCTTTTTGCCTGAATTCCTCTTTGTTGGGAGGCATCGCTCCTGAGCTTGGCAGAGGTGGTCCTTGAATATTAGCCAGCTTTCTTGGGCCCCTCTTCCTTGCAGGGCTTTATACCACTGTATTCCATCAAGTAGGTCCCCGAAGAGGCCAAAGTCTGCTCTCCTGATGCCCAGGGTAGCAAGCTTACTGCGCGCCCTCCTTGCTGACCTAAGGATCTCAAACTCCACCATCTCATGATCACTGCAGCCAAGGCTGCCCTTGAGCATGACATTCCCCACCAGCCCCTCCTTGTTGGTGAGAACAAGGCCCAGCATGGTACTTCTCCGCATTGGCTCCTCTATCACTTGGAGAAGGAAGTTACCATCAACGCGTTCCAGGAACCTCCTGGATTGTTTACGGCCTGCTGTGTTGTCCTTCCAACAGATATTGGGGTGGTTGAAGTCTCCCATGAGGACCAGGTCTTGTGAATGTGAGCCTGCTCCTATCTGGCTATAGAGGGCCTCATCTGCTAGGTCTTCCTGGTCAGGTGGCCTGTAGCAGACTCCCACTGTAACATCACCTGTCTCTACCCTCCCTTTGATCTTGACTCATATGCTCTCAATCAGCTCCTCATCTGTCCCCAGGCAGAGCTCCATGCACTCCAGCTGTTCCTTGACATAGAGGGCAACACCCCCTCCTCGTCTCCCCTGCCTATCCTTCGTGAAGAGTCAGTATCCATCCATTTCAACACTCCAGTCATAGGAGCCATCCCACCATGTCTCTGTGATGCCATTCAGATTGTACTCTTGCAGGCACACATACGATTTTTGACTCAGGTGGTGGAGGAGCTGACAAGGAGAGGTGTACTACTAGACCTAGTACTAACAAACAAAGAGGGACTGGTGGAGGACATTAAGGTTGGAGGAAGCCTTGTCTGTAGTGATCATAGGAAGATCGAGTTCAGGATTATGTGCAGTAAGCATAAAACGACAAGTAGGATTGCAACCTTGGACTTCAGGAGGGCTAAATTGGATCTCTTCAAGAAACTGCTTGGAGAAATCCCATGGGTTAGGGCTCTAGAGGGTAGGGGGATCAAGTGAGCTGGTTGATATTCAAGCGTCACTTCCTCCACTCTCAGGATCAGCGTATCCCTAAGAGTAAGAAATCAGGCAAGGGAAGCAGGAGACCTCATGGTAGAGCAGGGAGCTTCTGAAAAAGCTCAAGTAGAAGAAGGAAGTTTACAGTACATGGAAGAAGGGACTGACCACTTGGGAAGATTACAAGAATGGTGCCAGAGTATGCAGGGATGAAACGAGGAAAGCCAAGGCCTCCTTGGAATTAAATCTGGCAAGGGATGTCAAGGTCAACAGGAAGGGTTTCTTCAAGTACCTCGGAGGTACACTCCAGTCTTAAAAAATGGCAAGAAGGAAGACCCGGGAAACTACAGGCCAGTCAGTCTCACCTCCATCCCTGGAAAGGTGATGGAGCAGCTCATTCTGGGCATCATCTCAAAGCATCTGGAGGAAAAGAAGGTTATCAGAAGTAGCCAACACGGCTTCACCAAGGGGGAGTCATGTCTGACTAATCTGATAGCCTTCTACGATGGTGTGACTGGATGAATAGATGAGGGGAGGGCAGTGGATGTTGTCTGCCTTGACTTCAGCAAGGCTTTGGACACTGTTTCCCACATCATCCTCATAGGCAAGCTTAGGAAGTGTGGGTTAAATGAATGGACGGTAGGGTGGATTGAAAACTGGCTGGCAGATAGAGCTCAGAGCTTTGTGATAAACAGCACAGAGTCTAGTTGGAGGTCTGTGACACGTGGTGTTTCCCAGGAGTCAGTACCGGGTCCAGTCCTGTTCAATATATTCATCAATGACCTAGATGAAAGGACAGAGTGTACCATCAGCAAGTTTGCTGATGACACAGACCTGGGAGGGGTGGCTGACACACCAGAAGGCTGTGCTGCCATTCAATGTGACCTGGACAGACTGGAGAGTTGGGCAGAGAGAAACCTCATGAAGTTCAACAAAGGCAAGTGTAAGGTACTGCACCTGGGGAGGAATAACCCCATGCACCAGTACAGGTTAGAGGCTGACCTGTTGGAAAGCAGCTTGGTGGAAAGGGACCTGGGAATCCTGGTGGACAACAGGATGACCATGAGCCAGCAATGTGCCCTGGTGGCCAAGAAGGCCAATGGCATCCTGGGGTGCATCAAGAGGAGTGTGGCAAACAGGTTGTGGGAGGTTATCCTCCCCCCCTACTCTGCCCTGGTGAGGCCGCACCTGGAGTACTGTGTCCAGTTCTGGGCTCCCCAGTTCAAGAAGGACAGGGAACTGCTGGAGAGAGTCCAGCAGAGGGCTCCAAAGATGATTAGGGGGCTGGAACATCCTTCTTATGAGGAAAGGCTGAGGGACTTGGGTCTTTTTAGTCTGGAGAAGAGAAGACTGAGGGGGGATCTCATCAATGCCTATAAATACTTAAAGGGCAGGTGCTGGGAGGATGGGACCAGTCTTTTTTCTGTGGTGACCAGTGATAGGACACGAGGTAATGGGCACAAACTTGACCGTAGGAAGTTCCATCTGAACATGAGGAGGAACTTCTTTCCTTTGAGGGTGGCAGAGCACTGGAACAGGCTGCCTAGAGAGGTGGTTGAGTCTCCTTCTCTGGAGACATTCCAAACCTGCCTGGACGCCATCCTGTGCAACCTGCTGTAGGTGACCCGGCTCTGGCGGAAGGGTTGGACTAGATCATTTCCAGAGGTCCCTTCCAACCCCTGTGATTCTATGATTCTGTGATTCTGTCTCTAACTCCTCTTGCTTGTTCCCCATTCTACGTGCATTCGCATACAGCCATTAAGTTGGGCTCTCAATGAATCATGACATTTGTCTGAACTTTGTACTGAAATGAGGTGAAACTGATTCCTAAAATGCCCAAACAATATCTTAGGAACCAGTTCAGGTTCTTACTTTGCTTGGAATGCTATATATTTTTTTCACTACTCTGATGCTGTCCTTCCATGTTATAACTTGTAGTTGCAGCATTACTTCAGAGAGTGAAGGAGGGAGCAGGATGGAGGTAGGAACGAGACATTGTCTGCTGCATGAGTCTTAAGGGAATGCATTACTTTAGGAAGGAATCCCCAAAGACCTAATGCTTCTGTAACCAGCCTGACTTTTTTTCTTTAGCTTTGCAATTTGTCTTTTGGGAGAAAGAGGGAGTATGTAGCAGGAAGTAGTAGGACAATACTCTAGGGAGTCATGTCACCAAGGAGAAAGCCAAGGAAAGCACAGATACGTTGTGAGTTGAGACTGCTGGCAACTAGTACCAATGATTTTCAGAGCCACTTACTGAAAAGCTGAATTTCTTTAAAGAGGAATGTGCATTGCAGTGGGGAGGAAAGATGTATAGAAGAAAACTTTATATTCATATTCACAAAGTAGTAATTTTTGTTTTCAGAGAATGACTATAAAATAGGGAATTTAGTATTATTGGAACTACCTTATGCTCACATGAACACAACTAAGAATACAACAGATCCAGAATTTTTAAAGTGTATTTTCATTGTTTTCTTCAGCCACGTCTTTCATTTTACTCTGTTTTATTTGGATGTAGTACTTTTAACCTAATTGCTTATTAACTGTGTAATTTTAAAACAGCTTGAAGACTACACAGAATGATCTCTCCCAAAGCCTAAATTTGTATTATATTTTGAACATAAAAATTTGATAATTGAACTTGAACATTTTAGTTTAATATTAAATCAAACTAACTTAGATTTCATAAAACTTCCTTCCAGCTATTTTACCAAGAAACATAGTAAAGCAATCAATTTTGTATTAAAGAACTATGAAGGTAAATAATGCAAGAAACTGTATTACTATAAGCTCATATGATCATTTCAGATTTTATTATCAATTTAGCTAGATAAAATATTTAGATATTAGCCGACAACATGTGCTTGCAGCCCAGAAAGCCAACAGTCTCCTGGGCTGCATTAAAAGAAGCGTGGCCAGCAGGTGGAGGGAGGTGATTCTGCCCTTCTACTCCACTCTGGTGAGACCCCACCTGGAATACTGCATCCAGCTCTGGAGCCCTCAGTACAAGAAATGCATGGACCTGTTGGAGCGGGTCAGGAGGGCCACAAAAATGATCAGAGGGATGGAACACCTCTCCGATGTGGAAAGGCTGAGAGAGTTGGGGTTGTTCAGCCTGGAGAAGAGAAGGCTCTGGGGAGACCTTATTGGTTATGAGAAAGATGGAGAGAGACTTTTTACAAGGGCCTGTAGTGATAGAAAAAGGAGTAATGGTTTTAAACTAAAAGAGGGTAGATTTAGATTTTATATGGAAATTCTTTACTCTGAGGGTGGTGAGACACTGGAACAGGTTGCCCAGAGAAGTTGTGGATGCCCCATCATTGGAAGTGTTCAAAGCCAGGTTGCGTGGGACTTTGAGCAACCTAATCTGGTGAAAGATGTCCCTGCCCATGACAGAGGGGGATTGGAACTAGATGATTTTCAAAGTCCATTCTAATCCAAACCATTCTATGATTCTATGATTTTATGATTACAGGATTATTATCTTTGAGTGCCACATCTGTGATGATAAAATTTGATCTTTATAGATCTTTCACCGTGTTGCTTTGTCGTCTTCTGAGAACAGTAGCAATTGGTGGGGTAATTAAAAAAAAAGAAAAAAAAAAAGAAAAAAAAAAAGAACTGATGAATACAACATCTTTGATTCTGTAATGACTTAAGCTCCAAGTGTCCAAGTGAAGATGGAAAGTTCTATCTTTTGGATAAACTGCAAGACACAAAAGATTAAACAGTATATGAACAATGAGTATCACTAAATCAGTCAGAACTGTTTTGAGTGTTTTGTGTTTTTTTTTTTAATTCCTGGCTTGGCAGTACCCTAAAAAATTCAGCAACATATAGTGGTTTCTTGGAGTAATCACTCAGACTGATACATTTCTTGTCACAAGGAACAGCAGAAACATCAGAAACAAATACCATAATTGAGGCAATATTAAAAACTCAAGGAATTGCTAATGTTGTCTATTTTAAGTTTTCTATTTTATTTTATTCCTCTCCATTCTGACCATTATACATCTGAAGTATAATTTAAATTACTATCAATTCATCTCACATGCCAAGGGAGTAATAAGAAACTCATTTTCTACATACAGAAAAATAAATCCAATAAACCACCTAAACAGCAGAAGTAAGTTTTATTTTTATTATACCTTTCCAAACCAGAATTGCACTGAATAAATCATGGATGCACTGCAGGTGTGAAATCTATTGCTTTCTGCCTATATTTTTGTGCACCTTCTACTTCCTTTATGTTATTAATAATAATTTCTAACCAATATCCTGTCTGTGGTTGTAAGAAACCAAAAATTTAGTGCCATTTTATTCTTTTCCCCTTGAATAAACATCTGCCTACACTATATTAGGAACTGTTGTTTTTATCATAGGAGGAATATTCCTGTACTGTACTCAAAAATCACTCAATTTAATAAAAATTTAAAAATGACAGTTTTTTGATAAGTCTAAGATAAAATATTCAATAGCAATATTACAATTCTTAGTGACATGGCCAAAAGTTCAAAAAGATTCTGAATTTGAGTTTATTAATATAATCAGTGATATTATTCTAAATTATAGTTACTTTGAAAAGTGGAGCTTCTCAGAAGCTGTAACAAACACCTGCCACACTTGTACAAGGTATAGGATCCTATTCATCATTTCTTATCAAGAAAATCCTATTTAGTACAGATTTTACGTAAATAGTGGAAAATCTAAGGGAATATTAAAAAGCCCACTGAGAATGTAAGCGTTTTATCAGCAATCTGTTGGTTTGCCAAGGGCACAGGACTGCCAGCAGAAGTCTGTACCTTGAAACAAATTGCTTGTATGCAGACATTTAAATTTCAGAAAAACAGCTTTAAAATCTGAGGATCAGATCCTTTCAGTCAAGTAATAAATGTGTGTCAGGACTTAAGGTCCAGATAAGCAGAACTAGGTGAAACACATTTAGCTGAAATTGCCGTGTGAGTGGGGATTAAAAAAAAAAATAATCAAGAAACATTTTTGCTCAGCAGAAAGTATGTCTAAGGAACCCAAATTTCAAGGCATTACATCTGAGCAGCTCAGATAGAAAAATCCTAATGATATAATTAGGACTAACAAAACACACATTTTCTAAGTACATAGTTAAGTGTATCCTATACAGGGAAATCTGTGTCAATCACGGTAGAATAGCACCAACACAGCCAATACCATGTATTGAAATGTGCCATTGGGACTCTGAGTTAAGATGAGGATACTGCAACAAAAGTACTTTCCTTGCTTTCCTAAATATGTGCTTTCAGATTTATGTTTACTCTTTCTTTTTAAAGACTTCAGGGTATGTCATACTAGTTCTGAAAGGGTACCTAGCAGACACAGGAAGGAAGCAAAAGCAGGTATTGATCATCTTCTCATGTCCATGCATGTAGGAAGAACTGTTCTGATGTGCTGCTAAGCACTGCATTATCACTGTGTGACATATCCTTCAGCCTCTATTTCTGCACAACCACGTCTGAGAACTCCATTACATAGACAATATAACTACATTCTTACTATATTGCTCAGATATTTTGAAATTTCTATTACATATTTCCAGGTTCAAAAATTCTCATTTAGTACTGTTCTTGGTCTTGAGGCTATGATGCAAGGAGGACATGTATTTTTATCCTTTAATAATAATATCTTCACTCTGCACATATTTACTCTGTTCTCACTTTTCAATAGTCTACCAAAAAACCAACCCCAAAGGATGGGTGTTAATTAAATTATTTTAATGGAGATATAGAACCAATTTTTGTACTGCAGAATTTTCAGAGTTTATGCAATCTTATTTATCATAATGATATTTGCATGACATAACTGAGATTAACTAACTTCAGCTTTCTTCAGGAAGAATTGAGGCTGGATTGGAGAAAGGCATCATGTGAAATGATAATGAAAGCGTGTGACTTCTGAATAATTTAATTTGCTCTTCTGTAATTTTCTATTTTAAAATGTTTTACAAACGAAATAAATGGGGAAAGAATTAGTCTGAATATCTGGAAAAACTTCAAAGGTTAGATGGGGCTTTGAGCAACCGGGTCTAGTGGGAAGTGTCCCAGCCCATGGCAGGGGAGTTGGAACTAGATGATCTTTAAGGTTCCTTCTGTGGTCGTGCAATCCCCCTCCCCTCCCATTCTTAAGCCTCTCGATACTTGGTGCGATTTCCTCCCCACATAATAATACAATGACCAGAATGATACATAATTGTCTAACATGAAAGAAAGAAAGGGTGAACAGCAATGTACGAGAACACTATGGCAACCCCTTAGTGTAGCTGGTTCCCATGGCTCCTACCGTTTGAAGATAATAACTATAATCGATCACTCCTGACAATGTATGGATCGTGGCCACGGAAAGGGGGAGTACCAGGACCACAAGTCCTAACAAGTCCTGGGCTTGCATAACAAATGAAAAGTACTGGACTATTCCATTGTCCAAGCTGGGCCGGAATGGAAAAGTACCTGACAAAAGTCAATTATCTTGGATTCTATAAGCAGCGATTCTTGTAAAGACCCTTTGAGCTCTTCTGGATCGCAGCGGGCTGTGGCCAGTACCTCCTCTGAGTCAGGACACTGTCTCAGGCAACCACCTCAAGGACTAGAAAACAAGGGCAAAACAATCTCTCTCGAGCCTCAATTATCACCCATTGAGGAATGCTGATGCATTGTGAGTATTTGGTCTAACTCGAAAAGGGAAATTTTAACTATAGGCTAGCCTCTATTTCATCCACCTCTCTATTTATATGTTTATATGCATTAGCTGTATGGATG
Source organism: Burhinus oedicnemus (assembly GCA_008921705.1). Lineage (NCBI taxonomy): Eukaryota > Metazoa > Chordata > Aves > Charadriiformes > Burhinidae > Burhinus > Burhinus oedicnemus. Next base: position 4,987,993 of record VFFE01008529.1, on the reverse strand, counting down.
TGGATGTTATTCCCTTTTCCATGCATGCATGGGAGTTAGAAGGGGTACCTGCCAACTGGATAAAGTCATGCGATATTAAGAGATCTTTGATCTCAGTGGTTATAAACTGCGGAGTGTGTGTGTATAGGGGTGTGTGTGTGCGCATGTGCATTTATATGCTTTGTTTTTGTTTATATGTATATACATTAATCTGAGATCTGTGCTTTTGCTCTCATATGTATATGTATTGTTTTGGGATACCTTATACTAAGTTAGTGTGAATCTTGTCATCTTCAAATCTGTAATCAAGACACGGTTCAGTTATTTAGTTCAATCACTTCGTAAACCTTTAAATCAGTTAATGATTAAGTGTTGCTAAAATCAAACCCCTTGATCTACCTCAAATCACTAATAAAATTAGAACTGCTGCTAAATCATATCTGTGTCAAATACTTCCATCCCACGACACCATCCAACCTAAACCATTCTATGATTCTATGATCTATGAGTTCTATGGGATCTGCACAGTATGGTGCGCGTGGGTTGGAGTCTTGTTTGATGCTACACCACCTCAGGATTCCCAGCATCTGAAGGGACATAAGATTATCTACACTTTTTCCTTCTTATAGCATTAGCTCTAATAAATACCTTAAGTGGCACCTTAGAGTCTGAGTGTGTTTCTTACTAGAATCATAATGGACCAGCACCTCCTGGTGCAAAACACCTCTCCACAGGTGCTGGGTGGCTGCTGTTGGATCCCTACAAAGCCTTCTATTCTCCAGGCTGAGGAAGTCCAGGTCCCTCAGCCTCTCCTTACAGGATAAGTGCTCCAGCTCCTGCCCAGTTTGGGGCTCTCTGCTGAACTCACCCCAATTTATCAGTATCTTTCCTGCACTGGGTGGTCCAAAACTGGATGCAGTGCTCTAAACATGCTCTCACAGGTGCCAGGCACAGAGCCCAGGAGACTTTGGTGAAGACTGGGGCAGAAAAAGCATCGAGTGCCTCAGCCTTACCTTCATCCACTGTCTTTAAATCACTCATCCTGTTCATATACTGGCTTAAAACATTACTTGTTTAGCCTTTTACTACTAACGTAACAGCAGAGGCTTTTCTTGTTGCCCCATCCTCTACATACTTTAAATTACCACACATTACATAAGGCAATAAAGAAATAGACCAATAATATGAAATATTGTAGGATTTGATTCTAAGTATTTCAAGACTAGTTTAACAAACGATTAATTTAGTAAAACTGGTTTGCACAAATACTGAATCACCACCACTGGACTCAGTGAACATTTTAACAGTCATTTAAAAGAGTATTAGTTCCATCATTGTGGTGAGAAAAAAATATATTAGTTTATCCTCCTATTAGCTTGCTATTACACAAAGATAATGTCCTAACCAAGGAATACAACACTAACAGAAAATTTTAATAGGATTCATCTTGCCAATCTTTACACCATAAATTTAACCACCAAGACTAAGACAGACCTCCTATGTAGTGCAGGCAGACAAAAAGGCACTTTTAGAGGAAGTGTCAAACACAGAAGACAAACTGCTGTTCTTGCTCTTTCCCATAATGACAGAAGGAGCCTGAACAACTAATTTACACTCAACAATAAAGTTTTAGATAGTGAAAGTTAGGTGAGATGGATCTACCCTCAATGTATTTTCTAACCTTGTAAAATTCAGTCACACTGCTGTTCTATTCATAGGTAAGTAGCTTCTTGTTTTTCATTCTCTTGCCTTTTACGTTGTTTGAAATGCTAATATTATTACCTCCTATATTGGTATGACATGAGAGGGAAAGCTTCAGAAAAATAGAAAGTATTTTTCTGATTCTTCTTCAACAGGAAATATTAAAACTGTTTTTAACTCAAAAACCAACAAATATTGTGACCATCTAATTCCTTCTTTTTTCTTGAAAACAAACAAAAGAGACTCATTTCATAGAAGTTTGAAAGTATTGTAAAAAGCAGAGTGGCTTAGCAGGAGTATTAGCTGTACCAGGAACTGCTTTTGTTTCATGCTTACAAGATAAAAATATCCCCAGGAATAAAAAATTCAACATTTTTGTATTTTTTAATTTAAAGCACTTCTGGGGTTTTTTTAATCTTTTGATTTTTTTCCTCTTATTTGTTAAATGTTTCCTTTTCTGATTTTTTTGAAGTGGTCCAGGAGTTACAGAAATGTATCAGCTGATAAAGAATGTAAGTCTATTACTCTACGTACATCTATGTCTGCTGGCAACAAGGTGACAAATGGACAGGAATTTAGCCTCTGAAAGTTCAATAAGCTGCTATTGTCTTGACATTGCAAACTGTTTACCACAAAAATCCTCTACATCTATCACCCAGACCCAGCCTTTGCCTGATTCTAATTCTACTGACGTTGAAACCTGAAGCCCTTTGTGAGTCATTTGTCACACTTATTAAAATGTTCCATTGTGGATTAGAATAGCAATTCACTATTACTTCAGAATGCTGCCCAAGGGCTATTCTATGCAGGAAATGCTAATGCTTTATTGAAACAGTGGTTTGGTCTTAATAAATGATACTTTGCAAAGGCACTATGCTTTCAATTGTGAAAAATGATGCTGGCATTTCAAAGCTGGCATCAGTGCCCAATATTATGTAAATCCCCTTACTTATTACTGCATTTAATTCTGGCCTAAATACTTCACACTTAATATCTTAACAAGTGTATGTCAATTGGATTATATAGAAAACTATAAGTAAGGAATGGCTTTCTGCTTACTGAACTATAAACAGGAGTTCAGTCCTTTGGAATATAAGATAAATGATATAATCTTAAATAGTATCTAAAAGGATGTTCTTTCCCTGTTAAAAACTGACATAATCAGAAACCTTTTCATTATTATTTTCCAAAAAATCTTAATCTTGTTCTTCCCAAAACAAAAACTCAATGGGAGCAAAGTAAACCCACGGAAGAAATTCTGAATCATGTCTTAAGTGACTGATTCACTTCAGAAATGTATGTATTAGAGTAACTATAGATCTATGTTTGACAAAAGATTAACATTTAGATGGTTGTGTTATCTAAAATATGCTGTATATGATTGACCTTTATACATGTGAAGCATGTATAAAGCATGTGTATTCATTGAGTGCAATGAATTTATTTATATACTCAACTGCATGACACTTGTTCCTTTTTGTAGACTTTAAGTCCCCTGATATTGCTTACTGACAATGCCTATGAGAGGTGTTCAAAAGAAGTTGTGACCCTTTAAAGTATTATTCCTGTATGTTTAATATCTTTATTTAGAATGGTACTTCAGCAGTGAGGGTGTTAGCCCCAGCTTTCAAACTATTTTTCTTTCTGCCAGTCTTTCACTGCATCCATGACTAAGTCACTTAAATACAGGTTTTCAAGACCACTTACATAACTTTTGTGTTCTACACAACAATCTCACTTTTGTGTCTTATTCTTCTCATTTTTGAAATGAGATTAGTAGCACTTCTCTACCTTACAAGAGTGTTTCAAGAGTAAATATTGTAAATTTTTTGAGGTTCTCAAATATTGTATGTAAGAAGTATAAAAAAACCACCTAAGATCAACAGATTGGTAGTAACTTAGATGAGATTCAATCTCTTGACCTCCTTCAAGAACATGTGGAAAAAAATATCCATCATTGTCCTCATTCATCACCAGTACTTCTGAAAAGTGAAGATCATCAAATACTCCACTGCAATGTGTTCACCGGGAGAAGTTCCAATGAAATTCTTTTGGAGGAATTTTCATACACTAATGACAACATTTCAGTGACTGAAAAACAGAAGTCATACCCTTGATAAAAACATTCTATATCATTAATGTAGAAATACATACAATCTAAAAATATAAATATTATATCTTATAATTAGTATGTACTATGTATGTATATATAGTCATAAATATATCTATTTCATGTGTGATTTACTTTTTTATGTTGTCTTATTCATGGAAAATATTATTTTACTCAATCAGAAATACATATCTGTGCAACGAAAACATGTCATTTACCACAGTGCAAAGGTAGAATAAGACAAAATACTGTTAGTTCCTAGCTGCCTGTCTTTATGCCCTGGCATCTGTTTAAAAATATGGAAGTGTAAGGCGAGGGGAGTTAAAAAGCTGAGCAAGCAAGGCAATTAATTTTATAAATAACATTACATTTAAATAACACAGATGAGAAGTGAAGAAATTATAAGTAGACTCTAAGCTTTAATACTTGTCTCATACTATGGCTATGCCTTTTTGAACTTTTAAGAAAACATAATTTTTAAAATTTACCCTAAAAAATAACTCCCACTGGAGCGTGTGGGAAGACTGTGCTGTCCTCAGCTTGCCTCCGGCCAGGATTCAAACACCGACATTGTACGCAAGTGAATTGCGCCACATGATTGCCGCAGTCTAGTTCATGGGCTGTAAGTACGGAGGGAAGCCCTTGCATTAACTACAAAGTGCCTCAGATACTGAACTCTTCTGCAAATGTCACAAAAGAGGAGCTACAATGAGTATGAGTAATAAAAATCCAATAGCTGCACCACAAGAAGGAGTATTTATGCAAATTTGCACATATTTGGTACAACATGTATCAACTGAGAAGGAACGCTGTATTTTGTTTATGCAGACAACATTTTCCCAGGGGAGTGACTGTGCCAGCAGGAGAATTTCTGCTGCCATACATGTACTTAAATTCCCGTGTAACATGTGAGGAGTTCTGAAACCACAGCTTGGGCACAGAGAAAAAGCCTTGTACACAGCAGCTTTTCAAACCCAAGCACTTGCCTTAGCTTTGCACAAGAATGGTATCAAACGGTAATCTTAGTATAATTGCTGGTGAAAAGATACTAAATATATTAATTTTGCATCTCTCTTTAAATGTTTGTGGTCTACACCACATTTTCAATACTGTTTGAATTATTACTGTGAAAAATAGATTTGATTTTTATTCTGAACATACCTTATTGTGTTTTGAACTTAAATGCCAAGTAGTGAGAAACCTCTATGAGGTACCATTGTGAACAAGAAATGATACTTTCTTACACATGGTTTCCCAGTTTTACCAATGCTTAGGAATATTGAACATTAACTGCCCGAATTGGGTCAGATCAATGGTCTATGTCAGGCTCACTCCCTCTTGCAGACAGTAGGATACTACATCTATTTCAGGCAGTGGCAAGAGGTGCTGTTTAGGAAGAGCAATTAAACACAGCCATTTTCTGCAGCCCATTCTCCATGGAGTCCTCCATATGTTACATCAAAGTTCTTAGTAAGTTATTTCCTATACCTAGTCTTTTTAATATCAGTCAATGGAGTTGTCTACCAATTTGTTTAGTCTTTCTGAATCTGCTGATAACCTTGGTCTCCACAACCTGTGGCGGAAGCAGCTTCCAAAATTCACTGCTATGTGTTGAAAGAAATACTCTACCTCTTCTGAAAGTCAAAATGAGGAGTCAAACAATACTTCAGATGAGGAGTTTGGTTACAGGATAGACAGCAAATTCCGGGCTGGGCAAGTTATGACTGCTAAAACCAGACTTACTAGCTATGCTAAGATTTTCTGGTTTAGCTACCTGTCTTCATCTTTTTCATTTAACCTTACTTTCATTTGTTTGCCTTATTCAGTCACTTGATTTCAAGGTCAGGAACTGATATGTCTGTGATTAGAAGACTTCACACTTAACCTGTAACTGTATATTACTGCTACTAGATATGCAGAGAAACAGCCTTTTCTGGTTTAAGTATAAGCCTAGGGAGTTGTTTTCCTCTTTAATTTAACTCTGGGCTATATCTGACCTTGTTATTGGTGTTTCATTTCATCTTTGCAGATCCTTTATGCTTTTTTCATTGCTGACTGTTCATAATTTGGTACCCTTCTGTGAAAAAGCTTAAGTGATTACCATTTTTTTCTTTTATTCATCTATTAGAAGGTAAGCTTTTCTAAAGCAGTCTAGTTATGGTTCCATTGGTAAGGTGAAGTGTCAAATTATTTCTTTGAACCTTTCAAAAGAATGCTTCTAGAAAATACTTGCTCACAGAAGTGGGTTGGAAAATGCTGTCAGACCCATTTTCCTCTGGAAATTGAAGCCCTGGTAAAATCAAAGTGCTTCACAGAACTGTATAGATTTTGTTATTACTTAAGTTTTGGAAGAAAACAAACCTAATGACAGTAAAATGCATATAATGTTTGTGGTTTTGAAATTAAAGAGTTAAATCATCTTGCTTTGAAATAATCATCCATATATTCACTGTAATACAATTTTTATAATATTAAACTGAAACATGTAAAAAGAACCAAAGATATTTTAGCTGGAGAAACGTGGTGATGGTCATTTAGAATCTTGCTATAAATCAGACTTAATATAAGTTTTGAAATCTTTAATTCTTTTAATTGAATGAAATTTATATTGTCTGTACAATTACATTCTAGTCAGAATTACTTTACTCTTACCTTGCCTTCCTTTACTTCCTCCCACTTTTCTTTTTGCCTGCTACCTGTCATCATACAGTACAGCTGTCAGCTCTGTTAAGGCCAAATGCTTAATCAGATCTTCTGGCTTTCTTTGTAAAACAAATAAATAATAATGGGTATAAAGGACAACTGTATGATCTTTACTATTATTTATCATCCCCAGCAGTGCCATGCATCTATAGCAAACATTTGAACTTTTGGAAGAAAGAACAGTAAAGAGATTAGCAAGATGAACCTTTTTTTCCTATGCCTTATGCTTTCACTTCTTGCAGAGCTCATTTTAGACAAATGAATCTGTCTTTTCCTTGCTTCTTCTCATTGGTTAGATGCACCATTTAACAGTTCATTTCAAAAATATATCTATCTGCTTTCTCCTCCTTATATAGTACAAGGCCTCATTAAAACTATCTTTGTCTGTGGGTTTTCTTATAAGTATCACAATACAGGACCTCATTTAAATTGAAATGTACACTACTTTCTTCCTAGACTCCTTTCCAAGACTTGATACCATATAATGAATGATTTTTTAAAGGGTAATCATACCATTTTTAGCATCTAATGGGCCTACATTCTGAAACAAGGCAGAAACTGAAATAACTTGCTTCACAGCACACAAGGATGGCATACTGCAATACAAATCACTGTCTCTTCTCTTCTATTCTCCCTCCTATAGTATCGTTGCTTTTTATATTAAAAATGTCTGCAAAAAGGTCTCTCTTTTAGTGACAGTGTAAAGTAAATGTGATTAAAGGATATTCTGATGAACATCCCCCCCTCCCCGCATTGATGGGTGGAGTAGACTTATTATCCAGTTTCAGCTTTGCATTTTCTCATGTTTCCCCCTTTATTCAAATGTTCTTTCACGTGTCCAATAATGTCACAAACAGTCCTTATATTGCAAGGTATAGCTGCTGATACCTTATGTCCCAAACCAATATTTACTGGAATAATCATGAGCCTATGGTATCACATGAATTCAAATTCATAACTCCTTGCATCATCTCAAGCTAACCCCTGTTCTGTTTGATTTTTGGTTTTGGTTTGGTTTTTTTTTCACTGCTTGGGCAATTCACATTCTTATTTTCCTCTGATTCTTTGAAAAACATTGCAAAACTCCTACCTTTAAAATGAAAATTGCCATTAGAAAAATCTCACTTCAGAAATCTTTAAATTGTTCTCTAAGATGTTGCTTAAACCACCCTTTAAATCATTAGTTCATTTCAAAAGAACATAAATTAAGATCACTCCCTACTCCTTCCCTGACATATCCTTTCTAAAAAGCTGTGGGCAGCTTTTGCATAAGCAAGAGTAAGCGGTCTCTCTTGCTATTTATAGAGCTGGGTAGTTTTGAAATACTTTTGGAGATTTTTCTACTGTGTTCCAAACCCAGCTAATCAATCAACTTAAACTCCAAGTAACACAAGATCTGCTTCATTATTATCCCCAGTTCTTGCTATGCACAACTGTGGAAGTAAACTGGTCTGCTTTCCGTTTTTGTAGCTCCCTGAGAGACATTTAGCAGATTATCTGTCTGAAACAGGGAATTTCTACCTCAGCACAGGAGAAAAAAACATATGGATTGCTGAAGCAAATGGATTTGTGGGAGGGAAGGAAAATCTGTTAGCTCATAAGTGTAGGAAATAGGGACTACAAGTTAATAAGCTTAGGGAGTAAGAATACATCCTGGGAGCAAACAGATTTATGAACACCTGCAACAGAGGATTTGTGGAAGTGGATGAAACACATTAAAAATGATGATGGGTGAGGGGTGTGGTAGAGTCAGAACAATAGGTAAGAGCTTGAGTTCCTAACATATTTAAAGGTATACCAATAGATTTCAGCAAATGCTTAAAGAAAGATGAGATGGAGAAGTATTACATTGCTGTATGCACATACATCTCTATAAACACGCATATACATACACAAAAGATTGTGGGCAAAAGAGTACACACCATATATACATGGAAATTACAATTGACAGCTTAATTAAAACCTTAAGAGTCTAAACAGAATACCTCACATTTATCTCCAGTCCAGCGAGGTAATACTTCCACTCAGTACACAGACTAATACAGACAGGCTGAATTAATAGAAGCTTTAAAGTTGTCATGCAAGAAAATTTTCTAGTATCTGTCCTTTTTGCTTGGTATTATGCTGTCTTACCAGTGTGGTTTTGGGTCCAAAGGTCAGTGGTGCCAGTCTTCCCACGAACTGGGGAGGAAGCTGTCTACAGGAGCCATCGGCCAGGTCTGCAGAGAAGCATGATGTTCATGGTGGGGCTTTCTACCTCTCCAAGACTGGGACCCATTTATGATTATTTTGATATCTTCTCAGATCATAGTCTGTTTCCTTTGCACTGGTTCCCAACTACAGTTTGGAAATTGCACAATAGCCTCCCGAGCCACAATAATATAAAGAAATTTTGTTTGCTGATCAGTGACTATGTTGGTGGGTCATACCTTTACCTTAGGTGACACTCACAATGTTTCAGCTAAAACAGATGAAGCAGTGGTCAAGCTGGTCATCAGTCAACTGTTTAACCAAATTAAAACCAGTTCAGGCCAAGGCAATCCCAAAGCAGTCCTGAGATCCCACACTGTCTGTTAACACAAAGTATGTGGCCTTTTACTAGTAATGGCCAAAGATCCTGTTTATTGGGATACATTATACATAATCACACGATGTGTATATTTGCATAGAAAGAACATAAACTAAAAGTTCAAATGGATTGATGGTTCCTTAAAATATTTTATTTAGACTGTGTGAAATGGCCTGTGTGATATTGAAATGAGGCCGAGACTGCAAGAAAATCAGGTAGGTAAACAATCAGTTTTCAGCATGGTTTGAGCTTAAAGCTTTCATATGCTGTCTGTGTTCTCCCATATTTACTATTATTTTTCTTTACTCAAAGTTTGGGAATTTCAATTCTAATTTTATAGTCTCATTGGCATGTTAAAGGGTATTATATTTCCTCATGGCAACACAGTTTTATGCAGAGCTTATAGGTAGAGTGTATAGTGTTCTGTTAATTGTAGGAATCTTTTTATAGTAATAAGCTAATTGGTAAGATCTGTATGCAAGATCTTCCTTCAAGATGTTTTACATTACAAATTAAGTTCACATTTTGAATAGATTTTATTAACTTTTTCATTTCACTTCTGATCATGAAAAAATTAAGCCAGAATATTATTATAGTTTAATGATCAAAGAAAAACATTGGGGACCAAGAATTATTTGGGATTTTTAAATAGCCCTGCTTGCTTCTGCAATTCTGGCAATGTCACTGAAGAGGGCAAGGGAGGAAGAGGAAATTACCTGTATGATTTAAGAAATATGCAGTGGTGGGGAACACAGGGCTTCAGAACATACAATGTCTGTATCACATACAAAAGTACAAATTCACCACTGTAGTACAATAAAAAAGCTTTGCTATATTATCACGAACAAAGCATGACACACCTGTGATTGTGAAGCTTTCAAGGCCAAAGTGAATTCTTAAGCTTAGTCCTGTCTTCTCTTGTCCATGTAAAAGAATTCTAGATGCCACTGAAAGTCAGTCAGATGAAGGGCTCTCAGTTTTGGGTGGGAGTGCAAATAGAATGAGTGCTTCAGAAGACAGTCTTAAGCAATCTGTACAGGATGTAATTTACAGCTGTCTCTAGTAGTTTTGAGCAATCTAGAAGGATGGTTAGAGGCGGATTTGTTTCTGAGAGAGAATCAGTCCTAAAACCTCCCAACAGCCCTGCAAGGAGTAGGAAATTGTTCCAGCGATATCCACAGGTTAATACTTCTTACAGAGTTAGAGGGTGTTAGCTTTTCTCTTTTAAAATTTCTGTGTAAGGGTGATGTTTTGGTCTCAAACAGATGATTTTCCAGTCATTAGAATACACATGCAAGAAGGTAGAAAGACAAGTCTAGCATTGTCTTCAGCCTGTGGTGTTTCAAATACACTTTTCTTAACGGTCTACCTATTACTTCGCCTTAATTATCACACTTTTCTCAACTATCCCATCAGAATTTTTTTCTCCACTATTGAAGCTACGTGTTTGCATGGAATACAATCAAGACGTACTAACCAAGGAGAGGAGAAGAGAGCAAGATGAAGCCAGAACAAGAATGCAGTGTGCTGGCTGAGATGCTGAACCTAGAGGGAGTTTTCCAGTTATAGGTCTTCAAATAATGTTCCTGTATTTGTATTAAACATTTTTGAATAAAAAGATCTGGGGCTATGACCTAGATATGGTGTCAAAAAAATTGCCTTATGTGGCCACTGCCTGTGTGCTGTCTTCTTTTCCAACAATTCTCAATTTATTTGTATTCCCCAAAGCACAATTTTAACAGGGATAGAGAATATCTCTCCGTTTTCAGAACTGTCTCTAACACTGAATTTGGAATAATCTGCAGGGAGGTGGAAGCTGTGGATTCAAATTCCCATAGAAATAGGAAGGAACTGCAACTGAGTACAAGGAAAATACTATTGCTAGCATATATAAAAGGAGGGCACTCCTCTCTTGGCTACTGTTTCAGAAGGAAACAAATATTGTGTTTTCATTTTGGAAGAAGCCTTAAACAGTCGACAAGAGTCAGATGTGTTTTTAGAAGACCTGGGAGACCAAGTCCTGGAGGAAGCTCCTGTGGAGGAACACTTGGCTCAAGACTGTGCTCTGATCAACTTAAAATGACCCAACTTACTACTCTTCAAACTGGATTGATAGTCAGGTTGCACGGAACAGTATAACTGGGTTTGTTAGAACAGTACAAGACAGACATGGACCTGTTGGAGTGGGTCCAGAGGAGGGCCACAAAAATGATCAGAGGGATGTCCTCCTATGAGGACAGGCTGAGAGAGCTGGGGTTGTTCAACCTGGAGAAGAGAAGGCTCTGGGGAGATCTTATTGCAGTGTTTCAATACCGTGATTAAAAGGGACCTACAGGAAAGATGGTTACAAACTTTTTACCAGGGCCTGTTGTGATAGGACAAGGGGTAATTGTCTTAAACTAAAAGAGGGTAGATTCAGACTAGATAGAAGGAAAACATTTTTTATGTTGAGGGTGCTGAAACAGTGGCACAGGTTGCCCAGAGAGGTGGTGGATGCGCCATCCCTGGAAACATTCAAGGTCAGGTTGGACAGGGCTCTGAGCAACCTGATCTAGGCGAAGATGTCCCTGCTCATTGCAAGGGTGTTGGACTAGATGACCTTTAAAGGTGCCCTCTAACCCAAATCATTCTATGATTCTATAATTTGTCAAGGGAGCTCTGAATGTAAGATGAAGTAGAGTATAAGCAAATTCACATAGCTGAATAGTATTTTTCAAGGTTACCATTTTTGAGAACAGAAATTTAAATTCTGCCTGTGTCTCTCAGATTATCTGCTTACTTTTCTGGTCTTGGGTTTATTACTCACTTAAATTGTTAGATTTCATTGTTAAATCTTGGTTTAATGACCATCTATGAAACTACGCTAATGATAAGTACGACACAGAAGCAGTAGCAAGCATTGGCTTGAAAATAGGCTTTGAAAATTTAATCAAACTAAAGCACATAAAATTAAGCATTATTAAACAGGAAAAAATAGAGTTCACTGTTGCATTCTAACTTTGCAGAAGAGATGGTGAATGTAGAAAAAGACAGCATGAAAGTCTGGGAACTTTCCCCTTAATGAGATTTTGAAGATGAATTTGCTAGTTGTCCAGCTCTGTCGTACTGCTTGGGTTAAATTTCATTAACCATCAGAGTCACCTGTGCATTTGACAAATAAATGGAATTAGATTTAGTGTCAATACTTTTTATTTATGCAAAAAGTATGAGGTAGACAAAAACTGTATAGCAATCCAGCCAACTTGTTTTCTCCTTATGACGTTCTTGACAAGTTCCCAGATGTGTCCCAAGTGCAAAAAACGAAAAAAAAGCCAACTTCAGCTAATTACACTGAAATGACTAAGTCCAGACAAAATGGAAGCTTTATGTTGAATTTTATTCTTTTCAGCAAATGACGATTCTTCCACAGAGGTTAAGGTTTGCTAAAGGCATACAAAACAAAATATTCGGTAATGAGGTATGTGTGCTATTTTAAATGACTCGGGCTGAACTCGAGTGGTGGTAGGGAGTGATTATTTTTACTAATGCTTCTTTCCCCCCTTAACAATCATTATATTTATACTGCAGACTAAAGGCCAAAAGTCAAGGGCATGGTCATGAAGATGCTGTAGTTAGAGCTGTGTGAGATACAAAGGTACAATTTTTATTGTAGTTGAGAAACAAAACCCAGCACCTTTAATTTACAAAATTCATGATTGAGTTCTGTGAGTTTTTTTCTTAAAAAATCCAGCTAATTCCTATGCAAGTTTATAGAATTCTACTTAAATTGATTAAACATACATTAGTACAACCATATACTTGCTTTTCTCTCCTTCTTAACAGACCACATAAAAACAACTTTTCCTCCATTATAAACAACCTTATAAACTAAATATCTTCTGTTGAAATAAACTTTCCTCAAGCAAATTCAGGAGCTCACTGCCTCTTCACCTATGACCAAATGGAGTCCTGATGGAGCTTCAGGATGAATGAAAAACTTACAATACTTTAAAGCTGGAAATGTTAATTTCCCTTTTTTAAACAGATGTTTCAAAATCAAAACTTAAGTCAATGAGTCCTTGAATTTTATAAAAAATAATATCCATACATTTCAAAAGACTCTCTAGGTTTTAGAGCAGATTAGAATAAAATACGAGATCTGAAAAGATTCAAATTTGGGCATAGATGTCTATGAGTTTAAGAGTGAGACTATTTTAAAATTTCCAATATAATAAGAAATTAGCCTCAAGTTATAGGATTTTTTCCTACTTGCCTTCAAATTATGGCTTTTATGCAAATTATAGTTATCACCTGAGCTTAGATAGTATTTGCTAATAGTAGGTGATCAAAAAGAAAGGAGAAAAACTTTTCATGAGCACACGATACTTCCCCCTGTACTATTGATTCTATCGAGTATAGAAATAAATATTATTTAAATTTTTAAGGCTGTGAAGGTGCCTTCATTTTGTCACACACACACATACAAAAACAAACAAACAAACAAACAAACCAAAACACAACTAAACTTTCTCTGAGCCACTACTATTGAATTAACATGAAAGCAAACCAGGTATACATCTTAGAAGACAACATAAGATAATAAGTAGAGTACAGGAAAGAAATCTGTCATAGCAAGAATTATTACAATGAAAGAACTCATAATCTCAATGCTGTGAAATACACATCTTAGAACTTCCTTTCTTATTAAATTATGCATTAAATTATTTAAAAGCAACACTAATCTCTGAAATTGTTTTAGCCATAACTTGGGGGTTGCAGATCAGTTTTCATTCTGGGGTAGAATAGAATAAGGTATTTTCTTAGCTTAATTTCTGTTGCACATCCTCTTGATTTCCTGAAATTAGTACACGTCTGTAACTCTCAGGAAGCTTCATTCTGTTAAAACCACTGTCTTTTCAAATCTGCATTAAAATCATATTGCATAACATGGAGTAAATAAATATGGTCTTAGTCAGAAAAAAATAAAACCAACAACAGAGAGGTCCAGTAAATACTTTAAAGAAAGGTAACCTTCTTGTATGGGTATGGGTTATGATCTGAACTAGGTGTGCTTCATGGCTTTTCTCTGTTGTTTGTCAACATTAAAAAGTAATACAGCATCGGTGCTGAGTTCTTCCCACGCTGAAAAATAATAAACAGACACATCCTCTTCCTTTCTGTATTGTCGCTACTAGAATAATTATGTTTAGGTGCTGCAGATAACTTTAGAGTGAATGTCATTTTCTAAAAAATAAGGCAATATAATTACTAATTGATTTCATGTGGTATAACAAGTGTATATTTTGTGATACTCTATACTACCATAGTCTACATTTAAAGAATAATTATAAGTAGGACTAATAATAAATATCATCCTGTTTAAAACAAACATAAACTCTTACATGGTCTTGGAAATCACCTAATTAATCAGTTTTCTAAGTTAATAATACCCATGTAGAAGTACAATTTAAATTATAGTCCCATAAACTGTCCACGGACGGAAAAAGTTTACATGAGACCATAACTTCAACTACAGCAAGTTTCATTTGTGTACATTTGTCTTATTTACTTATTTCACTGGCTTATGCTACATCCAAGGGAGAAAGAAACACATTCAAAGAGTCTTGTCACTTTTAGTTAAGGAAAAGTCTTCAAACAGAAAGAAAGCAAGCAATAAGGGCTTTTGCAAGGAAAAAACTTACTGCCACTTTAGAAACAGGAGGAGACCAGCTCCAGTGCAGGTAAGTCCACACTGGGGAAGGGGATTGAGACAAAAAGGGCTGGCAAGGAGCTCTTTTTGGGGCTCCTGAAGCCAGGCAGAGTGGTTAGCTCGTGCCAACACCGGCAGCTTGGGGGAGGGCTGCTGACGTGGCAGGGGCGGAGCCGGCACCACCTGCGGCAGGTCTACGTGCGCCCTTCCGAGGAACTCAGTGGGCATTCAGCAAGGTAAGTTCAGCTGGCGGTAACTGGCCCCCCTCCTGGCTCGAGAGACAAACTCGACTCATGTAGTGGTCATTGCCCTCCCAGGAGAGGCCCTAGCCATGGTTACCACTTGTCTGAAATCCCTTGCGAGAAGGAATGTGGTGACCCAGATGGAGCTTCTAGAAGAGCATGCAGCCGTGCAGGTCTCTGGCTGCAGGGAGTGCCTGAGCCTGTCACTCGCACTGGAGGACAGCAGAGACACCACCTGTGTGCGGTGTGACCAGGTGAATGACCTGCTTAGCCTGGTGGCAGAGCTGAGGGAGGAAGCGGACACGCTCAGGAGTATCAGAGAGTGTGAGAGGGAGATAGATTGGCCCTGAGGCCAAGGCAGCAGATAGAGGACCCACAAGAAGTAAAGGATCCCCTCCCCCCTTGCAACCAGGCAGGAGGAGGGGAACTAAGAGACAGGGGGGGGACTGGAAACAGGTCCCTGCTCGGGGAGGCAGGTGAGTCCCATCCCGGCCTCCCTCACCTCCCCTGTTCCCCTTACGTAACAGGTATGGGGCTCTGGAACTCGAGGGCCAGGCAAATGAGGAGATGGGTGAAGATTCTTCCAGGGTGCTGCCCAGGGTGTCGGTCAGTCCCACGCATTAGGACTGCTTCTCTTAAGAAAAAAAGGAGGGTAGTTGTAAGGTAAGGTGATTTCCCTTCTGAGAGGAACAGAGGGCCCCATGTGCCAACCAGATCCATCCCACAGGGAAGTCTGCTGCCTCCCTGGGGCTCCGGTTAGGGATATCACTAGGATAATCCCTGGTCTGGTATGACCCTCTGATTATTATCCGCTCCTGGTTGTGCATATGGGCAATGATGAGGTTGCAGTCAGTAGTCCAAAAGCAATTAAAAAGGACTTCAGGGCACTGGGGCAACTGGTCGAGGGATCAGGAGCACAGGTAGTGTTTTCCTCAATCCCTTCGGTGGCAGGGAAGGACACTGAGAGGAACAGGAAAACCACCTTTTAAACACAAGGCTCAGAGGCTGGTGCGACCGGTGGAATTTTGGTTTTGTCGATCATGGAGAGGTTTACACAGCACCAAGCCTCCTGGTGACAGATGGAATTCAGCTGTCCCAAAGAGGGAAAAGGATCCTCATGAGGTGGCAGGGCTCATTGAGAGGGCTTTAAACTAGGTATGAATGGGGAAGGGGATAGAATCAAGCTCGTTAGAGATGAGCCTAGGGGCAGCATGCCAACATTGGGGGGGAAATTGATAGCCCAGCGCAAGTGCATCTACACCAATGCATCCAGCGTGGGCAACAATCAGGAGGAGCTGGAAGCCATTGTGAGGCAGGATAGTTATGACATAGTCACCATCACAGAAACATGGTGGGACAACTCTTATGACTGGAGTGCTGCAATGGATGGCTATAAGCTCTTCAGAAGGGATAGGCAGGGAAGGAGAGGTGGTGGGGTGGCTCTATATGTTAAGGAGTGTTTTGATTTTATAGAGCTCAATGACTGTGAAGGCGAGGTCGAGTGCTTATGGGCAAGGATGAGGGGGAAGGCCAACAAGGCAGATATCCTGTTGGGAGTCTGTTATAGATCACCCAATCAGGATGAAACAATAGACAAAGCATTCTACAAGCGGCTGACAGAAGTCTCACAATCCCCAGTCCTTGTCCTAGTGGGGGACTTCAGCTTACCAGACATCTGCTGGAAATACAGCACAGCAGAGAGGAAACAGCCTAGGCAATTCCTGGAGTGTGTGGAAGATAACTTCCCGACACAACTGGTAAGTGAGCCTGCCAGGGGAGGTGCCTTGCTAGACCTGCTGCTTGCAAACAGAGATGTGGTGGGTGATGTGGTGGTCAGAGGCTGTCTTGGGCTTAGCAACCATGAAAGGACAGAATTCTCGATTCTTGGTGAAGTAAGGAGGGGGGTCAGCAAAACCACTACCATGGACTTCCAGAAGGCAGTCTTCAGCCTGTTCAGGACACTTGTTAAGAGAGTCCCTTGGGAGACAGTTCTGAAGGGTAAAGGGGTCCAGGAAGGCCGGACATTCTTCAAGAAGGAAGTCTTAGAGGCACAGGAGCAGGTTGTCCCCATGTGTCATAAGACGAACAGGCGGGGAAGACAACCAGCCTGGCTGAACAGGGAGCTTTTACTGGGACTCAGGGAAAAAAGGAGAGTTTACCACCTTTGGAAGAAGGGGCAGCCAGTTCAAGAAGAGTATAGGCATCTAGTTAGGTCCTGCAGAAAAAACATCAGAAAGGTTAAAGAACAGCTAGAACTTAATCTGGCCACTGTCGTAAGAGATAATAAAAAAGGTTTTTACAAATACATTAACAACAAAAACGGCCAGGGAGAATCTCCCCCATTATTGGATGCAGAGGAAAAGATTGTCAACAAGGATGAGGAGAAGGCTGAGGTACTTAATGCCTTCTTTGCCTCAGTCTTTAATAGTAAGACCAGTCATCCTCAGGGTATTCAGTCCCCTGAGCCGGAAGACAGGGATGAAGGGCAGCATAAACCCCCCATAATCCAGCAGAAAGCAGTTAGTGACCTGCTACACCAACTGGACAGCCACAAGTCTATGGGCCCAGATGGGATCCACCCGAGAGTGCTGAGGGAGCTGGCAGAGGAGCTTGCCAAGCCACTCTCCATCATTTATCAGCAGTCTTGGTCAACAGGGAGGTCCCAGATGACTGGAGGTTTGCCAATGTGACACCCATCTGCAAGAAGGGCCGGAAGGAGGATCCAGGCAACTAGAGGCCTGTCAGCCTGACCTCAGTGCCAGGAAACATCACGGAATGGTTCCTCCTGAGTGCACTCACGCGGCATGTGAAGGACAACCAGGGGATCAGGTCCAGCCAGCATGGGTTCATGAAAGGCAGGTCCTGCTTGATCAACCTGATCTCCTTTTATGACCAGGTGACCCACCTGGTAGATGAAAGAAAGGCTGTGGATATTGTCTACTTGGACTTTAGTAAGGCCTTTGACACAGTTTCCCACAGCATTCTGCTAGAGAAGCTGGCAGCCCATGGCTTAGACAGGTGTACTCTTCGCTGGATTGAAAACTGGCTGGATGGCCAAGCCCAGAGAGTTGTGGTGAATGGCGTTAAATCCAGCTGGCGGCAGGTCTCAAGCGGTGTTCCTCAGGGCTCAGTTTTGGGGTCAGCCTTGTTTAATATCTTTATTGATGATCTGGACGAGGGGATTGAGTGCGTTCTCACTAAGTCTGCAGATAACACCAAGTTAAGCAGGAGTGTTGATCTGCTTGATGGTAGGAAGGTTCTGCAGAGAGATCTGGACAGACTGGATGGATGGGCTGAAGCCAACTGCATGAGGTTTAACAAGGCCAAGTGCCGGGTCCTGCACTTGGGTCACAGCAACCCCAGGCAACATTACAGGCTTGGGGAGGAGTGGATGGAGACCTGCCTGGCAGAAAAGGATCTGGGGGTCTTAGTGGACAGCCAGCTGAACATGAGCCAGGAGTGTGTCCAGGTAGCCAAGAAGGCCAATGGCATCTTGGCCTGTGTCAAGAATAGTGTGGCCAGCAGGAGTAGGGAAGTGATCGTGCCCCTGGACTCAGCGCTGATGAGGCAACAGCTTGAGTCCTGTGTTCAGTTTTGGGCGACACAGTATAGGAGGGATGTTGAGGTGCTGGAGCGTGTCCCGAGAAAGGCAACAAAGCTGGTGAGGGGTCTGGAGAGCATGTCTTATGAGGAGCAGCTGAAGGAATTAGGATTGTTTAGTCTGGAGAAGAGAAGGCTGAGGGGAGACCTTATTGCTCTCTACAACTACCTGAAAGGAGGTTGTAGTGAGATGGGCGCTGATCTGTTCTCCCAAGTAACTAGCGATAGGACAAGAAGAAACGGGATCAAGTTGCGCCAGGGGAGGTTTAGGCTAGACATTAGGAAAAAAATTTTCTCTGACAGAGTTATCAAACATTGGAAGAGGCTGCCCAGGGAGGTGGTTGAGTCACCATCCCTAGATGTGTTTAAAAGTTGTGTAGATGTAGTGCTTAGAGACATGGTTTAGTGGCAGACCTGGTAGAGTAGGGTCAATGGTTGGACTGGATGATCTGAAAGGTCTTTTCCAACCTAAGTGATTCTATGATTCTATATCTAGTGTATCTGCTAGAAAGAGAATAGAAGTATGGCAATGGCACAAAACACAGTGAACGTAGCAGTGGCTTGAAAAAAAAATGCATGCCACAAGAATGCCTATCTCCAATAATTCGGTTGAATTAAATACTAAAATTCGTGCATGTTCTTAAAGAAAAGAAAACATTCTTGGATATTTTTGAAATACATGAGTTTTTCTTTTATTGATAATCTATCTTAGTGCACTCCTGAAGCAACTTGAAAGTGGCCCCTTTGGTCTGAATTTTAACCATCAATTGTGTCAGAATTCAGTCAGGTTTATGTGGTAGTTTTAATACTGGGAAATGGATATTTTCAATTTAAAAACAAATATAACAGCCGATATTCTCAAGCTCAAGTATTCTCAAATTTAATCCAAAAGTCTGCACCCAGTGACTGAATAATTAGAAGGAGCATTTAGAGAACAGAAATGTTTAAAATTATGTGACAACACTGAATGCATATTACATCAAAAGAGATTATGAATTTCAGATGACTAAAAAATTTAAAATATCTTTATTTAAAAAAAAATAAAACAACAAAAGAAAACAACAAAAAAACCCCCACACTGAAGCCATAAATCCAGACAACTAGCTTGTTTCCTCTGTTCTGCCCTTAAGTTGAGTTTCAAGGCTATGCCAGTAATTTGTACATACATGATGGAGAAAACACTTATAGGAGCAACTTAGGTGCTTGAGATGCTTAGTGGCAGAAATTCAGAGTTGCCCAAATAAAATCAGTAGAACTACACTGGAACTACATGAAATAATGGTCTGGCTTTCTACTTTGTAAAAGTCTGCTTCTCTTTTCCCCTTACATTTCCAATATTTCAAAAAAATGTTTGGCTATTACAGAAATTCCTGCTTTTATGAACAAGCAAAGAAAAAAATCTCTGATGCATGTAACCTTATTTTTTGAGAGAAATGTATTCACCATTGCAAAAACTCAACACACCAAGAATCTGAGTTACTGCATCACATAAAATATTTTGACAGTCTGTTCTTGTTAAATGCCAATGAAGCATGAAGAACACTAAGTTGAATGGTAAAGCTAGTTTCAAAGTAAATTCAGTTGCTGCTTGGTATTCACAACTTTATTGTCTGTCCTGGAGTCCAAAAATTTCTTGTCTACCTACTCTCTATGCTTGAAACATGAACAAGCATATATTATAAACAAGCCATTCATAAGAAATGATAAAACTCTGAACTTACCACTCCTCTAAAGTATTACCACCTTTTCCTGTCAGTATTTTTCACTACTTAATAAGGACTGGCAAAAGACCAGGTTATTAAAATTCTAAAGGCTGCAATCTGCAGACAGTTTGCTAGCCTTTCATCACATCACAAAACTGACTCTTTCAAAATATAAATACAATTAAACAATTTTAGAAAATTCATGTAGGGTCAAAGACTTAGTGTTAAGAAAATAATTTTACAAAGTGTTACTCTTTGCCAAATATCAGAGTACTTAAATGCCTGAAAATATAGTTAAGCATGAAATAAGTCTATTTTAGAAAGATAATTTAAAAAAATACCCAGATTAAATGTGGTCATTAATTTATTGCCCCAAGGTGTATGAATTACTTGCAAGTGACATTTTTGCTCTTTGAAATAAAATATATATATTTTCTAAAAGAAAAAAAGATGGAAGAAAGAAAGTAAAAGAAAGAAAATATACTAACATAACTCAGAAAAACCCAAACCGAAATAATACCTCAGATATTGGAAAATATTCTTTGAATATTCAGAAGCTATTAATGTAGCATCCAGATTAACTTATCACAAATCATTTTTAGTTTCATTTTTATTAACATATCAATTAGAGACTGCAGGTAAAACCATAACCAGGTTGCACTACATCTTATACACACAATGAGCAAGAGTGTTTGAAAAGTTACTCTGAAAATCCAGTTGGAAAAATTCAGCTAAAGGAGCTGTGGTCACAGGATCCAAGTAAAAGAGGATTTTTTTTGTTGCTTTCTCCCATTATAGCTTTTCACTGTGCTCTACACAAAGCCAGAAAAAAAAGATGTATTTGACTTGCATATAGATGGTACCAAACCTGAGAATCTCGGTTCAGGAATAAATGGGGCAAAAGAAACAGCTTTCTATTCTACTGGTATTTTTCACATATGGCAAGTAATAGAATGTGCATAGAGAGCAAAATTCATTATAAAATTCAAAGATATGTTTGCAAACATTTTTCCCTTTTATAATTCACACACCTTCAATTATAAGGAAGGAAATTACGAGCTACTGCTCTAAATTTGGACATCTTCCAGGTACTATTTATCCTCCCAGAACTATTTAAGCTACAGTTGAGAATGTTCTTAACACTGTGTTAATCAGCATAGCTCATCTCCATGAGTAGTCAGAAACTCAGAGAAGTAAGCACCACAAGCAAACAGCAGCTACCTTCAGTAAGAAACTCTACATATGAATGTAACATAGATAGTTCATCTATTCGATATAAAGCTTGCATCTATTCACCTCTCACCACAAATTTTGCAGAACTTTCTGGGTAATATAATGGCATAATATCACAAAGATGACACACATGTTTTACCAACCCTGCTTCCACTGGGAATGATCAATGAGAGCCATACTACATTTATAAATATTCTTGTTGAAATCTTCTAACAATACCGATGAGTTCTTATTATAGATCAAAACATTATGCTAGATGTTGTCCTGAGTAAGATGATGTATCAGGTTTATGTGGCAAGGTTTTGGTAGCAGGGAGCTGCAGGGGTGGGTTCTGCGAGAAGACACCAGGAGCTTCCCCCAGGTCAAACAGAACCAATTTCAGCTGGCTCCAAGATGGACCTGCTGCTGGTCAAAGCTGAGCCAAACAGTGATGTTGGTAGCATCTCTGTGATAACATATTTAAGAAGGGGTAAAAACTGTTGCACAGTAGCAGCTTGCAGAGGTGAGTGAGAGAAACAAGATCAGTGTAGAAGGAGGGGTAGGAGATGCTCTAGGCACCAGAACCAGATACCCCTGCAGCCTGTGGTGAAGACTATAGTGTCTCTCTGCAGCCGATCGAGATCCACAGTGGAACAAATATCTACCCTGCATCCTGTGGAAGATTCCATGCTGGAGCAGGTGGATGTGATCTGAAGGAAGCTGTGACCCCATGGAGAACCTGCTCTGGAGCAGGCTCCTGGCAGGACCTGTGGCCCCGTGGGGACTGCACCCCATGGAAAGGAACCATGCTGCAGCAGTTTGTGAAGAACTCCATCCACGAAGAAGATATTTGTAAAGGACTGTGTCCTATAGGTGGGACCCCACAATGGAGCAGGGGAAGAGTGTGAGGAGAAAGGAGTGGCAGGGATGAATTGTTATGACCTGACTGCAATCCCCCTTCTCCATCCCTCTGAACTGCTTGTCAGGAAGAGGTAGAAGAGTCAGGAGTGAAGCTGAACCTGTTAAGAAGGAGGTGGTGGGAGGAAGGTGGTTTTAGTTTTGTTTTTAGTTTTCACTATTCTACTCTGTTATTAACTGACAATAAATTAAACTCATTTCCTTAAGTTGAGTCTGTTTTGCCCATGATGGTAATTGGTAACAGATCTCCCTGTCCTTATCTCAACCCACAAGTTTTTCATCATATTTTCTCCCCCTGTTCTGTTGAGGAAAGGGAGTGACAGAGCGGCTTGGTGGGCACCTGACACTCAGCCAAGGTCAACCGACCATAGAAGACTAATCAGAAAAAACAGGAAATAGATACAGAGAATGCTAGAGGAGATGCAATAATACTAAAAAAACCAAAAAAATCTTGAAGGTTTTTCAACGGACTTAGAATGTTTGCTAAGTTACAGGGAGCGATGTCAAGGGAAGAAAAATCAAGGGAAATTGTCCATTGTCCCAGATTGTCCCAGGTGAGAAGTTATAAAAAGAGAAAAGTTTTCACCCTCAAAGTAAGAACTGGTCATAAAAGAAGGTCAGACAGATTCAGATTACTAAATAAAAACAAAGTGGGAAACATCACCTAATTATAATTTTTAATAGTCTAGTTAGATTGCAAAAATAGACCAAAGCCTAGAACAATCTACTTTGTAACATGTTAAGTCCATCTATGTGTTTTATTTGTAATAGCACAGCTTGCATCAGTGATTAGTTAATAATAAACTTGTTAATGCTGATGTTCATGCTCACCACTGAGCCTGCAATGAGACCCTTGCTTTTATGATCTGAAGTCTGGAAAAAAGAATCCTTAATAGGCCGTGTAATTATTATTATATTTTATTAACATCTTTACATTTTTACAGTGTTTTTACAGCAATTTAAACTTCTCATTATTAAGATACTTTTCCTTATGTTACATTTATATAAATGACATGAATTTTATAGTCATTACTGGAGTACTAATTATTATTTTTAATTCATTTTCTTTATTCCAAATTAATATGAAATACTTTTTCTGTAGTATTTTTTTGTTTTGAATTTGATTACTTGGTCTCTCTTGGGTCTAAGCTTACGTCTTAGATTCCCTCCAAGCTATAAAAAACTCTGTATATACCAACAGCATAATCCCAATGTCTGTAGGAATTAAAATTTGTTGAAAATTTTCTGACAACACCTCCACCATCAAATCCATTAGTATCAAAATGTCCATGAGAACTTTTTTTTCCAAGATGTTCAATCTGCCCAAGAATTCATCGGCAAGTGTCTCTTTGAATGGCCCAATACTTTAGATAGCTCAGTGCTTCACATTCCCATCTGAAGAGCAGTTGGTTCTACATGCACTTCTGAGGAAAGCTGGTCCCTCACTTGTAAAAAAATTCTGATTCTTGTGACCTCCATTTTCTGATGAGTATGAAAACCATGATTTATGGGTCACGGCTGAAAAAAAGTTCTCAAAGAGCAGGAGCCAACCCCATTAATACACACAATGAGTATCAAAACAGAGATCTTGAAATAGACTACGTACCCATACGGTAGCCAGGGGAAACAGCAAATCTTTGTGCTTTCAGTGCTAAACCTATACCAAGCTATGCTGCTAAGCAAATATGGAGTGATGCTTCATGATACATAATGTTGTCTGCTTTGCATCACTAGCCTTCATCCTCATGCATCTAGCCTCTTCCCTTATCTTGAAATGGTGACTTAGTTTCTAGTATAATTGCTTGCAATGATCACATCTAGATATTACGCACATAGAGGAAACAACAGGAAAATCTGTATTTGTAATGATGTACTACCCTGACTGCCTATGATCTGCAATCAAAAATGCTTTGTTGTGGTTTTGTTTTGGTTTTTTTTTTCCACCTTCTGCTAAATCACAGATTCACAGAATGGTTGAGGGTGGAAGGGACCTCTGGAGGTCATCTGGTCCAACCCTTCTTGTTCAAGCAGGGCCACCTAAAGCAGGTCACCCAGGGCTGTGTCCAGACAGCTTTTGAATACCTCCAAGGAGGGAGTCTTTATAACCTCTCTGGGCGACCTGTGCCAGAGCTAAGTCACCCTCACAATAAAAAAGTGTTTCCTGATGTTCAGACAGTACCTCCTGTATTTCAGTTTGTGCTTATTGCCTCTTGGCCTGTCATTGGACACGGCTGAAAAGCACCTGGCTCCATCTTCTTTGCACCCTCCCTTTGGGTATTTATATACATTGATAAGACCCCCTTGAGCCTTCTCTTCTCCAAGCTGAACAGGTCCAGCTCCCTCAGCCTTTCCTTATATGAGAGATGCTCCAGTCCCTTAACCATCTTTGTGGCTCTTTGCTGTACTCTTTCCAGCATCTCCATGTCTCTCTTGTACAGAGGAGCCCAGAAGTAGAGCCAGATGTGTCTCACCAGTGCTGATCACCTCCCTTGACCTACCGGCATCAGTCCTTCTAATGCAGCCCAGGAAAACCTTAACCTTTTTGTTTCAAGGGTGCATTGTTTGCTTATGTTCAACCTGGTGTCCACTAGGACCCCCATGTGTCCACCAGATCCCCTACTTTATGTCAGGTAAACATTTAATTTCTGATGTTCAGTTTCTTGTATATGCTAAGTATTCTATTTTTTACCAAGAAAGCATCACATAGCTAAGAAAACACAGAAATAGGAAGTCCAAGTTAAAAGGTGGAGTTCAAAGCTATTTGATTTCACTATTTCCAGCATCCAACATCTAGAATTGCAGAAAGCAGATGGAATACAGTCCTTTTGCAAGACACGAACCAACAAGGTTGGATAGCAAAGGTGGGGAGTAGAGTGATAGTAGATTCTGAGGTAATCTCGAGAGTGAAAAGAGTATCTGTTGAAACCTCAGCTAAAATGATAAAGTAGTTGATAAGTTCACGAGAAAGTAAGAGAGAAATGAGGGACAAAAGGATAAAGTAATGGAAAGGTATGAATGTGACACAGCAGCAGAGAATACAACAATAGACATGGAAGCTGAGTTAGAGGTGGCAAAGAAAAATATATGAGGGAAAAACAAGGAAAACAGGAAAGGGGAAATATTCCTTAGTAATGGATACCTTTGTGCCTGTATTATCTTTTTCTGTGTAGCCATCTCTGTCTTTATATGACATTTTATGAAATTGCATACTTTCTTTCCTTTTCCCTATTGGCTACCCTCCAGCTATTTCTGCTCCCTCTTCTATTCTGTTTCTGTCAGACAAGAGCTCAAATGAGACGCCTACATTCAAGTATTATAAAAAAGTAGAAATACTCTATATGAAAAAGTACTTTTCAAAAGTCTGTAATACACTGTATGTGCACTATTTGAAACGTGTTATGAAAATTCTCTCATTTTTTGTGTTTTACTATTCAGAAAATGAAACATATAGACATGGCAGTGATCATGACAGTTAAGGCTGCATATCAGTTATGGATTAAAATTATCTATTTTCATTTGCTGTAACTGCTGAAATTTTTAACTTACAGTTTTCTGTGACTTGTCTTTGCTTCGAGAGGAATTTTTTGGGAAGGGACATCAACAAAGGTTCAGAGTTCTTCTATCTCTAAAGTGAACAATACATATTTTTGCATTATAAAAAAGTAAAATCTTGCACCACTTTATGAGCAGCTCTAGAAATAAAAGAGTTGGGGTTAGGAAATTGAATTTGTTTTTGAAGTTGAAGACATTTGAGGGTTCTGCTGAAAACTGACTTTGATTCAACAGGTATAACTCCTTGCCACAGTACACTATGCTTGCGCATTTCATTTGCATGAGGTTTTTCTATTGATTTGTAACATGTTGTTACGGTTTGAGAAACCCACAACAATTTATTGTCATTTAGACAATTATTCTACCACCCGATGACCCCTCCCCACCCAGGAAGGGGGAACTGGGAAGAAAACAAGGAAACCAAGGGGCTGAAATATAAGCAGCTTTACTAGAATAAGACTAAATAATTAACAGTAATAACACTAGAGAACCAATAGTGATCCCAATACCAATCTAAAATATACAAGGATTATACTCAGCCAACTGTATCAGTAGGAAGCTGTGCACTCCCAGCAGTGGACAGTAAATGTCAGACACTGCGAATGCTATGGCTTCAGGAGGAAGGGAAGGCCTCAGGGGTCCGGCACCGGGGCAAGTTCTCTGGATCGCCACCATCAAGGGAGAGCTCCCCTCCTCAGCAAACTTTCTAATTTATATTGAATGTAACGTTCATGGTATGAAATAATCCTTTTGTCCAGCTTGGGTCAAGTGCCTGTGTCTCTCTCCTCCTTATCCGTGCACCTGGCTAGCCTGAAAACATTGAGACCTTGACACCCACACACCATAGCTGGTTTTAAAGTAAATATTTGCACAAATTCAGACACTAGAGTCTTCTAAAAGTACAGTTTCCCCAAGCATTAGAAAAGAAATTAGTCCTGTGTCACTCAAACCAGGACACACGTGTTCCCATGAAAAAAGATATGAAGAAAATGTATAGTCTGATACAAAACCTAGTATAATGAAAACATGCATACTAAATAAAGTTTAAAAATCCTTGCATATACTATAGTTCATAAATACCATCACAATCTATCCTAGAGTCTTAACACCTGACAGATGTGAAAGTATCTGCTGGTTGCACTGTAATAATTAATCCAACATATGCTGAGATGTACTTTTTGAGAAATAGAATGTAAACAAAAGTTATAATCATTACAGCATGGACATTGCTGTATGTTTTATATTATTATATAATAATTTCAAATATTATTATTCGTCAATGACATTGTCCTAAAACATGTGATAAAACAAGATAGATAACTTCATGAAAATAATGACAAAACTTGATATCCTGTGAAGTTCATTTCACTTATAGAGTTTAAGAAATCATTATTACAAGAAGATAAAAAAATATTTGTACTGTGAGTGGCACAAGAATATTCATGTTAATAGTTAATGTGCTTAACTGGACATTTTAAGCATTCTAATTTTAGCTGAAATCTTAGCTGAAAGCTCTACTTTTTAGTACTTTAGTACCATCTAGTACTTTATAGTATGCAACTCTCACTTGGAATTGGAAGCAATTTCAAATTGTCCAGGACTTCTTACAATGCCTTAAATCAAGGTTAAGGCAAAGAACAAGGTAAACTCTGTGTCAGGACTGAAATAACAACTCTAGGTAAAAACGCAACACTGATAACAACTTGCAATGGAGAAAAGGAGCCATTTCTGAAAAAAGACTGGACTTTACAATGAAAAATGCTTAGAAACACTGAACAAAGTACTGGAAAGTGCCTGACACCCTTTCTAAAGCTGCGAGACAGTAATAGTCTACTGACTTCAATACCAAAATGTATTAAACCTCAAACCTCCATTAGATTTCATTCCAGTGGACATATTAAAAACAAAAAATATAACAATTTTTTAATTTTTTAAGCCATTGGTATGTTTAAGGCATGACTACTGAATATCACAGAAAAAGGCAGGCTAAGAGCATAGGTCAAATGCTGCTGTTTGAATATTAAGCTGTAGTTCATTCACATGGTAGAATGCCGCTGCAAGAGCATTCAGGCGTAAGAGGACATACAGTCATGCTGAATTCTGTGTGTGCAAATCCAGTTTTATCCTTTATTACTTCATAAGCAGCCTAGAAATCAGTTTCTTCTCATGTTGAAGAAATGGCAGTTGTGACGCTAACATTTCAACTTTCATTTTCACCTTTGTCCCAGGCATGGCCTTAAAAATCTTACCTTTTCATGCCTCGAGCTGTTATGTGCAGCTAAGGTAATGCTTTCAGTGACTCCTTGTATTCAAACCTTAAGCAAAGTCAGCTGGTCACTAATTCTATAGTTGAACAAATGACATGATTTGTTTAGCACCTAGAAAACATGTAGTCTATTCCTTGTCAAAATAAACTGTGCTGATATCTTTTAATGAACTATTGTAGGTTTTTTCCCTCTGTTTTGGCAGGTTTTGTTTTGTTGTCCTGGTTCTGGTGGTGATAGGGTTAATTTTCACAAGGAGTTGGGGTGGGACCCAAACTAGCCAAAGGGGTATTTGATACCATGTGATGCCATGCTCAGTATATAGCTGGGGGAGCTGGGGAAAGGGAAAGGGAAAGGGAAAGGGAAAATGGCTGGAGAGTGGGCTGGGCTTCAGGTTCTGGTCAGTTGTACATTAATTGTGTTTTGTATATTCCTCTGTCAGTATTATTGTTGTTGGTTTCCTCTTTCTTTTGCTGTTCTGTTAAAGTAGCTTTATCTGAACCCGTGAGTTTTGCTTTTTTTCTTCTGCTTCTCCCCCTATCCCATAGCTGGAGGGGAGTGAGTGAAAGACTGTGTGGTTCTTCATTGCCAGCTGGGGCTAAACCTTGACATTTGTTTAGTTGGGTTTTTTTAGAGCTGAAAGACTCTTTCAAAACCAATGTGAATGTGTGTCTGGCATTACTTAATGTTACCTACAAATATTACTAGAGACTGAAATCTTTTTTCCTACTTTTTTTTTTCTTTAGGTAAATTGTCTTCAAATAAGTTAGAAATGTATAAGCATATCACCTAACTAGCATTATTAATTTCCTTTCTAAATATGAATGCATCCAGTCTATATTAAATAAAAATTGTTAATTTTTTTTTTTTTTTTGCTATTTGATCACCAGTAGTTATTACTACTATTACTAGACATTCCAAGATGACTTAACATTTGTGGAAAAAAATAAAAAATTGAAAGTTTCTAAAATATATGAGAAACTAGCTCTTTGAAACCTAGGCTTTCCTGAAGGATGATTGAATTTCTTAGTAATATTCAAATTCCACTGCATTGATGTTCTGAATTCTTGTTATATGAGTCTTTGTAGAACTATCAGTGTGTAACTGCACATACTTTGTCAGGAAAAATAGTGTCCTTTCCTAGCAGTTCTTCTAGGCTACATAAACAACATTTGAAGTCTGTCATTAAACAGGATCTGGATATAAGCACTGGAAATTGCCTCATAGGTGATTACATAAATATTACTTGAAGTGCTGGACAGCTCAATAATAGCTCTAAAAATAATTTAGATCCAGAAATTATTCCTCAGTTGTCTGTGGTCTACCATCTCACATTGAAATACTAAGATTAAATTAGTGGTCAACGACTAAAAAAGTTACTGTCATAAATAGTAAAATCACTGGCTTTTGAGAGAACTGTAAGTGGGTTTATTATGTTGTAGTAGTGGGTAAACAGCATGACATTTTGTTGCTTATGCATTTGGGAAAGTATCAGGGAAATATAAAAATAATTAACGTGGATTCATTATTTTCTAGGTAATGAGAACAAGAACAAAGCAGAAATAGCAACAATAGAAATGCATTAAAAAACCCCCTTTTTATATGCTATTGGATTCTAAATACCTTCTTTCACTAATTCAACAAATATTCGTAATAACTAGAAAAGCAAAAACAAGTGGAAAATGGTAATAATAGACTTAATAATCTAAATAATAATAGACTTAATCTAAAGAGTTATTAATATCTCGGTCTCGTGACTCAAACTGAAAATAACAAATCACATGCAATGAAAGTAAACGTTAACCAAAAGGAATTAATTCAGTGCAGTGGCAAAAACACAAGTAGAATGATATGATTTTCTTTTTTGCTTATGTGTTTTGGACAGTTAATATTAATTTTGTTCAAAAATGCATGTCTCTATATTGTTATCACACCAAGAGGTACTTCTGTAAGCGTTTAACATAATTCTTATTAAATTCTTGATATTTTCAAGATAATTTCAACCCATTGTTTCTTCTTTGTCTGTCCTGAGGTGTACCTGTTTACAAAATTATTTCCTTTTTTTTCCAGTGGCTCGCTTTTCATCATAGACCAAGGAAATCCCAAAAAATATACAAAAGAATTTATATTAGTCATCAATATTTGAAAAGCTTTCGGTCTATTCATGTTTGCAAATATGCTTCTCTGTAGGTTCATGTGAAATATTCAGTTAAGCTGTTTTTCTTATGTTTGTACATAGCATGAATAATTGCCATTACTTCTTTTTTTATATCACCAATGATTCATCAAATGGCTTGTACCCTATTTACCCTTATTATAATTCAAATTTTTCCAATGATACTCCAGGTAATCTTTATACATGTTATCTTTTTCATTTCTAAAATGAATTTTTTACTTTTCCCATACAAACATACCCAATTGCATGAGGTATAGGCTTTCAGGCTTTACTGATGTTTTATGATGAGAGTTACAGGATTTTTTTGGTAATGGCAGATTCATTTTATATACATTAATCTGTATTTTGCCTCAAGTGCAAACTCTGTAAAATAAAAAATAAAAAAACCCACATATGAAGAAAATAGAAGAATATAGTATGATGGATCTATGAATATAGCCAAATAAGGAACTGATGACCATGTTATCTTTAAGACAGGTAGTTAATTAACATCTAAAGAGTTAGTCCTGACTAATTCAAGTTATCTGTCAGAAGACAGAAATAAAAATCCACACTGAGGAGACAGCTAAAATGTGAGATGAGGTAGAAGTACTCATGAGTACTCCACAAATGTGAAGTCATCTTGGAATGTCTAATAAGAGTAGTAATAACTACTGGCAATTGAATATTAAAAAAATAGTTTTTTAGTACTCATCCTCCTCCCACTTCCTAGTCAGTCTTGGTTTAAATTAAATGAGACTGGCAAACAGGCAAGTTTTGATTTCTGAAGTAAAAGTGAAGACTTGGTCTATGGTGCTTCAGTTTCTTCATCAAAATAATAATAAAAAAGGTGAAAGACTGGTCATATAATGTTGCACTACAAAAACAAGCATAGAAACCATATATAGACCAATCATAAACATGTGTAGAAAGAGCTACAATAACTGACAAATATATGGATATGTCATTAACTTACTGTTTCCTGTCAGCATATCTATACAGACTCTCTCAAGACCTGTAAGAAGACCTTAATATACCATCCTACTTCATTGTTTGTGTCTACTATTAAATTAAAAAGATCAGGTTTCTGTTCTCACTGCTTAGTGATATTCTCCTTTAAAAGACCATTCATGTCTACATTTACATGGCACATAGTTATGGAACACCTATGGCTCTATACAGTGAGCCTAAAGCCCTAATTTTACTTCTTGAACATTTTTATTAATTTCAAAAAGAATGATTTTTTTTCCTAGTAGTTTGACTTCCCATTCTCATTTAATATTGTTAATTGCATCCATGTTTAAATCTTTGGAATAGTGATATTAAAAGCATAGTCACTTCTTATTAGACATAACACATACCATGCTGACTACATTTTTCACAAAAATAATAAATATTAGTGAAAAAGAAGTTTGTATTTTTCTTTCTATGAGAGGAAAATATAGTTCTTTTGAAAAGCAAATAATGATCAGGTTATTAGAGCAATCTTCAAACATGTCAATATGCAGGAAACAAGTAGTTAGTTAACTCTTAAGAAAGGATTCTTTTCACCTTCCTACTACTTTGCCAGAGGTTTACTGACACTTTTTTTTCTTGCCTGTTTTATTCCAAAGCCATCCTGTAGTGCAGGAGAAATTACTTGTTCTTAGTTGCTCAGCTGTATGTTTGTTGCTAGTATGTGGCTGATATTATTTAGCATTATTTTTTGGTATCACAACCAGAACTTTTCTGATTGAAAATTTCAGTTTTCTACATTGCTGTTTTTTTGTATAAGAATTAAAGGCTATTTATCCGTCTGTATCATGGGGGCGTATATTTGCCTTCAAGCCCACAGTTTTCACAATTAAGTTCAAAATTTGTTTTAGTTCCTAAAAAAACTGTACAACCGTACACTCAAAAAATGTACAACTCTGGGTCCTTTAGTGGAAACAGAAACTGCATTACAAGTACGTTTTTTTTATTGCTCAGGAAAGCAATTTAAATCTGGGTCTCTGATATCCTAGAGAATAGTCCTAAGTGCAGGTCTTCAGCCTGTAAGGCAGCTGTTCCTAGTGCTTTGTTTTGTCACGGTTTAAGCTGGTGTGCAAATCCTGTTATTAGCTTTTGTTTTTATTAGGAAGTGTTCTCGAACAAATAATCTATCTGGGATTTATTTAACCATTTAAATGAGCCCAGTAATGGTCACTTTTTCTTTTTTTCTTTTTAATTCAGTAATGTATATATTCTTGCTCTTTCTTATATTCTTCCTGAGGAATATGCTTTCAGCAACTTGTCTGAGAAAGGATGGAAATATTTGTATCTAGATGGACCTTCACTCTGACTGGGTCTGACTTTTGTATCTTTTTATGATTCCCCACAAAATAGTAAAGCCTGAGAAAACGAATACATTCCTCGTTTATTAGAACAGTTATTAGAACTCTTATGGTATATATGATACTGTTTAGATATTCTCAGAGCATAAGAAATTTAAAGAAAATAGTGTTTTAGAGTAACTGTTGCTATCCACTTACTCTGTAGATTGTCTAAACTGTTGTATCTCTCTTGAGTTTGACGAATAATGAGCTCAGCTGCAGAAACTGCCTGTGAATTTGTACAGGCAGAGATGGTTTTGCTCATAGTAGTATAGACCAAGCTGTATGGAAGTGCTTGATGCACCCAAAAAAGATCGCTATAAGACTTTTATTTAAATACACTAGAACACAGGAAGTTCCATCTGAACATGAGGAAAGACTGTATTTTGAGGGTCACAGAGCACTGGAACAGGCTGCCCAGAGAGGTTGTGGCGTGTCCTTCTCTGGCAAAACTCAAAACCCGCCTGGATGCGTTCCTGTCCAGCCTGCTGTAGACAAACCTGCTTTAGCAGGGGGGTTGGACTAGATGATCTCCAGAGGTTCCTTCCAACCCCTACCATTCTGTGAATTATGTGGATAGGTTTCTCCACTGACCTGTCTTGTCCGTAATCTTGAGAGGGTGCAAATATTTAAGTGTGAACTGTCCGTTGTGGTGTTTTACTCCTCTTTG
Organism: Burhinus oedicnemus; assembly: GCA_008921705.1. Classification (NCBI taxonomy): domain Eukaryota; kingdom Metazoa; phylum Chordata; class Aves; order Charadriiformes; family Burhinidae; genus Burhinus; species Burhinus oedicnemus. The sequence continues at coordinate 4,954,575 of VFFE01008529.1, read as the reverse complement.
AGCAGGCCATCCAATAAAGCAGAATCCTCCCACAGCATTCTTCATCTGTTTTACAAACTTGTACAATGGCAGGTCTTGAAAAAGCTGGGTAAGAAAAGGTCAGTATTCAATAAAATGCAATATAATCCTGAATATTGTGTGATGTAAACAAAAGGAACACTACCCTGTGTCTGCTTTAGCAAATGATGTAAATCAAAATGAGCAGATGAATAACATAAAAGTGGTGCTATTGAGAAACTGATAGTCGGATGACATTTCAGGTTTTTCTTGGGGTTTTGAGGGGGTGGGTGTTACATCCCCGTTCAATTGTGGGTCCAGGAGGGTTGGTAATAATTCCAAGCGTGAAATTAAGACACAAATGAGGTCAAATGCCATTCACTAAGGCTTTATTTTTATTTCCCAGCAACAGTCACTGAGATGAGTGATAGAGTGAAGGCAGAAGTAGAGAAAAGGTAGAAAGGAGAAGCAGTATTACAGAGCACAGCAAGAGTATAGTCACCACCACAGGTCTGCGGCGTCCCGTTGGTCCTATGGAGTCAGTGGCATCCTGTTGCTCTGTGATTCTCAAGTTGTGATGGTGGTGAGAGTCCCAACTGGGGTAAGACAAAGCAGTAGTTTATAGTCTCTGCTGACTTGCAATTTGGCCCGTCAGGGCTATGGTCACCTTTGCTCAACAAATCATGGTTTGACACGGTTGCCATATGGGCTTTTCCTGCCTTTATCACTTGGGCAGCACTTGGTATTGCGCAGTCATGAGAAACAGGTTGCTCTGATAACCAAGTGTGTACCCCCTTTGTTATCATGTATGGCAGCAGGTGAATTTTGAGACATTTTGTTTTTCTGTCGGTCTCCTACAGTGGGTTGTTGTCTTTTTTTTTTTTTAAAAATCTTTAGACTATCTCTAATGAGGTCCCATGGTGTGAATGCCCATTTGTGGCTGGACTGCATTAGGTGTGCTCTGGGAGCACACTTTCCAGTTTGGTTTCATTCAAGAGGAATCCAGTTCACGCAGTCAGGTTGTTCGGTTCTCACCATCAAAACACAGTAAGTAGAGACAATTATGAGGACTGTTTCAAAAACACATTTCTGATCTAAACTGAAACACTAAATAGAAAAACTCTGAGTCCTCTCAGTCCCAGTGAAACTTTGTAGTTACTTTAAAGTCTGTTTTGAAGTGGTAGTAATATTCCTGGAAACTGTTACAGAGGAGTACATACACTTTGAATTTAATCTCAGTTGTCTGCATATAAGAAGTTGTGAGGTACCAGGCACCCATCTTATTAAGAGGCTTGCATGAAGACACACCGAAAATAAGAGTCCCTAATCTAAGTACTTAATGATGTGGAAAAAAAATGCTAGTGTCCAATGTCACAAATGCCATAGTAACCAAGGCATAATGTCTAACACAGCATAACCTTGTAGCACTGAGTTTTGAATGACTTCATTCTGCATTACTGGGAAACCATGAAATACAGCTGAAAAAAAGATAAGGAAGACTACTGAAAGCATTTAACTGGATGAAATAATAAACACTTTTAATATCCAAAGTTCTCAATTTCAAATTTCATTTTTAAATCATGAAGAGTTGTATTGTATTTTAAATTAATCTTGTAGCAATGCAGATTTTATCTACTGCCATTTTAATTTGACAGTATTCCATAAGCATTTTCCTCCATTTGCCCAATACTCCATCACTTTAGACTGGATATCATTTATTTATAAAACTAGAAAATCATATCCTAAGGCAATGCACTGCAGGAACCTTTCATGTTTAAATGACAGCTATTGAAGGAACAAGACATGCTACAAAAATAATGGTAGTGAATAAGAGCTTCCATTATAAGAATACATTAAATTGATGCATTAACAAACCTCTTTGATGTTCTGTATCATTTATCAACAACATTAAGAATATGAAAGTTTTATTCAGAATGACTGGTTTATTAAATCTGTTTCTTAACACGTTTCACATAAAATATTAAAGATAAAAATAATAATTATACTTTTAAAAAAAACTTTGCATGTATTTCATTACAACAGAGTAAATATAATGGTTCTTCTGCGTATAACTTAGCCTGTTAGACTGTTAGCTGAGATTAGCCAATGTTAACAAAATAAAGACTGACTTCCTAGCACAAGAAAGAATATGCTTTTCCACAGCAAAGTTCATAAAAATCAAATATATTTCATGTCTATGAAAAAGGGATTGACTTAGCAGGGCAGTATGAAATAATATATTAATAAGGAACAAAATATTCCAAGACAAGGAAACTGCAACTTTTTAAAAGCCTTGGAGATCTCAAGTCTTAATGGCCTCTTGGTCTCAGTGCTTACTTGCGTTATTATTTCATCTTAGTATTTTTCCTTCCTTCTTCACATTCTTGGATTCCTACAATAACATTAACGTTCACATTGTCTCAACAGCTGATTCTGGTAGATAAATTAATATAGTTATTTCAAGAAAAGTTCTTCCAAAAGAATATAGTAGACATTATGTTAACTTTAGATTTTACTGCAGAATTTTGTAGCATAATTGTAGACTGTTGTTCTGGACCAGCAGTCTTAAAAGATGAATCTAAGGATGGATGCTAAAGACAAGCTAGCAATGGTGCAGATACACAGTGACAGGGAAAGGCAAAATATCAGCCCCACCTGCCCAAAGGGATATAATAAGGAGACATTCTGCAGAAGTCAATAATCAACCACACATTTGGGGTCCTTTATCCTCCCAGACAGTTAGAGAGGGCTGGCTTTTTAGCAACAACCCTGCCTTTTCAACTGTCCTCCTTTCAGCTGCATTGCTAGGATATCGAACGAGACCCCAAGTGTGAAGTGTTTATGAACAGTGCTAATACTTCTGGCTGGCAGTCTGGCATAACAAAACTGGTACCACGAATTGTCCAAAAAAAAATCTTAGAAAGATTCTAAACTTGTGACAGTATTTTCCAAATCTCTATTTTCCTATTTCAAGGGACTTTCAACTTAACTGAGATTAAAATAATTTTTTCAGGGTAAAACTATCTACTCTTTTTGGATCATCATGCTTTTGTCTAATAAAGATACATCAACAGCAACATTTTCTAAACTACGGTCTCATGAAAGAATGAATAAGGCTGGTAGCTTTGGAAATGCCAAAATGACTAATTTCTGTGAGAGATTCTGTGTATTTGTGTGCAAAAGGGCTCATAACTGAGTAGCTGTAGATACTGGGATGGCAGTTGGCTATTTCAGCTGCTGTGTTATTAGAGACATTGAAATGGATGTGCACAAGAAATGTTATAATATGATTTTTCATTTAGAATTTAAATGTATGCACATGATTATTCTGCTTTAGTAAATGGATTTTTTCCTCAAAGAAAACTTTTCTAAGTCCTTTAAGGTCCTTAGATTTTTGTTTGTTTGCTTTTAGTTAATAGAATTCAAATGCAAGGTGATTCTACATACTTAGAAATCAAAAGGTATTTGATTGTAAATCCAGCCCTTTCTTAGTTTTAGAAAAATAAGACTTTTTTTGTTTAAGTCCTAATGTCATCCATAAGGAATTTATTAAACAAACAAACAAACAAATCCCTCTGGGAATAATAGACACCGAATTTATATTCAGCACAGACAACAGCATTCTCTCTGGTATATCAAGCACAAACGGGATGCGATGAAGACGAAGGAGTATTGAAACAGTAAACCTTGCTACAGTAGGAAAATACCCACAGGTAGGATTTCCTTTACAGTTGCCTATCAAAATACCATGATATTTGAAACTAAAGTATGTGTCCTCAGTTACGAAACCCCCTAGAGGTTTTCAGTGACTTTAGTGATATGATCAAACTAAAACCAGCTTGTAGAAGCACAAATAAAATTTCCCATGCTGCCAATTTAACGTGAGGTAATCAATACAGGATGCTGAGATGTTGAAAAAATGTGGGAAATTTATCTGTTTCCTAAATTGGAACCACCATAGTGGAACTCAACATGGCAACACTCCAGAACTGGTACCAGATTTGTCCCATGCTTCAGAGCAGACTGATTTTTTTTTTTTCCCCCTCTGTATAACACACTTCAGAGTGATGAAGTTCTAACATTTTGCTTTCCAATATGCACTGACCTTGATACAGACATGACACCATATTTAATGTTTTAAATGTATTTTGAAATGTACAGCTCAGAAAGATTAGATTTACAGGAAGAAACCTAGGGAAAACTATCGCAGCTTTATTCCTGAAGAGAACCTCAGGAAAAACCTTTCTGAAGAGCCACACTGTTCTAAACAAGATTCTAGCATGAGAATCTAAAGGAGAAAAATGAATGACGGAGAAGCTTTTCTCCAATTCTCAATTAAAAAAATTATTCTGTTTACTGATAGGATGATAGTATTGTTACAGCAGAGAATGCTTTTAGAGGTATCCTGAGCTGTTCATAGAATCTGCCTGCTTGGGATAGCCAAATGCTCTCAGGTGCTGCTAAATTTTGTTTTTAATTCTAGAAAAAAAAAAAAAAATTCTTCAAGACCTTTTATATCTTCCACAAGATGCTCAGATTCTTTCTCTCCACTATATCTCACTTGATAAAAACTTTAAATAAACAGCTGTTCATAAATTAGTGTGTTCTTAAGACTGTCAACTAGCATCCTTGGTACAGTTTTTGAGATTCCAAACAGGTATTTAACAGAAATCGTCATTCAAAAGCCAGTTAGTGATGTCTATACAAATTCAGGGTTATCTACTCTCCTGATTTTGTCCCTGGAATACCTGGTTTCCTGAGTGTTATAAAACATAACACTGTTAACAGAACTGGACTGAAAATTAAGATATCTTGGTAGCATTGCATAATTTTTAATAGATACAATGAAACAGTTCCTTTGGTTGGTTTGCCCATCCCCACAACAGAAAGGGAGAGTAATTTCCATTAGCACATTTCCACTAAGAATTTGCAAAGAGAAAGACAGCTTTTAATCATTAAAACTCCTCCAACAGTGACAAGAAATTCAGTGCCTACCTTGGCAACCTCACGGGGCCCTCTTATTAATTTGAACTGCATGCTTTCTTGGCAAAGGAAACACCGCTACTGATTTCTACCGTTTCTAACAAAGACCCCTCTTCATGGACCCTAAACCTGGGAATTTGCTAGTACAATCTGGTATCAAGCACACAGTGTGCAAATGTGTGACGCATTGGGGAATCAGTCTCAGGTGGCCTAAGTTGAAGGGACTTCAAATCAACCATCCAGCCTGTGCCAGCCCTTTCATGCTGCAAGATAACTGTCTATTCATAAGACAAAAAGGATATTTTATATCAGTAAGCCTCTTTTCTACCTGATTTGTAGGAACAATCAAGGTAATTAGGTGCACTTTTAGGTGTCTAAATAGTGCCAACTGTGCCTGCAAATAATTGTATGTTGAAAAATAAAACATTCACTTCAAACAATAAAGATCATATAGTTATGTTGCACAGCTTATATAAAATATGTATTTTTTTAAGAATGAATCATGATTTCTGTACAATAAAAAGGAAGAAAGAACATAAATTTCTACAGAGTGCCCAGGCATGTGGGCAGAAAAATTCAACATATAAGGTGTCTGAGCAAATCCAGGGGGAATTAATGATCTGCTCTATTCAAGAACATCTAAAAAACAATGCCATCTGGTGTTAAGCAGAATTGTAGCCAAGAGCTGGCAGCAAAATAGGTTTGACAACCTTGACGTAAAAACTACTTACTCTCAGTGCCAATTATGCTCTCCTTGCCAGTTCAAAAGCATATCTTTCCAAGAATGGCATTTAGCCCCTACTGGCATCTGAAACACCACACAATCTATACACCTCAGAGATTAAAGTAAAGCACCAAACAGAAATAACAGAATCATCTGGAGAAACACACCAAATACTAAATCACAGTTCATTATGTTTAGAGCTGGTAAGAAGTGAGATCGAATAGGAAAAAAGAAACAGTAGTCATTGCTCGAGCTGGGAACTCTGGAATATAGCTTGTTTTACTTATACTAATAATTTTGTAATTTCTGCTTCTTTTTGCAAGGGTCCTAGTTGATCCTTACTTTCCCTACAGAAGTAGAATTTTGTCTCAGCTTATATATCTTACCAAATGCATTTTGCTAGGTTAGTGACAAAGGAACAGATAAAACAGAGACCGGTTTCTTTCACAGTATTAATTATCTTCACTATTGAAAGACAAAAATGTACTCTATTCAGTTTTCAGGTACTGTTTAACTGATTTCAAATAGGTATAATCGCATGAATCAGATCCCTTTTTTTTGCTTCCTAGGCAAAGCTAAGACAAAAACATAGCCTTAATTTATCTGTTATCAAGTCTTAAAGTTTCTGTGGCTGGCCAAAACTGATAGACACAGCTTCTCTTTCTTTAAGTGCAAGATCTCTATTTCAGTAAGTGGCACTGAAGAATGGCTGTGCCATCTATACTTACAATACAAAAGTGAATTTAAGAAGAAAGAGTAGGATTTCAGGGAGATAGAAATGATCACTTTCCAATGTAACAAATCTCTGTGTTAATCTAAAAAGAAGCCACTTCTAATTTTTTAAATTCTCAGATATAATAACATAAAGGGTTAAAACTTTTAGAAGTAACATATGACAGTTCTCAGACGATGGTTGTCCACCTCTAAAATATTAATCATATAGGACTCACTTTTCTGATCAGTTTAAAACCATAAAGTGTGTTATTGAAGGTATTATGATATAAAATACACAGCATCACTGTATGCAAAATTTTATACTGTAACTTGTAGTAGCCACAGGCATTGCCAGATGGATTGTTGATGCTCAGTTATTTTTCTTTCATTGTTACTAAAATTTACACCAATTTGCTAGTGAGAAATCTAAAAAAATATGTTGCATATTCAGAGAAAAAAAGAAGTGTTGCATTTGAATTTTGACTTGTATAGAATATCTGTGTCTTAAGAATAAATACTTGCTTTAAATGGACACAGTCACCTTTTGTCAATAAATATGAAAAATTAATCCTATTTTAAAATTTGAGTATAAAGAAATGGTAATGCTATTTGCATCATATTCCAAATGACCCCATATAATTTAAATTGTTCCCCTGCTCTTTCACATTCTCTGGTTCTAAAATTTTTAAGAAGTGAATCATCATTAGCTCTTTCAGAACCGAAGTAGGGAAGAATAAGGGAATAGCAGTGCGGCTATGTTTAACTAAATTATAAAAGAGTAGGAATAAACATCTCTATCATCTACATACATTGCTGTAAACAGCTTCTGCTCATATGCATTTGATAATTCATAAGACTAAAAACAGTTCAGGAAAAAATATGCAAAACTTTGAAAAGGAGTCAGAAATAAAAATAAGGGAGAATACAAAATCTGAACTGATTTGTGACACTTGATCTGACTTACAGACCTGAACTGAATTGGAAATATGACAGTAGATAATAAAACTTTACTTTGGGTGCTTCAGTATCACTGAATCAGCAAACTAAGTAAATTAAGCCATACAGGGGACATAAGACTCATCTATTTTCAAATGTATCTAAAAAATTGATGTGAGAAATTATTTGTGTTCCACTGATGATGGATTAGTTAGGTGTCAATGGATATGATTTTTCAGTTACTTCTGTCAAACACAGCATTTAAAGAAGCCAATAACAACATGCGGTTAATGCTTCCACTCAGAAGATTCTGCTTCCTGGTTTCCTATGATTTCACATAGTACTAGGAAAAAGAGATGATTTAAAAAAAAAGGGGAATTGATAAATAATACTTAATTCAGAATAAACACTCAATTTCCAAGCAGCAATTAAGATAAAACACCAGCAAAGAGTATAGAGTTGATGGAACTTACTGACATTTTGTATCTATATATTCATATAGCACACTGTTTCAATATTTCACGTTAGTTCATAATGAGCCTCATCCAGTTCCCATTAAATTATTGATACTGTGATTTTAATGACAATTTGATCTTAATCAATGCCTGCAACTAAAATGTGAATGCCGTTGACATGTTCCCCCAAAATTAGGCCCTTTGGTATTACTCAACAGTAACGCAAAAAATCACAAAGTTCAACCCTGCTTTACAGCTTTCTGGAAAAAAACCAAAATGTAAATTAAATATGTCTACATAAATGTTACAGATGCTTTGACATTTCATGACTCTGTTCTACTTTATGGATTGGGCTCTTCAACCAGGCCATCTTCCACATGCTAAAATCACAGAACACCTTTGATGCAATATATCCCTTCCAGAAAGAACCATGAAACTAAATAGAGGTATTTCGTCTAGATTAATTACCCTAAAGAAGGGGTAAGATGTGAAATGTACTAACAAATTGTAGCTGACTTGGCCAAACTTCCCCCCCACCCCAGCATATTTCTGCATGTGTCTTTTCATTTCCATTCAGAAATGTCTCAGTGATGTTTCCTAGATACTTTCAGGACCCTCAGCCTCTAAGATACGAATTCCATCCTGCTCACTTTAGTGATATGAGTGAAAAAAAGAAATAGTTTGGAAGAATTACAGCAATTATTCAATATCTGCAAAGCCTTCCTTTCAGCAGAAAGCATTATTTGCTTTGAAAGAAATTAATTTATTAAATTCTGTATCTGTTCTCATGGAAAGCTGAATTCTGATAGAGTAGGGACATTGCTGCCAAAGTACAAGAAATAGCAGGAAGAAATCTGGGAAAAAAAACCCACAAATATCCTCAGTGGATATAATTGGCTATAAGAATAGTTTTAAGGATGTGATAGAAGCTCTGCCAATTGAAGTCTTTGTTTCACAATTAAACTACAATGAGAATAAAGCAGAAGTTTGGGGTTTGATACAGACATTACCAAGTAAAACTTTATAGAACATTATCCAGCAGGAAAAATTAAATGACCATAACTGTTCCTTCCACCCTTAAAAATCTAGGATTTATTGCAATGATCTTGAAATGTCAAATATCTCTACAAAAATAGAGATTAGTATGATGCTACACCATATTCAAAGTAGCATACTTAGATAATATTTTAGGGTACTGCTTCAATGACTTTATTTTATATCACAATTAACATTGACATAATAAATTCAATTTCACCTTTATGTCAACTGTCAATAATTCCTGATGTTATATTATTTTATTATGAAATAGAAATAGACTATATTATCCTACTTAGCCATCAAATGCAATACTTTACTTCTTAATTTTGGTCTTCACATAAATTCTACTCTCCCTTTGTTTTATTATTTTTAAAATTTTCTTTAATTTATCATGTAAACTTTTTGGGAAGAGACCAATTTTTTGTTTAATAAAATATCATGTGATCGTGACACTGATGTATTACAAATCTCATGTGTAACCCGTTTCCATACAAATAGAATACAAAAATGTCTTACATACTAAATCACAAAAGTATAAATATGCATATTTATAAAAAGATGTAATCTGTGTAAAAAACCACATGTATAGGGATTGACATTTTCATGTACATTTAAATAAGAAAGATTCAAAATACTAGCACTAGTACTGAAGAGCAAGTGTGTCCAGAACAATATTGTGGATAATTTATGAGTAATTAATTCTAGCTCTATTACAATAATACCTAATATAGTATTTTGGAACGATTGAAAAAAAATGTGTGTAAACCTATAAAAGCGTTAAGTTTTTCAGTTGTTGTAATTCCCAAAACCTTGTTTTATCCCAAACATGGCATTGTGAATAACATTTATGAAAAACAAGGACTACCTTAGTCTTCTGATGATAAAGGTGAACAAACATATGCACTACAAAATTTTTCATTTTGAGGCCTTTTTTATTTCCATAAGCCAGATAAAATTGCATGCCATTTTACTCTTACTCAGCAAAGAGCTACATGAAGAGATTTTTCAAAAAAACCCAGATGGCACTCTTGCTTAAGAAGAAAAGGTGATGTGTCATGCTATTCATGAAAAGAACATAATTCACAAAATTTGGCCTATAATAAACAATTTGTTTTCTTAATATATGCTCACCAATATTCATTACTGAAATAAAAAGGTAAAGGAAAAACAGAAAATGGAAAAAGAATATTTAGGACTTATATTTTATTCTGGAGAAAAAAAAATTGCATTTACCACGTAGAAGACTTAGTCAAAGTGCAACAGAAACATCCCTAAATATTGGAATGTTCAAAATCTGGACTTAGAAACTCTTTTTAGCCTGTTTGTTTGGGATCTGTTCAGGGACATGTGAAAAGGTTGGGGGAAAGAAAAGGGGGAAAAAAAAAAGTGTCTCAGATTTTTCTCCTTTACCTTAATAAAATGATCCTCTATTCATAGTCAACATTTTTAACCTCTGTTAGGGGACAGCAAAAATACAAGATTATATCTTAAAACAGTTTAGGTGAAATCCTGAATATATTTGGGGCTATTAAAACCGGCACTATTATAGACGGAGATTAGCACGAAGTTTTCAGAGAGCAACTGGATGACCATATAGCAAGCAGCAGTAAGTTATATGATTGAAGCAGATCCTAGCAAGTTCATTCAATATCTGACATCAGATTAAGTGGTTTCATTCATAAATGCAAATAATTCAAATGACCAAACCTGGAAATTATTGTGAAAATACAAATGTTCAGTAATGGAGAGGGGAAAATCATTGGCAAAGTGACATGAATACATTTCACTGTTTGAAAGTCCAGTAAGTCTGAAAGCAGACAAAAGAGCAATTTGACCTTCCAAACCAAAGGCTTTCCTAGGTAGCTCAAGGAGGCACTTCATATCTTTGTTGAGAAAATCTGTGAGAAATAATTCAAAACATTTCCCCTCTGATGCGTAGAATAATTTTAAAAATTCAGTAGTAAATGTTCATGGGTCACAGCTAAGCTGTGAGAAGCTCATTAGTACCGAAAGAAATAACCGTAGAAGGAAGTTACATAAAGCCTTCATCACAGAGGTGTTGCTCACCTCGCAATTCCAACCTAATCTCCACCTGCTCCATTTCCTAAAAGGTACAAAATGCCTCACAAAAGATAATACAGATTGGGTTTCTCACCAATACATAATAAACATAATTATCACTTGCTTGGCTAAGATTTTTCTTCCTAATTAAAGCTCCAGTGTTTATTCCTCAATTTCAATTTCCCCCCCTTTGTTTGGATGTAATATGCAATTGCATTTATCCAAATGAAGATTGATTTTTTCATGAATCATTAAATCGTTTTAAAGCTGTAACCTTGTGGTTGAGGATGGTTTGTTATGAAACTCAGAACAAAGCCATTTTTGATTGGTTTTATATTTTCCTTATGAATCCCTTTTTTTCTACTAATAACTAGTATTAATTTATTAAACTATCATTGATTTCCTGGAAATGATGAAATTTATATTTATTTCAAATATCAAAGCAAGTTATCTGGATTAAACAGCTGGTGTAACAAATCAGTAATTAAAAGATAATATATTGAGGGATGTTATATATAGTATTGATTTCTACATGAGGGAGAGCACAAATCTATGATTTATGAAATACCATGGTAAAAGATCATTCATTAGTATATTTTCTGAGCAATAAATCCAAAATTTAGTGAAGAAAAAAAAAGTACAATGTAAATGCCACGCTTGCAAGACATTATTAAGAAAAGGAACAATGACTCACTTCAGTTTATTGTAAGAAACTGACCTGCAGTTTATTAAATTCAGGGGATTGTAAGATTATGCTTTAAGCATGGAAGTGCTAAAATGCCAATATAATGTTTTCAACAAAAATAACTACACTAATTAGAGTCTTCCCTATCTCTTCATATGTAGCATTTAAACTCTTTAGGATATGTGCATTTGTGTAAATCAGGTTGTTACTTATGTGTTCTGCTCCTTTAAACCAGGTGTCAGTAGGACAGAGAAAAAACTCCTACTATAACTGACAAGCTGCAGTTAATCAAATGTGGGAGAGGCAAGTGTGATGGGCATGTATACGCACACAAAAAAATTATATTTATACTTTAGAAAAAGGAAAAATCCAGAGTCTTCAAAATTTTGTATAAAACAACATCTTACATGCTTTGTGTTTGTTTTATTGTAAAATCTTCACCAGATTTACAGGTGGAAATGCTAGTTCTGTTGCAAGATTGCACAGTGATGGAGCTCCGGGAGGAGGTAAGCAGGTTGAGAACAATCAGGGAGTGTGAGACGGAGATAGATTGCTGGAGTCACAGCATACCTTCCCTGAACCATGCCCCACAGGCACACAGGGTGCATGTTACAGAGGATTCCTTGTCCTCTCTTCGCCTAGCCAAACGAGGTAACCTGGAGGGTAGGGAGCAATAGGAACAAGTTCCTGTCTGGCGAAGCAGGTGTGTCTCCCCTGTAACTCCCCCACCTTCTCAGGTCACCTTGCAAAATAGGTATGAGGCTCTGCAAGAGGAATCAAACTATGACAAGGAAGGCAGTTCAATGTGTGCAGAGGTGTCACCGAAGTTAAGCCAAGCTACACCCCGCATCATAACCTCTTCAGTAAAGAAAAAAACACGTGTCATCGTTGTAGGTGACTCCCTCCTCAAGGGAGTGGAAGGCTGAGTATGCAGACTGCGCCCACTTCTCAGGGAAGTCCACTGCCTCCCTGGGGCCTGGGTTAAAGATATGAAAAGAAAGCTTCCTTCCCTGGTATGTCCTTCAGTTTACTACCCGTTAACTGCTTTTTCAGACAGGCAGTGATGAACTGGCAGCAAGAAACCTGGGACGATCAAGAGAGACTTCTAGGCCTTGGGATGACTGGTTAAAGGATGAGGAGCACAAGTAGTGTTCTCCTCTATCATTCCAGTTGCAGGGAAGGATGAGGGAAGTAGCAGCAAGAGCCAGCAGATCAATACCTGGCTCCGAGCCTGGTGTCAGCGGCAGGACTTTGGGTTTTTTGGTCACGGGTCATGACACCAGACCTGCTGGTGAATGATGGGGTGCACCTGTCTCAAAGGGAGAAAAGGTTCTTGGTTCAGGAGTTGGCAGGGCTCATTGAGAGGGCTTTAAACTAGATTTGAAAGGGGAAGGGGATGAAACCAGCCTCTTTAGAGGTAAGCCTGGGGGTGGCGTGCCAATGTCTGTGGGATGGGATGCTAGTGCGGTCCCCTGGTCTGCTGACTCAGTGAACGTAGGTGATGGAGATTCATGTAGCAGCAGAGATGTGAGGGTCATTGATGGGTTGGGAATTTCAGCCATGCCTTGGAATGGCCAGGTAGGACTTAGGGCTTCTCCCAGTAAAAATGTGGCAAGACCAATAGCCGAACTGAAATACTTCTACACTCACATGCAGCATGGGCAACAAACAGGAGGAGCTGGAAGCCATCATCCAGCAGGAAAGCTATGACGTAGTCGCCATCATGGAAACATGGTGTGATGACTCACATGACTGGAGTGCCGCAATGGATGGCTATAAGCTCTTCAGAAGGGACAGGCAAGGAAGGAGAGGTGGTGGGGTGGCCCTGTATGTTAGGGAGTGTAATGAATGTCTAGAACCAAATCATGGTGACAATAGGGTTGAATGTCTATGGGTAAGAGTCAGGGGGAGGGCCAACAAGGCAGACACCATGGTGGGAGTCTGTTACAGGCTGCCCAATCAGGATGAAGAGGCAGATGTAATATTCTATAAACAGCTGGGAGAAGCCTCAAGATTGCTAGCCCTTGTCCTCATGGGGGACTTCAACTTATCAGATGTCTGCTGGGAATACAATACAGCAGAGAGGGAACAGTCTAGGAGGTTCCTGGAGTGTGTTGAGGATAACTTCCTGCCACAGCTGGTGAGGGACTGACTAGGGAAGGTGCCCTGCTGGACCTGTTGTTTTTAAACAGTGAAGAGCTTGTGGAGGGTGTAATGGTTGGAGGCCATCATGGGCATAGTGATCATGAAATGGTAGAGTTTTTGATTAGTGGAGAAGCAAGGAGGGGTGGCAGCAGGACTGCCACCTTGGACTTCCGGAGGGGGGACTTTGGTCTTTTCAGGAGCCTGGTTGACAGAGTCCCTTGGGAGGCAGTCCTGAAGGGCAAAAGAGTCCAGGAAGGCTGGATGTTTTTCAAGAAGGAAGTCTTAAAGGCGCAGGAGCAAGCTGTCACCACATGCCGAAAAATGAGCCGTCAGGGAAAAAGACCAGCCTGGCTGAACAGAGAGCTATGGTTGCAGCTCAGGGAAAAAAGGAAAATTTATGGCCTTTGGCAAAAGGAGCAGGCCACTCAGGAGGACTACAAAGGTGCGGTGAGGCTATGTAGGGATAAAATCAGAATTGCCAAAGCCCAGCTAGAACTTAATCTAGTTTCTACTGTTTAGTACAATAAAAAAAGTTTCTATAAACACATTAGCAATAAAAGGAGGACCAAGGAGAATCTTCATCCTTTAGTAGATGGGGGCGGAAACATAGAGACAAATGATGAGGAAAAGGATGAGGTACTTAATGCCTTCTTTGCTTCAGTCTTTAGTAGTAAGACCAGTTGCACCCTGAGTACCCAGCGCCATGACCTAGTAGATAGGGGAAGGGAGCAGAATGAAGCCCCCATAATCCAAGGGGAAATGGTGAGGGACCTGCTACACCATTTAGACACACACAAGACTATGGGACCAGATGGGATTCACCCAAGGGTATGGAGGGAGCTGGCGGAAGTGCTTACCAAGCCAGTTTCCATCATTTATCAGCAGTCCTGGCTAACCGGGGAGGTCCCAGTTGACTGGAGGTTAGCAAATGTAACATCCATGCACAGGAAGGGCTGGAAGGAGGATCTGGGGAACTACAGGCCTGTCAGTCTGACCTCAGTGCCCAGGAAGACTATGGAGCAGATCATCTTGAGTGCCATTACGCAGCACATACAGGACAATCAGATGATCAGGCCCAGTCAGCATGAGTTCATGAAAGGCAGGTCCTGCTTCAGAAACCTGATTTCGTTCTATGACAAGGTGACTCGCTTGGTGGATGAGGGAAAGGCTGTGGATGTTGTCTACCTGGACTTTAGTAAAGCCTTTGACACAGTTTCCCACAACATTCTCCTGGAGAAACTGGCTGCTCATGGCTTGGGTGGGTATACTCTTCTCTGGGTCAAAAACTGGCTGGAAGGCCAGGCCCAAAGAGTTGCAGTGAATGGAGTTCAATCCATCTGGCAGCCCGTCACAAGTGGTGTTCCCCAGGGCTCAGTATTGGGGTTGGTTTTGTTCAATATCTTTATCAACGACCTGGAGGAGGGGATCAAGTGTACCCTTAGTAAGTTTGCAGACGACACCAAGTTAGGTGGGAGTGTCAACCTGCTTGAGGGTAGGATGTCCCTACAGAGAGATTTGGACAGGCTGGATCGATGGGCTGAGGCCAGTGGTATGAAGTTCAACATGGGTAAGTGCTGGGTCCTGCGCCTGGGTCACAGCAACCCCATGCAGCACTACAGGCTTGGGGAAGAGTGGCTGGAAAGCTGCCTGGTGGAAAAGGACCTGGGGGTGTTAGTCAACAGCTGGCTGAATATGAGGCAGCAGTGTGCCCAGGTGGCCAAGAAGGCCAACAGCATCCTGGCTTGTATCAGAAGTAATGTGGCAAGCAGGACTAGGGGAGTGATTGTCTCCCTGTACTCAGCCCTGGTGAGGCCGCACCTCAAATACTGTGTTCACTTTTGGGCCCCACACTACAAGAAAGACATTGAGGTGATGGAGTATGTCCAGAGAAGGGCAACAAAGCTGGTGAATGGTCTAGAGAACAAGTCATGAGGAGCACCTGAGGGAACTGGGGTTGTTTAACATTCTCTACAACTACCTGAAAGGAGGTTGTGGAGAGGCAAGGGCCAATCTCTTCTTTCAAGTAACAATTGATAGGACAAGAAGAAATGGCCTCAAGTTGTGCCAGGGCAGGTTTAGATTGGATATTAGGAAAAATTTCTTCACCAAAAGGGTTATCAAACACTGGAACAGGCTGCCCAGGGAAGTGGTGTAATCGCCATCCCTGGAGGTATTTAAAAGATAGGTAGACGTGGTGCTTAGAGACATGGTTTAATGGTGGTTTTGGCAGTGATATGTTTATGGTTGGACTCGGTGATCTTAAAGGTCTATTCCAACCTAGGTGATTCTATGATTCTATGATTATGTGAACTGCTATAAGCAGAAACTTGTACTGTACCTTGAATATGCAATCAACTTTTCTTCAACCAATGTTATGAAGACTGGAGCTGCAGGGAGTTTACATTTCACTGAGGCCCAACGTCTTAGATATCTACTTGGAATATTTGTTTGATGTGTCATTCTCATGCTCCAGTGTTTTGTGGTAGGACATACAAGTGACCTTAATAGAATGAAGTTTAAAACTTCACTGGAAACAGTAGATTAATTGTTAGTCCCAGTTTTGGCATTGCTTGGAGGCAAGCTGCAGATAAGTTCTGTTTAAACAGGAAATCTTCACCCACAGTTTCCCCTAATTCTTCGCAAAAGGTTTTCTAATTGAAACAGTGCTCTTTGTTTATCACAAAGAACTCACTGAACCTTTCATGTTGTAGCATACTACAGCAATAACTGTCTCACAGGAACTGGAAACCTGATGTGATTTATTTAAAATGAAATTTTTATGCAATTAACCAAGAAAACCTTGATATTAGAAGATGAAGTATCAATGGACTAGAGAAATTCCAGTAAAAGTTTGTATTTTTTTATGTCTCATGTTCATAAAGTAATTTTAAGATGTTAAACTTTATTTTTGTCTCAAAATACAATTTGTTAGCAAACCTAATAGTACAGCAATATTTCTCAAGAGCCTGCAAGAACCTTTTATCATTATATATTAGAGTACTCTGAGTACTCTAAATAAGCAGTTTGGTCTATTACCCTTATTTTTACATAAGGGTAAATTTAGTACAGAAATTAAAATAGCAACTAATTAAAAAATTAGGTCTACCTTTTCATGCCTCATGTCCTGGGGTATCATTCTCATAGCTACGAAGAACTTGCTATTTCAATGTAACCACAGGTGTGTGGCAGATGCACCCAACCCCGACAAAGCCCTGACAAAGATCTGATAAAGGCCTAACAAAGACCTGGCAAAAGCCCATGAAACTTCCTGCTGCAGTTCTTGTTATGCCGACACAGTGGTGGTCAGCACATATGTATTTTGGTCAAAACGTGAAGAAGTTGAGGTCTTCAGCCAATGGGGAGCCTGTGTGACCACATATGACCACAGATCAGATTTGAATTGGGAAATGGCCTCAAAGGGCCATTTGAAAGGGAATTTGAAAGGGTTTTGAAAGGGATTTGAAAGGGAAACGGCCTCCCCACACCAGGGGAGGTTTAGATTGGATATTAGGAAAAATTTCTTCACCAAAAGGGTTATCAAACATTGGAATAGGCTGCCCAGAGAAATGGTGGAATCGCCATCCCTGGAGGTATTTAAAAGACAGGTAGATGTGGCGCTTAGGGATGTGGTTTAGTGGTGGTTTTGGCAGTGTTAGGTTAATGACTGGACTCAATGATCTTAAAGGTCCCTTCTAACCTAGATCATTCTATGATTCTATGATGCTATAAACAGGGCCCTGCAAGAGAACCATTTTGAGATGGTCCTCCTCAAAGCAGTGGGTCTGCAGTCGGGGACTCTCCCTGTGGGCTGGGATGCTGTTCCATGGTTCATCTCCTGTGCAGGTTGAGAGCCCTCATCTTACAAGTGAGTGATTATGCACATTTTGAATCTTCATTTCTAAAGCTTAAGAGTTTTAAGTCGCACAGTATTAATTTCTTCTTACATTCTGAACTTGTAGTTTACTGATGTTGTTGGAACAAACAATTTTGATCTACCTCATTTCCAATTGGTTCTCTGCTAAACAATTTTTGATTAGAATAAAGTTTATTTTAAGTTTGCCACCTATCAAGTTTGATTTTGTGAGCCTCCATGACAAGGTGCTTCTCACACCTGAAAAGTCGAATTAATGTACTGACCCAAAACAGTCCATTAAAATCTATCCGTCAGTCCAGGTGGTTGATATCAGAAGAGACTCCTGGAGCTTTTTACCACCCGTTAGAATTCACAGCTCTAAGCTGGGTATTTAGGAACCTTCCCAGACTTCATGGAAGCCAGGTTTGAGTAAATGCCACCTAATGTAACAAAAGGAAATGAGAAGATGAGAAGTGTAACTAGTGTCTTGCTTGCTTCTCAAACTACAAGGCAAACATTCTTAGAAGTCCTTCCCTAGAATTAGATTCCTAAGTCCTCCCACCAACCACTGGGAAGCACCACAAATTTGTAAAAAAGGGGTGTGGTAGTGCCTGCTCTTTCTATCATTCCCCTTGTCACATATGGAAGCTTAAATTGTTCTCTCCATGCTGTCTTCCGCTGTCTAATTACTGTTATCCATCCAAAGAAAGATTTAAATGTAGGCAAGGAAAGTTCTTCTATGGTTTACAAGTCTTTTCCTCAGTTTAATTTAATTTTCTCACTTCTGTAGTAGTTAGCCTTTGTGAGAGCAGAAGGACCTGAAATGGTTTTTTGTAATGTATTATTCATATACCAGTACATAATGGACAGTTTATCTACAATGGATATAGCGAGTGTAGCCACATTTTTTAGGCTTCAGATAATTTCATTTCCTGAGGCTTTGAAGTCTTTGTGGACAAAGCAGTACAGACTCTTCACTGTGTTACTATACCTTTTATAAACTATGGAGAAAGAAAGGTGTCATGGTTTGGGCTGGATTGGCCCAGTCAGGCAGAACGACAGATGTTCTCCCCCACCTCTCTTTTCAAAGGGAGGAGGGATAGAGAGAAAAGAGACTTACGAGCTTAGAAAAAACTAAACTACTTTAATGAAATATGAATAATAAAATAAAAAGAAAACCATGAAATATATACAAAACCATACCAAGCTCCCAGGATGACAATCACATCACCAACAGGCACTGGGGAAGTCCCAGACTGGACTCAGTGACGGATGGGAACTGGATTCCAGATATGGATTTAGGATCGGGATCAAAGGCAGACAGACAGAGCCCTCCTCGGACACCAGCCATTGAAGAAAGAGAGCTGACCCTTTGATCCCTCAGCTTTTATACTTAGCATGAGGCAAATGGGATGGAGTACCCTGTTGGTCAGTTTTGGGTCACCTGTCCTGTCCGCTCCTTCCCGCAGATGCGACTCCTCTCTGCTTTTCCACTTCTGACCCTCCAAAGGGGCAAATAACAAAGTTGGCTGGCCTTGGGTGTTATAGCAATCAGTATAAGCAAGAGCCTCTCCGCATACCATTCATTGACATCAACTATAGACATGGGTCTTATCACTCTGAGAGTGAACAGTTTTCTGCACAACATGCTGTTAATTTCAGCAGTTAGAGGAGGCCTAGCTAAAAGGTAAAGTTACTGAATAAAATTGGTCCTGTTTTACCTCAAACCAGGACAAAAGGCATGTTGATTTCAATAGTAATGGAAGAAATCGTGACATTCAGTAACTCCTTCACATGTTTCTTCAATGAAATAGAGAGATTTCTCAAAAGCTAGAAGGGTGCTATCATAGTATACTTGATACACTTGTGGCACCAACAGCAGGCCACATGGGGATATGTAGTTTCTAAGTAAGTATTGTGAGATACTGACAGATACTAAACTCATGAACTCTAAGCATATTATTACAGGACAAATGGTCACTTCTGATGAGTGAGAAAAAGCACAAATACCACTGTCATGGAGTCCTTAACCAGACTGGTGGATGAAGCAACTTTTTTAGTTTAAGCAGATGATGAGAAAAAATTTCAGGACCAAGACCTGAAAGAATTCCCCTAGGCTGAGAATATGTCTAGAACCTAACCTGTGTAGTTTGTCTCTTAATACCAGGAGGAAAACACATGCTGTGGGAAAACACCTTCACAAATAAAAATTACCCAGCATTTAACTTGTCAAACCAGTTAAACTGTCTTTACTCACAGACCTAACAGAAAGGAAAGATACAAGACAATTCTCATAAAGTTACAGAAGGTCCTGAAATGACCCTGTTTTGTCCACACATGAGAAGCAGATCCATGAAAGATTCCTATTCAACCTTGTCTTTGAGGTCTAGTAGATAATAAATCCAGCTTTTTGCTGGATGCATGATTGAATAACTTGACTTCGGGAGTCCCTCTAGACCTTGACAATTGTATCAGCTGTTTCCGGCGCTAGTGATCTGCTAGGTGTGATAACCAAAATCAGTTAACTGTTTAGCACTGCCACGAGATGGGCAATGGACAGATGAATATATTAATTGATATATCAGGAGGGACATAAAGGACAAGGGATGTCACATGGAACTGGCAATAAGCAGTGTGCAGGTGGTTGTCAGTCGACATTTGCACATGCTGTTGCCTAGTATGAAAAAGTTTCCACAGAACTCAGCCATGGGGTAAGCCTACTCTGATCAGAAGTTCCCTTCTGCCAGGGAGTCCCTGCATCCTCAGGTTACTAGAAGATGCACCTCTAAAGGATCTAAGGAATGTCCCACCACTATTTATCCAAAAGTGATAAAATTTTGAAAAAAAATGTTTGGCTTTACAAGTAAAAGGGACAATTAGTAATCCTAAAAATAACATTAGGAAATACATCTATGTGTCCAAGTTGTAAGGAAATGGGTTTGTGATATCCAAGGTTTAAAGTTACAAATATCAAAAGGACTAGATAATTAGAAAAACTTTATACAGAACACCACTATTATGGGCTGAAAAATATAGAAAGTATTAGCGGTTATTTAAATGTAAAATACAGGTCATACCGGAAAAAGCAATCTGATATCTAGCAAAATTCACTAGAGAGTAAAAGTTCAGCTTCTATATTAAAGCAGTATAAAACAATTTATTAAGAAAGTAGCCAGACAAGACCTTTCTTACCTATTCATCTTACTGCTCACATAATCCAAGATAACATTTTTGTTCCAACATTTAACCCCTTTGACATTTAAAAAAGACATTTAACTGTAGGGAAGTATTCTTTGTTTTTAATCATTTCCAAGTTAGAAGTATAGAAAGATATCAAAGATTAGAAAAATTTATGGTGCATATAAGTTGCTAAGAAAAAAGCAAATCCTGAGGATTTTTGACTCAAATTATTGGCCTTCAGCAACAGGGAAAAGAAATTTGCTAACATCTCACTGCACCATCGCTGCTGGATGCTGAATATCATGGACGGTGCTCTCAGAATCCCATCCTATTTTTTCTATTTCAGCAGGGGAAGGAATAGAGATCTCCAAAAGATATATACATTGGCCATAACCTATGAAACTATCATACTAAGAGGAGCATGGACAAACTTTTTCTTTGCCCTACCTGTCATCCTCATTCTTTATTGTAGAGAAGGCAAGCAGATTGTATGCAAAGGTCTAAATTTTGGGATTCCATTTGAAATTCTGCAGTTCAGAGCATAATTCAGACTCTGAGAATGAGGAATATTACACACTTTAAAAGAACTTTTATCCCTACAATTTCAAAATACATTTTCAAGTATTAAACAAACCCGGGGAGCAAGGTATTCTTGTTAGAGTGTGACCCATGGTTGCATCTTTTCATCATTCTTTTAACTTATAGGTTCAATCAATTGAAATTTAGGAATGAACTCATCTGCCAAAGGCTCATCTTTCCAATACATACAATGCTTCTTGAATGAGTACTAACACGAATACTCTTAAAAACAATACGATCAACTGTAGGTCATAACTTTGCCTTAAAAATAGTAACACTTCCCTAATAAATCTTTTGATTCTCATGCAGTTTGACTTAAGTGTCAGGATAGTGAGAATAGAGGTAGGATTAAAACTGTATGCTACTGTTTTACTGTAGTGAAACAACTTATTAATGAAATAGTAATAGGATAAATAGAGGATGACACTTTCCTGTTTACACAACATTTAAGACAAATATATTTTTGCAAGGTAGTGAAGCAAAAAGCTAGTGTAATATATATCGTGTTCATACCAGCCAAGAAGTATTTTTCAATTAATTTATAATTATGAATGTTTTGTTTATACGATTATTTCCATAAATAGGCTGTTTTATACTTCCACTATGAGTAGATGAGAAACATTTATGTTCAGATAGAAGCTGCAGAATTTAGAATATGTATTCTACACGTACTGAAAAAAGTTGAGATAACAGTCTTTTTGTATTGAGTAGGTACTTCAGAAAGTTTTTATTCACAGACTCCAAGGGTCTGCGATTCAAAGGTACATGAAGCCAATTACAAGACTATATTTTGTAACTTCTAACATGGTACACCACCATGACAATGTGAAAAACATTAAGTAGATTACACGGAGTGGAATGGGAAAACTCTAATCAAAGGCAAGAATGAAAACAACCATCCCTTAACAGAATAACATCAGCATCTTCTAATGAGATTTCTAATGTGTATATAGATAAATTCTCTTTTTTTAAGGCCAAGTTAGGCAGATCCTGAATGCCTACACGGGGCTTCCTTGTTTTTTAGGTGTTTCTCCTCTACCTCACCCCCTCAACTGAAACAAAATCCTGGCATTATTTTCTCTCAGGAACCTAAAAAAAGTCGCACATGAAAGCCATCTGTTAAGCCACTACTCCTGTGAGAAGATATCTGTCTTTAATTTCTGCTGCTAATTCCCCATATTTCTTTCAGTGGGTCACAGTACATCGTTTCTCCAATCTGAAGCTGTAAACTTTCTGGTTTGTGTTTGTATTCGTTTTGCATGGCAATGTTTTGGTAGTGGCAGAGGCTATAGGGATGGCTTCTGTGAGAAGATGCCAGAAGCTTCCCCTATGTCTGATAGAGCCAATGCAGCCTCCTCCAAGATGGACCTGCCACTGGCCAAGGCCGAGCCTGTCACAGCAGCGATAGCACCTCTGTCATAATATAATTAAGAAGAGGTAAAGAAACCTGCGCAACAGCAGCCAGAAGAGAGGAGTGAGAGTATGTGAGAAACAACTCTGCAGACGCCAAGGTCAGTGAAGAAGAGGGAGGAGGCACTCCAGGCACCGGAGCAGTGATTCCCCTGCAGCCCATGGTGAAGACCATGCTGAGGCAGGCTGTCCCACTGCAGCCCATGAAGGTTAATGGTGGAACAGATATCCACGTGCAGCCCATGGAGGATCCCACGTTGGAGCAGGTGGATGCCGAAAGGTGGCTGTGACCCCATGGAGACCCCACTCTGGAGGTGGCTCCTGGCAGGACCTGTGGACCCATGGAGGGAGGAACCCACGCTGGAGCAGGTTTCCTGGCAGGACTTGTGACCCAGTGAGGGACACATGCTGGAGCAATCTGTTTCTGAAGCCTGTGGTAGGACTCACGTTGGAGAATTTCACGGGCAACTGCCTCCTGTGAGAGGGACCCCATGCTGCAGCAGGGGAAGAGTGTGAGGAGTCTTCCTGCTGAGGAGGAAGAGATGTCAGAGACAATGCATGATCAAATGACCACAACCCGCATTCCCTGTCCCCCTGTGCCAGTCGGGGGAAAGACGCAGAGAAATTGGGAGTGAAGTTGAGCCCAGGAAGAAGGGAGGGGTGGGGGGAAGGTGTTTTAAGATTTGTTTTTCATTTCTCATTACCCTACTCTGGCTTCTAATTGGCAATAAATTAAATTAATTTCCCAGAGTCGAGTCTGTTTTGCCCATGACAGTAATTGCTGAGTGATCTCCCTGTCCTTATCTCAACCCATGAGCCTTTCATTATATTTTCTCTCCCCCGTCCAGCTGAGGAGCGTGAGTGATGGAGCAGCTTGGGTGGGCACCTGGCGTCCAGCCAGGATCAACCCACCAGTGTTTAACCTGTAAGAAGACAGAACATGCATAGTCCAAAGACATCAAACAGTGCACCTGGTCAAACACTTCATTTCTTACTGGTAGAACACATGAAGGTACTACTTACTAGAGAAATGCAGTTACTCTGTGTATAAAACCCCTCAAACTAACTCTGTCTTTAAAATTTGTATGTTTCAATGACTCCTGTGTGACACAGCCTAAAGCTTGCCTTCCCTGTCCTTTATTAGCTATACTACTAAGCTGCTACAAAAGCCTGTTCCCATTCTTCCTCTGGTCACCTCTCCTCATGCTGAAATCAAGCTACTGAAGGGTACTCTCCTGCCCTTTATAACCTCCAGCTTCCTTTGTCAGGTACCTCCCTTATCAGTTCTAACAGCTGATCACAAGGCTCTATAGCAAAATGTTTTTCAACAAGCCACTTGTTTCCTGAATGTTTGTGTTTTATAAAGGACAACTGTTAGTTAATATTTACTATTCAGCAGCTCTATAAATTTTTATTCACCTTAAAGATATTAATGGTAGGCAAAGACTATTTGTTCTCAAATTTTAGTTTGATATAGTCATATACATAGAGTTCAAACTATCAATCAGAACATCAAGAATTTATGAACAATTAAATTTCTTATATAATCACATTCTGGAATTTTCTTTCTAATTAAGGAGAGTAATTTTTTTCAGTTAAGGAAAGTTCAAAACAGAAGAAAGAATTAAAAAGAGAAATGAAGACAATGAAAGGCTCAATCTAGTCTTGTACATCATGATGTTCTTTTTTTTTTCTATTCAATGAAAAAAAAATAGAAGGTGAGAGAAAAGAAAACAGAAAAAGTAATGGATAAATAAATATTTTCTAAGAAGTTTTAGCCTGCAAAACAGAGGAAATAAAAAAAAGAGTCAAAGCAAAATATGTATTGTATTTAAAACCCAACTTAAAAACAGTACAAAATGAGCTTCATTTTGGTGAAGATCCTGTTTTCTGTGGAAAATACTGGTTAGTAGGGGTTTTTTATAAATTCTAAAAGAATAAACAATCTGTCAAAGAAAACTTTACCTATCACTAATATCTTACCACCTCCTTTTTAGAATTTATTATCTGTTTATATCTAGAAAATATACCTACGAATGAACAGAGGAAGCTTCATCATTCCAGCATGTCATTTTTTCTTTGTATCATGGTCACTTATTTGCATAAATTTTTCAATTCACTTCCCACTTATGTATAAAGAGAAGAAATTCAATTGCTCACTGGACCAGCAAGTGCAAAATTCATGTTCCACAGAGTTTGCAGAAGAAATTGTTTATATGTAGAAGAGTTTTTTATTGCCTATGCATCAGCAGACGGAAGACACACACACACACACTCCCTGCCCACCCTGAAATAATTGGTAAGGTAGTTCATCAAAGGCATTTTAATTTTCATGTTGCTACTGCTCTGAGTATTATTTTAACTTACCACTTGCTTGATGATGTTGCGTAAATCCTGGATGTATTCCATCTCTCTTTGGAAATGCATTGCGTTCTCTTAAGAGTATGTTTATAAAGTAAAATTGCATAAGGGAAGCTTTAAAGCCTTAAAATTTGGGTCAATTAATAGAGCTTTACCTCTTCCTCCTCTACTTCCATGTTTACTTAAGCAAAAGAGAATTTTTATATTGCTTTTTCATTTTGTCACTAATAATGTAAGAGAAAAATATTTTTTCAAAGGAAAATTATCATCCTTGTGGGTATTAACCCCACTGTGCAAGTAACCACTATAGAATTCTTCTTGGCTATACTAACAGCTCAGAAAATTACAACTTCTGCAGATGTATGTATTTGATTAATGCTAACATAAGTCATTGCAGATTTTGGCTCATAGTTTATGATAGAAATATTTTCAGATTTTTTAAGTGTTAGACATCAGCAGATGTTTCAGCAAATGAAAGGAAATTGTATATAATCTGCATGCTTATTTATAGGTAAGAGAAATGTACCTTAAAAATATAACAACACAATTCAAAAATTCTGAACAGGCTTAAGTTTCATAATAATTATAATATTTATGATAATTTTACTTATATTCCACATTTCTCATGATAACGTTGAGTATTTTGCAAATATTAATTGTATAAAGTTCTTTGATTCTGAAAAATCAGTTTATTTGGTTATCTGTTCTGCTCCTGGCACATATTTAATGCCAAATAGCTCCTTGGTCAAAAGATTTTATGATCTGTGACAGTTTAGAAATGTGTTAAACTAACAAAATATAATCTGAACAGCTGGCAGGTTGTGATGTCTGCTAGTTTACAAACATTGTGGGCCATTCTATGTTTTCTCACTTTCTGTCCACACAATAAAACCGTATTGGATACTAAATAGCTAAATCATCTCACTTTCCAAACCAGTAAAATAAAACTGTCAGAACACATTGTTAGAGGCCTGGGATTCCAAGTGCTATTCAATCTCTTCTAGGAGCACTTCTTCCTCATTATCTTTAATTTTACAGGAAATCTTAAAGTATCAGATTTAGATCCTTAGACATGAGCATCCCTCCCTCACATCTCTTTTGAATCACAACAGCGGTCTTTATCAGTCAATGGTACTGCTATTCTTATACCACTTCCAATTGCTGTCAAACACAACGCTGTCTCCATCCCTGTTCCCTACCTGAAAGTCCACAGTCCCCATCTAGATACTTACCTAAACCAAGCAGGCCATGTGTCAGAGCTATGCCTGGAGTTTGGCAGGGTTGTCAAGTAGTTCTCACAAGTTCTTTTTTGGAGCTGTTTTATCTGGATAAGGAAATTCTGCAACTGCTGTCCCACTGGCACACTGTTTTGTCCCAGTTTCACATGGGCCGTGTCCTAAATTACCTTAGATAGTTCTTTTATCCATTATTATTGCCTTTCCAAAAGGGGGATGAAACTTTGGCGCAGTGCTGCAAGGAAATGCAGACTGAATAAAGAAAGGGGAACTTTCATTATTTTTAAGGTCAAAAGGAACCATTATGAGGACTTAGCCTGAACCTTTTTAAAACACAGAAATTCAAATTTACACAATAATTCACTCATTAAGCTGATACTTTATCATTCCTATTATTACACAGTGACAAAATGAAACAACTGGTATCTCATTTTGGGAGGCATAATACAAAAAAAAATGGTATTTAAAACAGCAGGTGGTCCCTCTCCCAAAAGTAAACAGTGTGGGGAAGGGTGTCAGTGTCTAGGCAGACTGAGTAATGTGTTTGGTAGAAAACATGTTACTGTGTTTACTTGAACGCCAACAGTCTAACCGGAAAGACAAAATAAAACGATGATATGGCAGGGGACAGGGGAGAGGAAGAAAAGTGGAGACATTATAGAAGAGGAAATAAAAAAGCTGAGGGCACTGGCGTATGACCATTGGGGAGGAGTCTATGCAAAATATCCAGGACATTATCTAAACGTTCTCCATTTTGGCAGCTTCCATATTCCTTCCTCCCAGCTGCAGTCCTGGATTGGATTCCCTGTGTAGGCTTCACTGTTTTGTTGCGAAGGCCTAGATCTCTAAAACACTTTACGGAAGGGCCCTTTCCTGAATGCCTCTGTGTGAGTGTCGTACTTGTTGGGCATAGCTTTGCCCTATCTTATTCGGTAATTCTCTCTGTGGTACCTGAACTTGCTTATACCAGATCTCTGGTTGGTGGAATCTGGCTGGTGGAATCTCAAAAGATGTGGAAGAGTCCCAACTCTCCAACAAGTTTGACATGCTCCGTAGCTTATTCAGGAACATTTAGCATTTCTGGTTTTCATTTTCTGCAGAATGATGGATAATTTTGTCTTTCAGATCTAGTAACAAATTTATATCACTGGTATGATTTCTTTATCTCCCAGAGCGTGAGTCAAAACAAACACATTTTTGTCTCTAAACCCACCTGAACATCAATTTTCCACATCTGCCTTTGGCCAGCTTTATTACCTGCCTTTCTTCCGTAAATGTCAATTTACATTTATAATATCAGTGTAACCCTTCCCTATTTTATAAGCACTTTTATTTTTTTATTTAGTTTTTCCCTTTAATGAACAGTTCCTTTTAGGCAACCATTTTTTGTCAATAACATAACTGAGAGACAAGCACGACAGAAAGTTCTTCAGGTTTTAAGAAGACTTTTTTAGATTTGTACACAGAACGTGCATTGCATTCAATCTAATTAGTGGAGATGTATTAAAATTTACAATCCAACACCAAGTACTTTTCTCTGAAAATTGTGATTAAGTAGAAGAGTGAATGAAGGGAGGTTAAAGAAAAATAAAACATATGTACATTTAATGCTAGGTCACCGCGCCCTTGTCTTTGTCCTAGCTAGACAGTACTGAATTCTGCTACTGCCCATATAATCTGAATTTTTACCTTCTTTTAATGGCATAAAGCTCTTTACTCATTTAGGGTGATAATGTGTAAGCCTCTTCACAGAAACTTTACTGAATTAGTCACCATTCCTAGTTAATTACAAACTAGGACTGTCCAACTCTACAGACTTAAATATCTTATTTCTCCCTAGATTAATAAATCTTACCAAAATACCAAAATATCACCTTTTTTTTTTTTTTTTTCCATAATGGAGCAACAGAAACTCCAGAAGTAGAATAAACTTTTCCTTTTTTATTTCTATAATTCAGAAGTCAAAAATTAAAATAAGATAAACTGAGGTTCCACTAATGAAATACTCAGTTATTTCTTCATCGCATTTTGGTGTGAACTCTGTAAGGACTACTGCTGAATTTATATAACTCATCTCTCTCTGACCATTCTCTGCAACTCTAAGCAAATATGCAGTATGCCATCTTGAAAAAAAGATTCAGGGTTATTATCTTAACTTTGATTGCAAATGGTTAAATTTACTTGCAAAACAATAAGCAAAGCTGAATTCTGCTTTTTTATATCTTTGAGATAATATTATATTAATCATTATTTATAATAAACAACAATGCAATATAATAAAAATTAAAAATTACATTATAATCTGCTATTAAAAATTAAAGCTCTGAAGCTCTTACTGGGAGAAAAACAATGTTCCTAGAATACATTTTCAATGCTTAGTGGGGTCATAATTTATATTTCATACTCAACATAACTCTCTTTTTTGGAGTAGCAACACTATTGCTGTTTTTCTCAATTAAGTCCCTTTTACCACGAAGGAGTATAAAATATCAGACTTTCCAGAACACCTGTGATATTGAAGTTAAACAAATTGAAACAGTAGAAAGAAATATCCAGCCATTTCGTTTCTCTTTGTCGGGAAATCTTCAACAGACATCAATGCTCCGGTAAAACTCTTACAACTACTTTTATTTCATTAGTATGTTAATTGAAGCTCTTTATATAAGTCTCTTTTTTAAGGTCTGTTTTACATTTGAAGATGATTCCTACAAAAATTTTATTCAAGCATGAGGTGGAAACATTACTGACAATTTTCTTCTGTGATCTCCTGCATTTTTTAATCAGTAGATTAGAATTCAACAGTTGCTCTAATGGAAATGTATGCAGTAGTTTACAAAAGCTACTTCAAATATTTGTTCAGCATTGAAATCAGATCTATGTTTCTGAAGAAGATGCAAGGAATAGAACTGTTGTTTTCCTTTATTCCTTGCATTACTTTTTCAAAGGTAGACAAACAAAAGATGTGTTTTCACTTGGAAATAAATAGGAAAAACAATCAGCAAAGATGCAATAGCGTATGTGGCAGATTAAGACTAAGGAATAATCAATCAGCCTTGTGAGCAGAATCAAAAGTAAGACTGGTCTCTAAAATAAGGAATCACTTTGGTACTGCTTTGTTTTGTGAGGAACCTTGTGTTTTGTAAGGAATTAAGAAAATATTGCTGTGTTGTTTTTTTCTGTTTCTTTTTAGCCTCAATTTTCCCACATCTCCCTTTCAAAAGTACTTCTGAATGTTCTGGCAAGTAACAGGGTTTTTCCAAAGCTGATTAAAAAAAACAAAAATCCAATGGTTTCAGTGATCCTGGACTGAAGACAAGACTAGGAGTTATTTTCAAGGTCTTATTCAGGGCTATTTCCCACCTGAAGCTGAGATAATATGCAAATGTAGGTAAGCATAGAAAAATAGCACAGTAAGAATTTTTTTTTTTTAATAAAGAACATTACACATTTAAATAAATTTTTTTAGGGAATCCAAAACATGGCTTTGTTGTCTAAAACATACAAAACACATAATGGACTGTCATTAGTTGCTTGGCAACAATATGTTTGATGTTCTTCTGTTGAATTTCATATTTCATATCAATGTATTAATTAAAAAAATCAGACTCTGAAAGACACTTTTTTTAGACCACACTTGAGTGCTTTAATTGAAAAAACCCACTGTTAATATTGTTGGAGATTTGTCAAGAGCTGTTATTAAATCAGAAGACAAAAAGGTATATAATCCCCAGTGATACATAATATTATTTAGGTACCATTAGTACTGAGTGTTTCTATTTTTAATTGTTTTTTTAAAACTGTTTATTCCTTAAAAAAGGGAGGGAGAGAGGGTTGCCATTCTGTTCTTGATCAGAAGAACCGCAGCAGTGAAAATATTCTGCAACAGCTGAACAGTTAGTACTCCACATACATATTTGAAAACTGCAGTTTTGTCCAATGTCTGAGATAGCCCTGAATCCAGGTAATTTGTATTTATTTTGTATGTATTGTATGTTATGTATTTATGAGTATTGCCATTGCTCATAACAGGCCACAGGTGGTGTATTGAGTTTGCAAGGCCTCAGGATGAAGACTTGCCAGGCTTGTTCTGTCTGAACTTGTCTTGAACTGCCTGGAGATTTGTTTATACTGAGCCCCAGAGAGACTGGGGAAGGGTGACCATAACACCAGGTAAAGGGATAGATATCATATAGTGTGTGTATAACAATTTAGAGAACAGCAGCTCTGTGGAAAGGGACCTGGGAGTCCTGGTGGACAACAGGATGACCATGAGCCAGCAATGTGCCCTAGTGGCCAAGAAGGCCAATGACATCCTGGGGTGCATCAAGAGGAGTGTGGCAAACAGGTCGAGGGAGGTCATCCTCCCCCTCCACTCTGCCCTGGTAAGGCCACACCTGGAGTACTGTGTCCAGTTCTGGGCTCCCCAGTTCAAGAAGGACAGGGAACTGCTGGAGAGAGTCCAGTGGAGGGCTCCAAAGATGATTAGGGGACTGGAACATCCTTCTTCTGAGGAAAGGCTGAGGGACTTGGGTCTTTTTAGTCTGGAGAAGAGAAGACTCACAGGGGATCTCATCAATGCCTATAAATACTTAAAGGGCAGGTGCTGGGAGGATGGCACCAGTCTTTTTTCAGTGGTGCCCAGTGATAGGACAAGAGGTAATGGGCACAAGCTGGAACATAGGAAGTTCCATCTGAACCTGAGGAGGAACTTCTTTACTCTGAGGGTGGCAGAGCACTGGAACAGGCTGCCCAGAGAGGTGGTGGAGTCTCTGACTCTGGAGACATTCCAAACCCGCCTGGATGCCATCCTGTGCAACCTGCTCTAGGGGAACCTGCTCCATCAGGGTGGGTGGACTAGATGATCTCCAGAGGTCCCTTCCAACCCCTGTGATTCTGTGATTTTAACTGTGTCATTATTAATGAGATTTTGTCTGTAAGAGTGATATTCTTTCCTTTATTTTCTTTTTCTATTTTCTGTATTAACTAAATCTTGACTAATAGTAATTCTACAATAAGATCACTAAGATGTTAATAGTATTAATTATAAATTATTTTCTTTATGTTTCTTTATTTCTTTTTTATCCATAACAATATTTGAGCATAACACTGAAGCTTAAACTTATACAGCACCTTCCTTCACTGTCAAAATAGAATCAGTCAGTCTCCCACTATGAAAGTTCATCCCACTTTTATGGAATACTTAAATATTCAGACTGCCAAAATAAAGCAAAGGCGATTCTGACATAACTTGCCTCTGTACCATGACCTTGCCTCTATCTTGCCTCTACATGCTTCTTGCTGGGTAGTAGCAGAACCTCCATAGCCTCTTTCTTGAGAGTTTCTTTGCTGCTTTTTCCCCCCCACCCTCAATTATTTAAAAAAGAAAAAAAAAAGTAAAAAATAAAGTTGAAACCTGTAATTCTAATCATTCTAAAATGCCTGCATTGCTTGCACATGTTTGTCATAGAAAATGGGATATATAATAAGGGAACATTAGTTAATTAAATAAGTAATGATTTTTTCTATAAGAAAAGGTCATCTATGGTGTGACCTATGGCCTGCTCTTTGCAAGGTTTTTAAAATATGAATTTATCTGAGAACTCGTGGTACGTTATTTCATTCATACTGCCAATTATCTGTAAGATAAAAGTTCATCCTTCTCTTGATGGTAAACACTTTGAGCCAACAGTGAGTCCTGAAAAGGCAGGAATAGTATCAATAGAAAAAAACCTGCCACTTTGGCAGCACACTGTCTCAGACTACTAGGAGGACAAAGCCACGCAGAGAACAGCAAAAGCTGACTCAGACTGGGAGATGAAAGCAGAGTGTCTGGAATGAGGGAGGCATCTGACTCCAAGCACAAAAATAAACATGTATTGTGTAGCTGACATTTACTGCTCTTCTATGTGGCTGCAAAACTTGCACAACTTCTAGTCCATCCATACCACCACTTAGCCAGTTCCATACCCTTTACCTTTCTGTCCATCCTGATGTAAATCAAAGGGGATTCTGACATAAGATTTTGAATATCGGTACCCTATAGTGATAGAATAATGTTCCTGAAAATTAAGCTATACTGTTTCGGATGGTGGCTAAAAGATTACGCAGAGTGA
This sequence comes from Burhinus oedicnemus, assembly GCA_008921705.1. Taxonomy (NCBI): domain Eukaryota; kingdom Metazoa; phylum Chordata; class Aves; order Charadriiformes; family Burhinidae; genus Burhinus; species Burhinus oedicnemus. Next base: position 4,922,106 of record VFFE01008529.1, on the reverse strand, counting down.
TATTTTCTGAACCTGATGGAACTACAGTGCTAGTTGAAATGTGGAACAGTTAACATTGGAAGGAAATATTGGAAATGTGGGACTGGATGCTTTCTGGGAGCAGCTCATTCTGTGTGACCATCCAACTGTGGGCTGCACGGCGGCAGGGATCACACAGGGATGCTGAGGAAGGCATAGGGAAAGAGCTACAATGGCCCAGGTGTTGACGGAACCACTGAAGCTGAAAATTCACATGCCAGACCAGGTGGGGACTTCACTAACACAGCTTTAATTTAATCGCTGTTATCATCACCACAACTGTTCATAACTAATGGACTTGAAATGTAGGGAAAAAGAGCGAGGTATTTCATTACAGCCTGAGGACTATTTTAAGACAAGGAAAGTTACTGCAACTAACGTATTCTGTCTGTGCAGATCATTTGTGCTGTATTTCACCAATATTTAGCATAGCTTCATCAGCTGTCTACCTCAAGTTTTAATTCCAGTAGTCTTTATTGTTCTCTTCAAAATGGCTGTCACAGAATCTAACAATTTTTCCATAGCCAAGCATTGCATAAAATCTGTTTTAAATAAGCACAAAAGGTCAATAACATTTTCTGGTCCTAAAATTTTTAAAGAGAAAACATATATGAAGAAACCACCAATAACTGCACATCACAAGGAGTTATGAGAAATAAATTTTAAAAATTAATTGTAACTGTAGAAAATCTACATTGAGGAATTTCTGTGGTATATAAATTAGGGAAAACCTGAAGATTGTATGAAAGCTTCTTTTGGCTTCTCAGATGCAAACTTGGAATAGGGTTTTCTTTTCTGAATCTACTTTTTTTTCTTTTGTACTTAGTGATAGACAATCTAGAAAGCACAAGGGATATGCAGCTGCAGCACATGTAACTGAATTACATAAGATTTAGACATTATAGAAAAAAATAACAAAAATAAATGGGAAGATGGAGTTAAACTTGAAGTGAAGATTGAGAAGAAGTTTTGAAGCATTCTTTTTTCAACAGTGATTATCCATCTTTTCAGAACAAAATTATAGCTGGACTATTTGATCCTGATAACTATATTGTCACTATTCCTCTATAATATCTTAATGCTCCTCTTTTGTACTACAAATACACACAAAATTACTTGATACACTATGAACCAACATATAAGTAATGATGTTTATTTTTCTTTATTTTATGTTAGCGAAGAACATTGCACAGATGGTTTGTAAGGTTTAATTAATAAAATATGACAAAGTGTGAACTCTTATGTAACAATTCATGCTTGTGTGAATTGTTTGCATTATGAAAGTTTTGCTTGTAAATCAAGTTTTTTCTGCAATGTCTATTTTAAAATGATGTGTTGCTTTTAACATGTAGTGTCTGATATAGTCAAAGCAAATTTCCTGACTTTAAAGAGTTTTGGACCAGCAAATTCCTTCATACTTGTAGGTTATATCTGAAGTGAGTTAAAGTTACATCTAGATAGCTAGGGTTTGTCCAAAACTGATAGCTTTGGTTTTGTTTGTTTATATGCTTAATAGACTTTCCCTGTTTTGGAATAAAATACTTTGTTTCATATAAAAAAAGTTGTTGTTTTGAATAATTTTTCATTTTACTGGCATTCGTATTCAGCACTTTGCCTCAGTAATAAATGACCTTTAGTCAAAATAAGTAAACTCTGAATAAGATTTCTTTAATTGTACAAACTTCAAATGAGCTAGTCTGTTTCCTTTTATCATAACATTTTAAAGCTTTGTACCTTGATTAGATTCCTTTTAATTTTTTTGAAAGAATGTTTGACCAAATGTCATTTACTGTTTAAATGTTGGTGCACTACTAGATTCTTTGATCTGCCACAATGTGACAAATTTTTATTTACAGCATCGTCAGAAAAAATAATCATGTATCATCTTATTTATGCCACAATTTTGTTTTGGAAAATTCAGGACATCTTGTAATCCTAAGAGAGGAGCAGATCCAGACAAAACAACTGAGTATCAGGATTTACAGAAAAATATGTTTTCAAAAAAATTGGACTACTGATATCACTTTGTGATAGAGGAGGTAAAAAGTGCTCTTATATCCTTATAAATATTCGAAGACTAAGTCAATTGTCTTAGTACCTGCAAATGTCATAGGGATCTGCAAAAGATTTTAAGTGGAAGGTGTCTTGAAAAAGAATTGTGACCAAAAATATCTTACATCAGAAGCCAGGGAAATGTGCACTGACATAAGAAAGGTTGCATTAAATGACTAGTGGTTTTAAGCCGACTTGGATTTAGTGCCTGAGACCCCGAAGCCATTACAAATCAAGACAAGGACCTATGCCAAGTACCAGCAAGGAGCTTCTTTCAGTAACGTGGTGGCATATTGAGAGTTAAAAAAAAGCTTGTATTGCATGTTAGAAAGGCAGTATACCTTGGTTTGCAGTTTGATCATTTTTCAAACTCAAATCATGTTGTACATAGAGTATATCTCAGGGAAAACTTAAAGACCGTGTATCTCAGAAACAAATTGTTTTTTCTCTGACTGCACCTTATGGAGTATTTTATGCCAAGAACCAGCAAAGCACTTTAACATCTGTTTAACGTCAGCCATATAGGTAGGCTACTTGACACAATATGTTTAGAATCTTTACTGTCTTGTGTAAAATTACTGTAAAATGTAACCGATATTGCTAGCTGAATAAAACACAGTCATATATCAAAACAACAATTCTTTAATTATTAAATTACATAAAACCGTACTGTCATATCATATTACCTGAGTATTTGTATGAAGAGTTGGAGAAAAGACATCTCTGCTGGAAAGCCATTTCAATTGAATATAACAACAATTTTCTTAGCCAACTAAAAAAAGGTTGGTGTGCCAAACTTTCCCAGTTAAAAAATGGTACTCATCTGAACATATATACTTACATGAAGTTTAAACAGTAGATTCACAATTCTTTGATGTCAATAAAATTGCACCAGTTGGCATGAAAATTCCGAATTTTTTCAGCTGACTCAATTACATGGTCAGGACACTTTATGGTTGGACTTCAGACTCACAGTTACAAATTTGAAGTAAATAGAAACAAAATCACACTTGTAAAGGGCCAAGCTGTGGAAGCATTTAAAATCCTAGACTTCTGCTGTTTTCTAAGCTCAGAGACCAGTAAGCATCTATATTCTGTGCTGTACACATTTAAAACTGACATACTGCTGACTATTTGAGAGCTCTAGAGCATGCTGCTAGTCATGGAAACATCAGTTTGAGACACTTCTGGCTTTAGTATCTTCTACTCGTACAAATATTCTAACTAGTAGAGCACCATATAATACATAGGCACTGGAACTCCATCATGTTTGAAAACGAATTGAGAAGAATTAGTGAGGGAGTCCTGATTTAGGGATGAAGGCTCAGTTATGGTGCTTGAATTGAGAGATACTAAAGAGTGTTCTTTATGTAGGTAACTTATTTTAGACTGAAGCATGTAACCTTTCCTGTACTGTGCTGTGAGCTTCGGATTCTATTCTAAAGATTAGACACCTAAAATTTAGTCATTATGGTATCAAAGTTATAGGCCTACCAGTGCCTTATATATTGCAATGAATTCTTACCAATGTGCAAGCATAAGTATTGTAAGATCATGGACTGGTTCTAGCAGGTAACACCAGAGGTCTACTGAGACTGCAATAATGGTCATAAGTGAATATCCATAGCAGAATAAGGACAGTGGAAGTTTATATGATACTTTCACATAATGATGTCTTGTTGACCAATTATTCAGTGCAGGATCTATCTGAGATAGAAGTATTTTCTATATTTTCAGTAACTATTAATGGATTTCTCTTCCATTTGTTTACTCTTATCATAAGCCTATGCAGAATTCTAACTCTTGTTTCACAATCTTCAGCTATGTTTAATGAATATTATCCCCCTTTTTAACTCTTAATTTTTAACTAACTCTTTTTTTATTAACTTTTTAAAAATGGTTCTGTTGTTTGCTTTATCCCCAGCATTAAATAAGCAAATAAGGTCTTAAATAAATTCTAAAATAAGATTTGTTCTGGCTCGTAGGCCAGATCGATGCAAATATGACTCTATTTAAGATCTCCACCAGTTTAGTTCCTATCCCAAAGCTACAGTTTTAGCATGCAAAACCAGGCTTTTTATTCAGAGAAGGACACCTTCGTAACAGATCTTTCAGAGCAGATTTAGCTCTCCCTTGGTCTGGGTAGAAGAATTTAAAATGTTTGCACCTCTCTTAAGAAGTTTATCACAAAAGCCAGGGGACTGAGAAAAACTGGGGAAAAAGATGAAGATCTCTAGTGGCTGTGTTAGCTTATAGCACAGATTCTTCATTCTTTGTGGAGGTCTGACCACTGTCGTAGCATGACCATTTTTTCAGTCCATTCACATACACATACCTTACACCTCACTGAGCATTCTACTGATCCCATCTGGGCAATTCTTCTTGCCAGCACCCATTCTAGGAAAAAAAAAAAAAAAAAGGTAAGAATTCCAACACATGGTCTTGGGTACTTTAGAATGATGTCAGGCTACTTGAAATGCGGTTTCTTGTAAAATATATCTCAGGAATAATTCTGATCCCATTCCTTTCATTAAAGCTAACTGTCAAGCTACTAAAGCTTAATAAGATCAAGAGTGGGCATTACCATTATTTTCTTTATTTAAAAAAGTTAGGTTCATATCATCTGCAATTTGTGTGATATCAGTGTGGAAAAATATTAAAATTCATAAAGGATTATTCAGTCATTTTTAGAATAAATTAAGTTCAACTGTGTTCCCATAAATTATAATGCATTATTTATTTTATACACGTTTGTCAAATTTACTCTGAATAATTTACTCCTTTTATAGTATTTTCCATATTTAGTATTTCATTAAATATAAATCAATATGTACATTTGTTTCCGAAATAGGAGCAGAGCTTTTGCACTGAGGACTATTTTGAATGATACCTGCATGCATAATAGCAAGGAGTAATAGTTCAGTAAAATGTTGATTTTGTGGTTAAATAAGAAATGCTCTCCATTCTTATAAAGTGAAGTATCCTGAGGAAAATAGTCTCAGTTTATGTTCTATCCATATAAGGTTGGATCCTGGAACTCTTATTCACAACTTTGTTCCAAGTATTTCAGTCTTTAATGATCTTTAATAATCTTTCCATATATGTAAAAATACTCTGTCCTTATCTTCTTGCTCTTGTCTATCTTCAGCATGTTTTTCTCCTTATTATACTCAGATTTTCATTAAAATTAAGTCCCTTCAGAACATAACTGACCTTTAAGATGTGTTCCATCTTTTCACATTCAGTTTTCTTTTTGCCAGGTATTTTCTTTGGTTTTTTCTCAGATCATTTCTATTTGCACTATCTCATTCATTCGTGTTCTCTTGGGTTTTTTGGTCATTTCTACATAATTTCATTTCTCTTTTCCAAAAAATGTCTGTCCCAATACCTTTTTCTTTCACAGATGCCATTCCAGCTAACTTCTCCCCACTCACCAACAGTTAATCAACTGTTGCCTGCTTGGGGCTTAAGTTTTCTTCTGAAGATATCTATGTTGGATGTAGAACTCCTTTTGCTATCTTGAGATAGCTTTCTTCTCTCTGAGAAGCTTGCCATCTCCTTCTTCTGTCAATGTAAGTATGTATGGTTCTTATTTATCTCCACCACATCCACTAGTTAAAAGCCCTTCTATTCAGTCTCTGCTTCTTTCTTTCAATGCAAATCAGTTCTTACATCCTGATAGAGAGTTTTTCCTTCTATCTGTTGAGAGCCATTGTTCTTACATTGACACTTTGCTCTTCTCCTAAATTTATAAATTTTTTCCTAATTCCTCAGTGCCTTTATCCCTTTTATACTCAGCAAATTTGTCAAGTTGCTAAGCTTTATCTCTATGTATCTAGATCATCTGGTGAAACCACTAAGAACATTTCTCCTTGGAGATCCTGTCTACACATGCTGATTCATGAAAGTCATTCAAAGTACAGTTACATGCTCAGCTTACCAGAATCGCTGCTGGCTTAGCACGATCGTATATCAAACACTTTATGCAGGCAAGGGTCTTGGAGATGACATACTGTATTCCAGTATGTTTTTAGCTAGCTACTTGCTTTTCCTGTGGTTAGCCAGTTGTAATTCTTGGAAAATTAGAATTTGGGTTGAAGATCCCTGCTGCTCTTACATTCTGCTTTCAAGGTCAATAGTTGTTACAGGAAGCAGCTGTATCTGACCTGCCACTGTTTGTTTGTAGCCTTCTGTTTACATAGCAATGACACCATGTGTTCAGAATTTTATAGATGATATTTTGGGTTTAGCGTAAAAGGGCTAGGAATAAGCTATATTGCTTGCCTTAAAATTCATTAAGCTTATACGTCAACAGTCTGCCTTTAGCTTGGAGATAATGTTTCTGAGGTCAGTCATTTTGATGGAATTTGATAATGGGAACTGCTGCATTGCCAGATTCATTGACCGAGTGCACATTCCACAGAGTGACTTGGTTCATGGGAGGAACAGAAATGACCAGCAGAGGTTCATGTTGAAAATGTTGCAGAACCACACAACTTCAGCCTAGAAAAAGTGTTATTTCTGGAGATTTCTCATGAGATGTTTCATTATGTCATGCCAGAAAATGAACATTTTTACTGTACTACACTCAAAATTTTATTATGGGCAAAAGGAATATAATATATATGGAGCCAAAAATTTACTGTTAGCCTGGTCTTAACAATCTAATCAAAACACAGTAGATATATTGTCTAGTTACAATAATACTAAAACTCACAGCCTCATGAATACTACACCTAAAATGCCTGTAGAAGAAGCTAATATCTATCCACCTGCTATGCTGGTATGTTATGGCTTCCAATGTGCCTCTGGATGCTAAAGTTGATGATCTTTCTCAAGAAAAAGGGGAGGGATTGCAATTAGTTGTCAGTGGTCTGACTTGTTTGATGGGAAGACTATGATGTTTATATTTTCTTCCTCAATATCACAATCCACCTGGGGATATTTTTGTATGCAGCAAGTGGACAGCAAGTCTTGTTACCTTGTCATTGGGTCCCAGATAGTTTGGAAGTTGAGCAACTGCTCACTCTAACTAAACTGACAGAAATGACAATTCTTTGTTGTGTGGTCACTCCCTCACTTGGGCAGACATGACCACAGGAGGTACTCACAGCGTTTCAGCTGAAGCAGGTGTGGCAGTGATTGCCTAGCCACAAGCCAGTTATGAAAACAAGTGAAAGTCAGATCAGGCTAAGACAGGTTCAGGTGAGACTGAGACCCTCTCTGTCATGTCAGTATAAAGCCTAAGTCCTTTTATTAATAATGGCAAAATATTATTTACTAAGACACATAACATCTTGCAAAATGTTGACATTTGTTTTCCTAGTAAATGATCAGGCTGCATGCAACTAATTCCAGGAAATTAGAAAATATAAGAAAATTATAAAAATAGCTTCAAGCATATCCCAATACTGAGGAAGTAGAAAGCCCCGCCATCAATGTCACGTTTCTCCTACTAAAGATCTCAGAAAGCCCTATCATAAACCCTCCTCTCTGTTTTGAGAAGACTGAAATTGTCAACCTGAGGACACAGAGGAACACTGGAAGGATTTTGTATAATAATCTTAACAGTATTTTCAATTATGCTTATCTGTGTTAGAGTATTCGGATTATTAGGATGATTGGACAGTGGGAGCAATGAGTGTTCCCTTTCACCCATATTTTTACTATGGCTGCTGTATGTCAGAGGAATATGTGGTTGGTCATATGGTCAATGCTTCTTAGGTTCAAACTTGAGTCTAATTTTGCAGACAGGATCCTGTTTTCCTGGTAACTAGATGTCATCACATATAATGTTAAAAAGTGAAAGCCTACGATCCGCATTTTTTAGAAAAGTGAAAAACACATTTAGGTACATGTTCTGCACTGGGCGAAGTGCAGGGTTCTTTCTCAATTAGAAAGGCTTAACAGCAAATAGTATAATAAAGTTGCTTTCATAATAACGTAGGAAGAGGGGGAGAAATATAGACAGTGAGTAAATCCCTTCAGATGCTGGGAATCCTACTGTCGTGCAGCATTGAATGGGCCTGTAATGGACAGTCACAGCATGCTGTGCTGATCCTGTCCATGGAAAGGTTCACCCTATGCAGTGGCTTCTTATATCTGGTGTAGCAAACAAAACTGTATGCCAAGCCTTGACGGGTAGGAATGTTATCTTTTTCCTAATGTCCTCCAGCGCATATCCAGCTACATGTATCTGGGAACCGTATCCAGGTACAACCCGTACCCAAGGTATTGCAGCACATTTCCCTTACAGTGTTAATGTATACATAGAGTTATACTGTGGTCACTCATGCTAACACACGGGCTTTTCAAGCTGTAAGTACAAGGTCCAATGGAGTGAACATGGTTTGCCCAAGATCAATAACTCCTTGAATAAAAGGTCTTCTGCAAGACTCCTGACACAGTACAGCAGTTTAACAGAGCAAGGAGTAGGGACGATAAGCCATGAGGGAAATTCCATTGGATGGCTACAATACATATTTTACAAACACTAACATAACTAGTCAGTCCTTCTCTGACAAACTGTGAACTAACACAGAAGTTTCAGTCAAGATCGTTGATTTGAATCATCTGATTGCTTATAGTTTTGATCTGGTACCCTTGGTATACTTGAGCCAATAAGCTTGTTACTGTCTCTTATCAAACTACAGCCAGAGTGCGCTTGTTCTAGCACTTTATCTCACCTAGAGTCATCCTATTATATTCCCAATTTCTAGTTGTTAGCCTTTCCCATTGATAGCATAATCTCCAATCTCCCTTGCTCAAAATCATTTGAAAGTCCTTTGCTTTAAAACTCTCTGACCTATTACAGCTGGAACTTTGTTTTCTATCCACTTCTAACTGCTATTTCCTCTGCTTCTTTTTTTTTGTCTTTAAAAGCTGGGAGAAGGAATAAGAGAAGAATGGAAAGCCACAACAGGGCTTCAACACCTATAAAGCTCACTGCTCAGAATATAATTAATACTAGTTTTCCTGGAACCTGAATACAAGCGTACTAAAATGGCACAACTAACAAGTGTGTAAGTATTCTGTAACACTGTGATAGCATAATGAGACACAATTTTACTAAACTATGTGAGCAACGTGATCACCAAAGGATATTTCAGCCCAGTTCCTTTTGCTGAAGCAAAACAGTTGTTTCATGAAATTAATTCTGCGCTGCAGAAATAGTAAAGGTTAGAATCAGGATTTAAATACAAGAGTGTTTGTATACCTTCTTTTATTTTTTCGGTATACCAAGAAATGTGGTTTTTTCCTCATGCCACTTATCGACACCTGCAAAGCTTTTCAATCTTTCACGATATCTTGTTTCAAATAGTTTGCATTAGTGAACTGGTGATGTCTGAAACCATGTGGGATTGTACAAAAGTGTTGATTAAAACTAATTGTTCCATGAATAATTAATGTTTACCCTGAACTCTGCACACTCTTATTATTAGGGAGATACAAAACCAATGTCTGTGGTTAAGTCAAGTTATACCTTCTAACCTTTGAAATTATAAATGGTAGCTTACTGTAAGACTGTGACAAAATTAACTTTGACTTTGAAACAAAAAATATGAAACACAAGTCTTTAGGCTTTAAAACTTATAAATAAGAATTTAGGTAATAAAGAAGTTAATTTTAATATGTGTAATTTAGTCCAAAACTGTTTAAAAAATACATAATGCAAAACCCTTTTTTATAATTTAAGACTGTTCCTGAAGTTTATGTGATTGAATATGTGTTTGTGTATAATAAGATGAAAAGATTAATAATGAGATAGATTAGCCTGCTGCATCTAAGTAACTTTAGCAGCATTGACCAATTTCCTGCTAATAATGCTAAGGTAACCCTGTGACTGATAGAGCTTTGTCTCCTGAATGTCTACCAAATATAATTCTCATGGGGTAAAATGAAGGTCTTTGGTTTTTCTTGGACTTAGTAGTCAACACTGCCCTTGTATACAGCTTATATGACCTTCAGCTCCTTCGTTTTACCCAAGTACAACTGATTTTAAAAATGAATAGAAACACAAGTAAAGATTTTTGAAATTGTGACAAATTCCCATAGGATAAAAAAATTTCTTGGAGCAGTTGTGAATCTACTTTCTCTCCTTTAGTTTTGACAGTATGTCTCTTATTACAGCAAGAATTATGAAGTTTCAACTTCAAATTAAAAGCACTAAAGAAAACCTGAGTTTCTAAATGGTTTTAAAGGCAAAAAGGCAAAACTGCTTACAGGCAGAGCTGGACTTTGTAGCAACCTTGTATCTCTTCTTTCACTCTCATGGGAAGTCCCTTCTAAGAACCGTTTCTCCTACTGCTCCATAACAGTACGAATAATCCCTAGTCCATGTGATTTTTGAGACTTTCCTCAAATTTGCTGATAAAATTCACTTGTCTTGCAAAGTTTAGTCATCTGGAGTACTGTGTCCAGTTCTGGGCTCCCCAGTTCAAGAAGGACAGGGAACTGCTGGAGAGGGTACAGCAGAGGGCTCCAAAGATGATTAGGGGACTGGAACATCTTTCTTATGAGGAAAGGCTGAGGGACTTGGGTCTTTTTAGTCTGGAGAAGAGAAGACTCACAGGGGATCTCATCAATGCTTATAAATACTTAAAGGGAGGGTGCTGGGAGGATGGCACCAGTCTTTTTTCAGTGGTGCCCAGTGATAGGACAAGAGGTAACGGGCACAAGCTGGAACTTAGGAAGTTCCATCTGAACATGAAAAGGAACTTCTTTCCTTTGAGGGTGGCAGAGCACTGGAACAGGCTGCCCAGAGAGGTGGTGGAGTCTCCGACTCTGGAGACATTCCAAACCCGCCTGGATGCCATCCTGTGCAACCTGCTCTAGGTGACCCGGCTCTGGCGGAGGGGTTGGACTTGCTGATCTCCAGAGGTCCCTTCCAGCCTCTGTGATTCTGTGATTTCCAGAACTCTGTATGTGTTACATGTCTTTGTATGTGAGAGTAAAAGGAAGAAAGAACAGGGAACATATCCAAATCATTCACAGTAACATCAAGCAAATCCACATCTGTTCTCATGGGAGTGATAAATGAATAGGTCTTCATCAGTCCACACCTGAATTGCTTACAACTGCTTCTTTAGATTTCAGGTTGCCATATCTTTCCACTGAGTTTCAGCATCTGATTTCCAAAACATATGCCTAGGATTTATTTTGCTCTTCAATCGTATTGGTGGTTTTTCTTTTTTTTTTTATTTTGTACTGTCTATAGATGCCAATTATACAGAGATATGCACAACAAAACTGAGTACACTATTCCAGTTTAGTCTTATCAATTATAATTAGTGGGCTGAGAGGTTTTTTCCACCTATTTTTCACAACCTTGAATACTGTAGTATCCCCTTTTGCCGCATGGAAATTTAAGGTTAATTCTTATCTGTTTGGACTTCTAGACCTTTTTTCACAACTCAGCCCCTGTTAGGTAAATACATGTTAATTAATCATAATTGTTTAGTTATATTAACAGAGATTAATCTACAACTATGGTGCAAATTTTTCTAGGAGAAATCCTGATGAAAAAGAAAGGTGATCCAAAAGCAAAAAGATTTAAATCACTAGGTTTTATTTTGTTACAGTGAATTTCAGGTTTGTTGGTATGAGGGGTTTTTTGCCTCATAAAATCCCCAATAGTGTCTAAAAATAAGAAATTTCTCCACACAAAATTAATCCTGCCATCAACTAGGATTACAATCTGTGACAGTCACTGCTTTATAGCATTTAAGCACTTGTAATCTCACAAAAAAAAATAGCAAAGGGAAGAATATATTTGAAACACAAATAAGTTCCTTTTAAGCAATTAATTGCATGTAATTTCTATGGCTTAATGCCTATTGCATTCTCTTGATTGTAATAAGTACAGATTCCTTTGCATGCTATAAATACTTTGATACCAGGCCCAAATGAGCATAAGATAAGCATGTGCCTAGATCTAGGTACATGATGATTGTTTTGCCAATATACATATTCTTCCTGATAAACTGCAACTCTTCTCCACAATAATTAACTTTCATGGATTTTTTTTTATCTTTGAGAATTCAGACTCTTTTTTTAAATCAATGTTTGAATGGATTCTAAGGTTCTATGGGGGATAAAAAATGTATAGACAGACAAAGCAATCATACATGCCTTGTAAACATACAGAATGTCTTATAGAGAGACGGGATGGCTTAAACAAGGTGACAGAATGGAGTTTTTAATTAAAAATGCAATTCAAATTTTAAGACAAAAATAATATCTGATTTCATTTATCTGAACTTTATTGTTGCCAGCTTTTGCTAATAGATCATTTGTTTTACAGTCTTTAAATATCAATGTAAGGATATTCAACAGAACCTAATCTAATTCCCCATTAAATTGACATGAATATATTGTTTTAAGTAAATGTGAATGAGGTTCTTCATCTGAAGATACCTGATCTTTGTATTGTGTTACAAACCACAAGTTACCATTGGATATAACTAATAAATGGTAAGATTAATTTAATATATTGCTTTTCCACTTTCACATTAGGTAACAGCACTAGGATATTTTCCATGCTGTGAGCAAATTTATAAAGTCAAGTCTGTTGGCTGAACATGAATGAGTGTATTGTCTTGAAGTCATCCAGAAGTGCTAGATTTTCAAAGATTAGTTTAGAGCACTTCAAGGAAATGAATGGGTCATCATCCAGCTACAAAGTCAATTCTTTTTATGATTGATACATTTCAGATTTGAGAAGTAAACTCCATTTCCCATTTAGTGGGAATGGTTCAAAGCTGTGCCAGCAGAGGTTTAGACTGGACATTAAGAAGCATTTATTTACAGAGAGGGTGGTCAAAAACCGGAACAGGCTTCCTAGAGAGGTGGTGGATGCCCCGAGCCTTTCAGTGTTTAAGAGGCATTTAGACAATGCCCTTAACCACATGCTTTAACTTGGTCAGCCCTGAATTGGTCAGGCAGTTGGACTAGATGATCGTTGTATGTCCCTTCCAAATTAGTTCTGTTCTGTTCTGTTCTGTTCTGTTCTGTTCTATTCTATTCTATTTCTATTCTATTCTATTCTATTCTATTCTATTTTCAGGTTATTACTTTATAGCAGATGTTGTGGTTACTAACACAGAAAACTTTCCAGTTGATAGTGTATCTATGCACTTTTTTTCAGCAGTTACCCTGTAGGCTGTTTTTTTACAGGTTGAAGAGAAAAGGGACACAAAGTAGATGGCATATAAATAGGAGAAGATTACTTTTCTATATATGTAAACCTCAGGTAGCTGAGCAAGGGCAAGGTTTTCTTTCTAGTCCTCTGTTTAAGTAGTTTTTGACTCCAAGAAAGCAAGTTGCCAAAACCAGAACAACATTGTTAATGGGATTTTGTGAAAGAAGTTCTGTGAAGTCTCCCTCATAGGAAGCAATTTTGGATTAAGAAATAAATGCTTCTATATATAAATTTATAAACTGACCTGGGACCTGAATTTCTGAGAATTTCTCATTCCCCAACTCTTCACAGTGTTATCTAGAGCCCTTCTTCATGTAATTCCACTTATGAATGAAAGCATCAAAACCACTATTTTTGTGCCATAACTCTGATCATAACGATTTGACTCGTTCTCCTATTAAAATAAATTATAAACATTTGTTGTTTGAGTCTCTCAAAAAAGACATGGTGGTTATTAAGCAAGAAATCTGGATCTCGAGCAAATAATAGCTAGGTCTTCAAAATGTTGACTAGCTTAACACAAAGTTTAGCTGTCTCTCATACTTAGTAATTTTTGCAAGACTGATTGTCAGTCAGTAAATATATTCATATGACAGTGATTTTTTTTTAATACAATTTGTAAAATATCACACTAACACAACTCTAAATGAAGTGTCAGTCTAAAATTATCAATTCCAGGAAACAACGACTCCGTTGTACCTGTCCTGGTTTGAGGTAAAACAGGACCCATTTTCTGTTTTGTAATTTTACTTTGCAGCTAAACCTCTTCTAACTAAGTGAAGTTTCTGAAATTAACAGCATATTGTGCAGAAACTGTTTGCTCTGAGAGTGGTAAGACCCGATTAGTTGTAATTTATGCCAAGGAACGGTATGCAGTGGGGCTCTTGCTCATACTCATTGCTATAACAACCAAGGTCAGCTAATTTTTGTTATTTGCCCCTTTGGAGGGTCAGAAGCAGAAAAGCATAAAAGGGTCGCACCTGCGGGGAGGAGTGGACAGGACAGGTGACCCAAAACCGACCAACAGGGTATTCCATCCCATCTGTCTCATGCTCAGCATAAAAGCTGAGGGATCAGTTTTTTTTGACGGATCAGGGACCTTCTTTTCTTCAATGGCCAGCGTCTGAGGAGGACTCTGTCTGTTCATTTGCCTTTGATCCCGATCTGTGCATTCCTGAGTCCAGATCCAGAATCCAGCTCCTGTCCATTGCTGAGTCTAGTCTGGGACTTTCCCTGTGACTGTGGGTCATGCGATCATCATCCTGAGAGCTTGATACTGATTTTGTATATGTTGTATATATTTGATTACTTTCTTTTTTAATTATTTTATTAATTTATTAATATATATCATTAAAGTAGTTTAGTTTTTTCTAAACTCGTAAGTCTCTTTATCTCTCTCCCTCCTCTCCTTAGAGAGAGAGGGGGGGGAGACAATCTGTCATTCATTTTCATTGGCCAGTCCGACCCAAACCAGGACAGTACCTTTGTCAGATATCTTTGTATATGTTTCTGCCTTTGTATGGTAGGTATTGTAGAGACTGAAGATAAAAGAGCACAAGGTGTAAATTTGTCATAACTCCATTGACTTGGTATCCAAGAAACACTTGTGCAAAGCTGTAATCACAAATAACAAATTTGCACTGTATAACACATAAGTGAAGGGATATAACTACAATCTCTGCTGTAATGCTGAGGCAAATCCTTGCTTGTATTGTTTTGGATGTCCATATCCTATTGGCTTTTATTAATATTTAGTTCAACACTTTTAATACATAAAGGTTGCTGATTTTTTAATCTGGAGCTAATTTTCCTACTGTATGCTTATCATGTTAGTCTATTTAACAAGTTTTTCTATTCACAGGCTTTCCTTCTGTATAAATGTTAAATCAGTCATTTGTTTTCTGTTGTACATTTTTAATGTCCCATCTTGATGTCTGAATTATTCTAAGTACTCTAAGGACCATTGCTTGCATGAGGAATTAATCATTCTTTAATTTGTATTGTATTTTAATATGACAGCCATTTTTACCACGTAATATTTTCTCACCAAGACTTCTACATAGAAATAAAAGTATGTTAAGGTTGAAGTTTAGTAATCCACAGTCTGTGCTAAGATTAACTTTGCTTGTAAGTATTGGTATACAGGATTGCAGCTTTATTGTTTTTGATATCACATGAGTTTACACAAGCAGTAACTTCCATAAAACCACAGTCCATACAATGAACTGTATTACCTGTATTTCTGAAAAAATTGATAAATAGAGCAACCCCTGTTTTAGATGAGATCATTTATTATATATAGGACACTTATTTTTCTGTTTCTCTAGATATTAACTCTGTCTTAACATAGCAAAACCTGTATAAATGTATTTGGCATTTCCAATAATTAAAAATTTCTGTGAAGTACAAGATATTTGATCTTTGATATCTTGAACGGTGTAGGAATTTAAATTGGTTTGGGGGGTTCTGTTTGTTTGTTTGTTTATTTTTCAGGTATTCCATTTACCAGAAGCATAGCTTCTTTTCTTCCATTTCTTAGAAATCAAAATAATAGAGAGCTTTATTTCATGCTTTATGTATTCACATGATCATCATTCAGCAATTCCAGAACAGTTCTTAACAACATCTGTTGTAAATTGGAGATAAAGTTATGAACAGACTTTTTACCACCCATGCAACCCTGGACTTTTAAAACAATCTGTAAGGAAACATTGGCTTTCAGCATCTATCAGGCAACCTTACTTCTTATTTACATGATATTAGAAAATGAGATTACCTAGCCACCGTTTAAAGATAACACAGAACAAACCAAGAATTTACTCAATATTTTTTAGAAACTGTTTCCGAATAGCAAATAGTGTTTCTTATAATAATGCAAATGCTGCTTATTTTATTAAATAGCAGATTATTTGGAACCCTGTAAATGACTGGAAAAAAGTTACATTTGTAAGAAATAAAAGAGATGATGATTGAAAGGTTGACATGGAAAATGTTGTGATTTATCTGTGTTAAAATGATGGACATACAAAGAAGAACAAATCTACAACCAATCAATATACTTATATGGGAAATATATTCTCTCAAACAAGCTTCTACATTTTTTTGCAAAGTTTCACATTTGGTTTAGAAGTATAGATGTCTGATTTGGTACTAGACCTCTCTAAACAGAAATGGCAAAATATGAAGATTATTGTTTCATGGACAATCCAGAAATTTTTAAATTTGTTTTTATTCTAGTTGAAATAAGAGAATAACCCTATGAAAACCAACCAAACAAAAACAAATGTGGAAACATAACATAAAATACAAAATGGACCACAAGACAGGGATTAGGGGAGCAAAGTCCCTCCCACTGAGGAATCTGAACATATAGAAGCCTATGGGACCTGATGAGATGCATCCCAGAACCCTGAGGGAACTAGCTGATGCAGTCGCCAAGCCACTCTCCATGATATTTGAAATGTAATGTGTATTTTCTATACCTAACATTGCTTCAAGACTGTAATTTAGTACTTTTCAGACAGATAAACTCTTTCCACAGTTCCCCTGAAGAAGCCAAAACCAAAAATGAAAGAAATAAGCAACTGTGTTACCAAAAGGAATAACAATTTAATTATTTTCTGGGTATAGAAATGGGTGTGGTCAGTTCTTCTTATTCCTTACAAGTTTAGGCACCATATACATTCAC
>VFFE01008529.1:4667824-4896504 GCA_008921705.1 Burhinus oedicnemus | reverse complement strand
CAAATCATCACTTTGCTTTGTCTGCAGAGATGTAAAAGATTTCTCAATGCTTAATAGGTCCTGTTTACAATTTACAGGCAGTTTTACAGGGCAACTGTTGGAACCTGGAGGAATAACTATAATTAATAATAATTAAGGAACTCTTAATATTGCATAACAATAATCACTTAATCATTTTATAAAACATTGCAATTAGTTTCTGTATGCTGATATTCAGACACATGCAGAGTGTAGTAGAATGGCTTAGCATCAAATGGAAGGAATATGTCACAAATGCAAAAAAGATCCATCTTTATACACATGGACACATATGTGATGTGTTTATTTGAAACTTTCTTAATGAACTTCCCATCAAATAGGCCCATCATCAAACAACTGTGAAAGAAGATATTTGAACCAAATTACTGTAGTTCAATTTAGTAACCAAACATATCTAGACTATAAAAATAATCAAACACAACCTCTGTTATGCAGATCAGTTCTGAAACCTTGGAAACAAAGGTCTTTGGGCTTTAAACAAAAATTAGTTGAAGAAGGACATTTTTCTTGGAAATATTGTATGTCACTATACTGTAAAGACCAGACGGATGAGAATCTCATTGAATGGATGAGAATTTTCTGAGAAACTGGCAGAATCATTTGGACCATGGGAGTTTTCCCAGACATTTGCTTGGAAAAAGCAACAAACCAATAGTTACAGAATAGCAAATAAGTTTTTAAAATTCATGCTTATGGCATCAATGGTGATGGTTATTTTTATACTGAAGAAAAAGTTAAGACAGAGAAGGTTATTACTTACCAATACACCCCTACAACCGAAGGAGGCTCAGAGGAGATGGATAAGGGAGATGTGCCCTTGAAGCTCAGGGAATAATATAACTGCCCACAGCTTTTGCAAAGAAGCTGACTGTATCTCAACACAAAGAAAATGAGAGTGTGGGCCTTCTTTTAGATAACAAGCTATCAACAGCTGAGTCCATTAAAAAAGTGTGAATTTCTCCCTGAGTTAGCCAGACCAGCATGTCATGTGAATGTATGGCTCAGTCCAACGTAATGTATGAAAAATGAATTTCAAAGAGAGCAATGGGCTTCAGCTAGTTTCAACCCATGTATTCCATCCCAGCGACTGGGCATACCCAGCATCATGACATAGTATATAGAGACAGACAACAGGAATCACATTGGGATTGGGATTGAACTGTGTATTGTGATTGATATATTTTGTTAAGTATACCTTACCTTTGTATTGCATTATGCACTAGATTTTGTATCACTCTGCTAAAACAGACATCCTGTGTAACATCAACTATTTTTAGTAAGTAAATTTGATATTAAACATTACATCCTTCCTCCATGGAATATCTAAAAGAACGTGTTCAGAGTCTATTGGACTCTGACAGAGGGCAAGGAAAAGTAGATGGCAATGTTACAGAGGGGGAGAGGCCAACAGAAAAACAGAGACAAAATATTTCGAAAAGTAGTTTTTGTTAAACTCAGAATCAGTAAGATGGGAAAAAGAATATTAAAAGTGAAAAGAATCCAGTGGAGCTGGCAGATCCAAGAAGAAGTAATATTAAAAGTATAACCACTATCCAAATATATCCTAATCCTGAGGAAAAATTTGAAGTAAGGAACTAACTTGGTAAAATTGCAAGTTTTTCCACTCACAAAACCCAAGGTGTGGAAGAGACAGCATAAAGTAGGTCATGTTGCTGAGAATGACACTAACATACCTGTATTTGTGGAATAAAATAAAGAAGCTAAGTTTGGGATGGGATATGGATGGCAAGAAACATAAAAAATAAATAAATAAAAAAAGAGAGAACAGTAGCTTAAGACTGAACCCAAAAAAATATTTAGTTTGCTATTATTCTTATCCAGATGTTAGTCAATATTTTAATCAAGGGCTTAAACTGTCATATCATGAGTAATTCTTTTAAATCAGCAGACACTATCAAACTGTATTCAAGGGAAATGAAGTAAAACAAGGTTTTCTAGAAGACAAATTCAAGATGATCTTGACATATTACAGAAAATATCTAAAAGAATGAAAACAAAATAGGTACCTGTATTTATTTATTGCTTACATTATTGAATTAATTGCATTTTCATTGATGACAGTGGGATCTGAGACAGCTGGTCTAAGCCTGAGTAGATGTAGACACATACATGTAAACAAGTGAAATTAAGTAAAATGAAGAGCACCGAAGAAGATAAAACACAACTTTTAGATTAGGTTAGATGCATGCAGGAATGAGGGAAATAGTTGTCCACATCTGCTAAAGGAGAATAGGAAGTAGGGTGACTAAAAATCAGCAAGAAAAATTTAGGCTGAAGATTAAGATCAATTTCTTTCTATAAGCACAAATGAACATTAACAGAAGTTACCTAAGGATATATTCTATCACTACATTTCCTTACATTTCAGTTTATACAAACATCTGACAAGAATTGCTTGGGCATATTTGATCCTTTCTTAGACTTAAAGGATGAACCAGGTAATATCTTGAGACCTCATAAGGTTTATTTTTCATGTTACTAAAAAGTTGAATAGATATTATCTGAAGCAGTACCACAGCTACAGTCTTTAATACTATCATTTTTAATGTTTGATATTCTAAAACACCTTTTTTTCAGATATCCTAGATAAATTATTAAACTATATTATATATTCAGTTACTGGGAAAAAAGATTGTTCTAACATTTTTTCATGTTGTTGCACAGTAAAATGAGGAAAGTCTCACAATCCCATTAAAATTATGAATGTAATTTATAAATACAGTTTAATTATAGAAAATGAATCTTATCACTTAAGAAGGGTTATTAAAATAAGTTGTGATAGTGTAATGGGCAGCCAGCAGGAATTAGAGCTATTTTTAACTTGTTTTCATTATTTATTCTGTTTATTCTTTATTTATTATGTTTGTTCTTATTTATTCTATTAAAAACAGATCACAGTTTTTAAAGCAGCAAATCACATAACTATATGCACCATATGGAAACCATGCAGGTGTGATTAAGGCGTTGGAGAGGGTAAAGGAATATCTACTAGACAGAATTTGTTAAAAGCTATAGTTCACAATACCCCATCAGTTCTTCACTATTCAGTCAATTCATTATCACCAGATAAAGCCTATGAAGTTCTCTTGTACTCAGATCTATCAGAAAGGCTCTGTCACAAAGCATTCTAGGGATTACTAAGAAGTAACCTCATACAACACATTATTGATTTCAAATGGAAAGCTAATTCCTAACTCTATAAAAGACCATAGTCTACTGCCACTGTGGCTGTAAAAAAGTGTGAGTACTGTAAATAAATTTATTTTCTTGGCCATTACACTTGATGAATTGCAAAGTCCTTTGGACATTTTCCATTTTGTCTGTGTCAATTTTTCTAAAAGGTAGCTCAGGAGCCTATTTAACTGCAAGGTAGAATTTAAGTGAATTAAATAATATCTCATTTACTTTTTTCTATGATACATACACATTGCTACACTGTTATTCAGCAATACAGAAATGGAAATTATACAAATTTGAGTAATATTTAAGAAGGTTATAGCACATTTAAGCCTGAAGTGGGTACAAATCAATAATAGCTCACCACACCTTCTGCCAAAATTTTTCAATACATTCAAGGATTTATTTGTCTCTTTTTCTTTTAATCGTTGCAGAGATAATCCTGTGCTGAGTGTTCGTAAGTCCCTTCAGCTTCGGTAGAGTTGGGAGCTGAAGGCATTCAACAGCTGTCAGGATATACCTCTCTAAGGGCTGGTAAGAAGACCCAGTATTAAATTTACAGGCACTTGGTAAAGCTGAAGGATGCTAATGCAGAGTATGTCAGTCAAATGTCTTCTGTACTAAATACATAAGGAAAAATTCCCTCTTTAGTGAAAACTGTAGAATCTTTTCTCTGAATCTAAGGAAGTAAAGATTTCATTAGAAGGACCAGAATTTACATCATCAAAACAAATCACATATAAGTGAATCTACCTATTTTTGTCATCTACTAACAAGCAAAATCCAGTCCAAACCAACTGAAAATAGAACATCCATAGTGTGGTCTTACATAATCAAGTGTAAGTGAGGTTGTAAAAGACATAACCAATAACTGCTATATGGACTCAAGTGAAAAACTCCATTCTCGGTAATGAGTGGGTTCTAGAGATACGTTACCGAGCCAGGTGTAACACTGTGAAAATACAAATGAAAATAATCAATGGCTATGCATGACTAGCCCTGTTCAAAACACTAGCTAGTAACGCACAACCAATTTTGTGCATGAACAAATACTAGAACAACACTAGAACAAATAGTGAAATATCATCACAACCTCACCAGCAGAAGAAATAACTCATCCAGCCTGGGAAACTGTACTGGCTTCTATAAGTTGAAGGAAGATAATAGCAAGTAGGTAAGTAGTCCTGAATGAGTCTGAGGCTTCTGGTAAAAAGATATTACTGTGACAAAAATTTTGTCTAAAAATTGCTGAAAAAAACTCCTTAGAGTCCTGATTTGAACAAGCCAGGAATCTTTCTCCAGCTCTGTGCAGAGTTCATCTGCCATGTGCAGTGTATTTTAAAGTACACTGAAACTACTCATTCCATACATGTTCTAATCATGAGGATCAGCTGCTGCTTCTCTCATGCCTATGACAAAGTACAGAGTAACATGGTTAACTCCCTTTCTAGCATCTCTGAAAGTATACCCACATGCTTCAGAATTTCTTAGCACTG
Source organism: Burhinus oedicnemus (assembly GCA_008921705.1). Classification (NCBI taxonomy): domain Eukaryota; kingdom Metazoa; phylum Chordata; class Aves; order Charadriiformes; family Burhinidae; genus Burhinus; species Burhinus oedicnemus. The sequence continues at coordinate 4,891,771 of VFFE01008529.1, read as the reverse complement.
AACAGTTTAATGTCTGGAAGACAAGTAGAGATAGCAGTATTTTTCATCATCTTAGCCCAGAAAAACTGTCTTCAAATACTGGTACACTAGATGAAGAGCCAATAAAGTTTATTTAATTTAAGTGTTTCAAGATAACAATGCAGATAACAGTTGACTGATATGCAGGTTGCAAAATCTGTTGGCAGTGACATAGCTGAAATGGAGAATCATAATGAGGGAAGAATTACGATAGTGGTAAATACTAAAACTGTGATTCAAAGAAGCTGAAATCTTTAAGAAGAATCAAACCATAAGCTATGGTAGGATATTTTATTTTATTTTATTTTATTTTTTGTTTTTCTTGCTTCTTTCAGAAAGCAGGTCTAAGAAATTTCTTTTCTGACCTCACGTTCCAGTGAGAATGCAATCAAAAACTTTCAATTGCATAACACTGTATTAACAAGTTAAATAAAATTCTACATTTACCTGTTTTATAATTGCTGACCTACTAAGTCATTTATTTATACCTAAAATTTCAATGCATCTTCTGTATTTATCTTATGATCAATACTGTTTCTTGTAAGAGTCTTGACTCAGGAAGGCAGAGAAAATGCTCTGCAAACAACCTCTTAACTAAGCCTCTGATAATATTTGTTTATTAACAGTAGAAACTTCTGCCGCAGTTGTCATTATTAATTATCAGATCTTGTTAGAAAGTCTGAGCTATCATTTGGGACTCACCTTTGCTGATCTTACTTGTCCTGAATGATACTTAATTCATTGATCGTTCCCTGCATTGTTTAAACAGGTCCTATTTGAATCCCTTTATAATTATTACTAGAGTCTCAACTCAGCCTCTTTTTTATTCTCTCTCAGTACACCATCTCATTAGTAGTCATTATGATAGGTTTTGGTCTCAGGTAACATTTTCATTCAGGCGATGTATCCTTTTACAGGTTTTTTTGAATCTTTCTTGACTTCTTTATTCCACTTTGACTTTCTGAGAGCAACTGTTTGATGTGTAAAAATAATGTATGCTAATATTTTGATCTGCAGTGCTTCCCAAAGAAATCTCACAGTTGTTGACACTGATGTGACTTATGTTTGACACCAAATATACTACACGAAGATGTCATCATGTGGCTGTTCCCCAAGGAAATCACCTTTCTTCAGTATTGGTCAGGGAAAGAGCTGATACTTGATGCTGACTGACTAGCAGAATGTTTTCTCTTTTTTAAAACCAGGATATTTCACAAACCTTCTAGAAAACACAGAATCAAAAGAAGTAAATTATATGCTTATCTCACACTTATTTCATCATTTTCACTTTCTAGGGAAAACTTCAATAAGGTATCAATATTGACATTATTTGAATTTTTTTATAAACTTGTATTCTAAATAGAAAACAATGTTATTGTTCTATTTGGAATAGACTAGAAATGTCGAGTTGAGTTAGAAATACCACTTTAGGGACTGAACTTGAAGAAAAAATACTACTTATATTCATAAAGTACGGTTTGAAAACAAAAACATGTAAAACAAAGCAGATTTTGAAAATTGTAAGGGACCATGGCCAGGTGACTCTTTTATTCTTATTACCATAATACGTAGACATAGACCCATTGACTTAGATACTGCAGAAATAAATCAAAAAGATCTGTCTCAGAGAGTTTTGATCCAGATACTATTGTTTTAGAACATCTTTTGGCCCACTTGCACTATTTATCATTTCCAGGCTTTCACAGACTGAATAAATGTCCATATCAACAGTCTTGATAAAGCAGCATGTTTCTGCTGTTGGTATTAAGCAGATGAAGGATAAAGATGTATCCCGCTCAGTACCGATGTTCTCTAATTATCAGTAATGGCTACTTCTTCTTTATCTTCAGTCATCGAATAAGTGTTCCTTAAAAAATGAGATACTGAAGAAGTTCTCTGATGAAGCTCTGATTCTGACTGAAAAGACTTAGACATTGCTGTGACATCTTTAGCTGGATAAAGAAACAATTCAAAGACTTCAGACTGACATATATAGGAACAATCCCATCAATTTTATCAAGAAATGTCAAGATCCCTCTTCCATCTACCTTTTTCACCCTCAAACATATGTACCAGCCTCTGTTTGATGGTCTCACTGCTTTATATCCCTCAGAGTTCTCAGAAGTGGAGAATGAGACTGTGGGAAGGCAACAAAAAGAATAGAGTGGTTTATGTCTTCAAACATTAATCAATGTATGAAGTTTTCTAGCTATTCAATACACTTTTTTTTTTCAAAATCCACCTCAGATATAATGTTTACTTTTTCCAGAGCTTTGTCTGGATATTTGTGTCATTAATTTTTTGTATGTGGTCATTATGAACCATGATGAAACATCTCTTAGATTATCTGTGCAGAGCTGTTTTGTCATTTCCCGTGAGCTGGTTGAGTAAACAGAAATGTTACCATTTTTGCAATGGAAATACGTAACAATATACCTACTTGTTTTATACACAAGGATACTTGTAGACTGAGAATTCTTTCGTGTATATCTTCTTGAACTAAGATTCATATGAAGAATTTTTGTATTGCCACCTGGAAGTTGCTGTTGACAATGTCATTATTTATTCCATTTGCCTTTTCTTGTTTATAAAAGTTTCATTTTTAAAAAAAGAAACAGCAACTTGAAGAAAATTAATATATAAAAGAGTGTGCAAATATTTCATAGATTTAAATAATTTTTTAGGGAACAGATGCCAAAACATTCCTTAGCGTGTACAAATTTGGGCTAATTGAAGTTTGTTTTTATTGATTTTTAGAAAGGGAAAACTTATTGCAGAATAACTTCTTTCTTATGAAGAGTTCAAATTACTACTTACAACTAAAAATATTTACGCTTCTTTGAATTTACCAACTAAAGAAGCATTTAGATTTAAGAATAGAAAAGGTCATAATTATCTGTATATTAACACTCACTGTGTCATCTGAGACCCTGCTTCCTGACATCCTGCCCCTTGACCAATGTTGGCAGCGTAAACAGACTGCCAGCAATCTGTCGGACTGATGGACATCGGTAGTGCAGGCAGGATGCCCCCCACATTATTCACATGAGGTATGATTCTCTCAAACCAAACTACCATTGGTGGAGCCAAGCGGCAGCGTGACTCTTAACTGCACTCAAAAGGCATTTGCACAATTGCCTGTTGCGGCCAGATGACCCAGACACCGAGCGTCCCTGGCAGTCCACTGGAGCCACAGAGTTGCTTATGATCCTGTGTTTGCTATTGGGGACTGGGTGAATTGCCGTATGGGCATTCTTGCTCATCTTTCCTACTGCCTCAATAATGCTTTCATTCATAACTTGTTGTCAGACTCCTTTACTGTTTGGACCACACCATCCTCAGGTCCCATCATCCTTTTCTGCTCTTATTTCTCTCATCTTCTACCATTATGAATATTTTCCATTCAATTTCCTTTATTTTTCCTTATTTAGAAAAAATGTGGTTTTCATGTCTTTCCCTTTTTTGACTGAAATGAGTTACTTCTTCCTATAGTTCAGACTTTGAGTTAAGATTTTATTAAGTGGTTTTGAAATAAAAAATGCAGAATCAATAAAAAGGACAAACTTATGCTGAGATGATGTAAAACCGAAACAGTGTCTCTTGTGAATCAAAACTAGAGAAAGAAAACAAACAACTAGATAAAGAAAACAACTAAACCATTCAACATAGGAGAAGGAATTCAATAAATAAGTTAGGCCAGGTAAAACTAAAACAGAAAATCAGACATAAAAGAATGGAAGAGATTTTTCAGGATGTTGCAAAAACAACAAACAACTTTTTAATAAAGTAAGTAGGATAGACAATAAATGAAAAGATTTATCCCTTCTCTTTGACTCCCAAATGGACTGTATTTTCAAAAGAAAAAAAAAAGCAAAGAAAAAAGAAAATTTAACTGTATTACAGCCTAGTCTGAATCGCCAAATAACTTTGGATCAAAACGTACATATCAAATTCTGTTTTTAATAAAGGCATGTTTAGCCCCCAAAGTAATTTAATAAAATTACTTATACCAAATTCTTGCATTAAAAGAACAAATTGACTCTTATTCACCTTCTCTGTTCCAAACTTTATTTTATAGAGTATTATCATAACCCTCCTCCACCAAATTCTTGTATAGATAGACGTTTTTTTTATGGAAAGATGTTCCATGTCTTTGATCGAGAGGACTGACCTAGTGCTCATAGCAGCCTTATCTTTCTTGTTACTTTTACAGGCAATTAAGCCACCATTGTCTTTTTATGTTATATAAAGAATGACGTGCCTTGTTTTGCTGAATTACAGTTTGTCAGCATGCTTTGTTCGATATGACAGATGAAATACACAGGCCTAGCTTTCCTTAACAGAATCAAGTCACTATTTTTGTTAGTATATATGCATGAAAAGAATTATTATTGTTTTGAAAATGAGCAGAGACATTGGTTGAATATATACGTTGTACAAAATATAATGAAAGAACAGTGACTTGAATTCATGAGGGGTTTTTTTACAGCAATTGTACAGTACCTTCTGATCTTAAAATTTTTGTAGTTCAGCTATATTAGCTAGTAATTTGTGTTATTTCTATAGAATAAAATATCTTTTATTGTAAATGTAAAGTTATTATGATATCCTAACATTTTCCCAGTGTTTCCAGAGAACACTTAAATGATCTACATTGTGCCCTGCGGCAAAAAGATATTGATTTGAACCAGACGGAAAACTATCCAAACTCCAGAAAGGCTGATTCTCAATAGTTTTTTAATTCTGTTTCTATCAGAAATCTGATTTTTTTATTACCTTCATGTAAATACGATGAAAAGATCAGTAAATAAATTAAAATATGGCAGTTTTGAAGTTGAATGTCTCAATTTTGACTGGGGATTTTGACTGGCATGCCTCATCAACATTCTGTGCTGTCTTCTGATGAAGCAGATTGTAACAAAAGAAAGGCAGTACTTTTAAAATGGTCTGGTTTTGATTAAAACATTAAAATCTTTTTGGAATTTAAGGAAGTTAAAATCAAGGTTAGTGCAAGAGGAAATAAGGAGATAACTGCCTGTATGCTGTAGAGCTAGGAAGATGGAAGACCGTTTCAATTTTTTTTTTTTTTAAAGTAACAAGCTTTTGATATTATGCATTTGGCAGCCACTTCAGATCATTTAACATTTCCTGATGTTGAGAAGGCATTTTTAAGTGCCTTCTCAGAAAAAAATATGAGTTTTTTTTTACAGCACTGTTTCATTACGTTAATATTTTGGGAATAAGCCTTGAATTAATTGATTTTGAGCTTTAAATCATGTGGTTTGCCACTAGATATTCGGTTTCATCAACAAAACTGTCTATTGATTTGAGATCAGTCCCTGATATTTGATTCTACTATACCTTCAGAGCATATTCAGCCTTGTCAAATTTTTCTCATTTGCATTTGCAAAAAATATTCTGGATACTGATAATAAAAAAACCCCTTTTCTGAGTTATGTGGAGAAAGATATTTCTGTTCACAGAAGTTTAGCAATTTTAAAACATTCATTCTTTTTTTGCATTTTGAAACAGAAGCAGATTCTTAGGTTCTTTTAAAAGGTAAATGCAGTTCTAACAGTGAGAAGTCTGCATACTCAGTTGCCATGGTCTTCTTAACCCTGTAGCTGCCAGGTGTGATCCTGTGTAAATGGGGTACGAAATAAGGTTGCCTAGTAATGAAAATCCAAAATGTCAAAGTGCCTTCAGTCTCAAAGCAACAGTTCCTAGAAGAGACTTCTTTCTGACTCTCAACAGCAGACCAGATGATGAGTGGATGGATGAGAAGGCAGAAAACAATGAAGACCTGTGGGTGAAACCTGTTAATGAAAGAATTAAAAAATCTCCCTAGGTTCTTCCAAAACATTGTCAACATTGCCAAGTGTTTTCTCCCATTAATCAATTTGTAATTCTGAGGTATAAATAATTTCTTGGAATGTTTTTCCAACCCAAGTATAATTAGGACTTCATTTCACCCCAACTTTAGAATGTTCCCACCATTGCCTTCTCTCCCATTTTCAACTTAATTTGTTTTCTTTACACTATCTGAAATTTCTTAACCTTTTCAGAAATACAGACTCCAAAAGCAGTCTATCTAGATTAGCCAGCCTAATCATATTACCAGTATGCATGACATTAGTAGATTGTATGTGCAGAGTTTCCTTTTTCTTGGCATATTGGTGACCAATGAAAATACTGATTATTTTGTTCTTATTACTGCTCTGTACATACAGATCCACATGAGAGACATCCCACTGAAATCTCAATTGGTTTACCAATATAAGATGCAAAATTATTATTATTCTTACTTATTTAATTATTCACAGAACAAGACACTGTTAACATTTCATTATGAGTGAAATGCTTTCTTCAAAAAGTTTCTCTGATGATCTGTACTAGCAAATGGTTATATTTTTCTCTCTTGCAAGCCATTGTAAGTGTGGAGTAAACTAAATGATGTCAACATTTACACTAGATTTATGACAGAGGAGCAACGAGAATTACATGGTCTTAAATTTTCTATTCTAAAATAGAAACTGCCTATTTCAAAGTTCAAACCATATTTCATAGCTTCAATTTGTTTAGTGTGATGTTCATACTACTGAGAAGTCAATTCTAAATCAATTCATTGAAAAACAAAAAACAAAAGAATGTCTCTCTATCAGTCCTACTTGAATTCTATATGTATCTGTGATTTCAGGCCCAAGAATGGATGAAAATAGTTCTTTGCTCTGTAATAATTCATGAGTTTTGAGTCAGCAGATTAGAACATGACAACTGGACTTCATGGTTAATAAGAATCTCATACAGTAAAGATATTACTATCTTAGAGTAGGATTTTAAATAACATCATAACCTTCTATGAGTTCATAAATTTCTTTCTTCTTGTCTTCTGTGCTGCATATAATCAGAAAACAAATGGTTTATGTTACACAGAATCTTCAGGAGGCAACTTCTGAAGGGAATGAAGGGAAACTACAGAAAAATCCAATACAACCATGGTTATGAATCCACCAGATCTTTCAAAAATTTACAGGTGAAAAAGAGGAGAGGGATTGGTGTTTTCATAACAAAAAAGGTGGTACTTCATCCTGCATAGTCTAAGGATAGAGAGTTTTACTATTTACACAAGGTTCCAGGGAGTGCTCTAAACCTAATTTTTGTTCTCAGTCTTGGTGTGGGGGAAAAAAGCATCAATTTTTCTTTCAAGTTGTATCTGTAATCCTAGAACATCTGACTTTTGAAATGTCAACTTAAGACTTTAACCTGCTGACTTTGGAACTCAAAACAACTAGGTACCAAACTGTCACTAAGAGTGTAAAGATTGGAAAGAAGACACTAGAAATCCAGGATAAGAACTCATGCCAACCACACACTTTCTTGAATTATGCATTAATACAGCTTATAATATAAGAGTATCATCTTGTGAGTAGCAAGGTTGAGAGAACTACAGAGTAAAGCACATCACTTCTGGCACCTAAGTTTTAAATGAGATGACAGTCAAAAATTGATATCAGGAAAAAGGACTGAAGTTGTTATCTGTTCACTCATTAAAAATCACTCCACTTTAATAATCAGGATTACCTGATATTCTGAGACCTACAGGAGGTAACACCGTTTTAGAAAAGTGCATCAGGAATTTGGGCAAATCTAACATGCCTTGTGAAGGTAATGATGTGTAATTAGAATATGAATTTAAAATTACTTCTCTGCTTAATCTTTCTCAAATTATGAAATATTCTTATTTTTCTTTGAGGTTAGTAAAGCATTGCACAATTTCAATAGTTCTTTCAATTGCTCAGAGTGAGAGTACTAATTAGCAATTTCTAGGAGAAATATGCCCAGGATAAATTTTACTGCTATATTACATTTCAAAACAAAAGCTTCCACATTTTAATGTTATTCTGATCAGACAAGAATAGTTAGTATCATCAGTCTTCTCTTTTCAGGGGTTGCTTCTTTAATGGAATTTCTCTGCATGCTTTTTCTCTTCTGCACACACACTGCACACACAACTATTACATCAGAAAAAGATAATGTTTTCAAACAGAAAAAAAGATTATTGTACATTATTGTTTATGAGGATTATGACAGACAAAAATTATGTAGATTGTTTGCAAATACAGATAATAACAAGCTCAAAATATTTAGTGGGATGATTTTCAATACTTTGACAGGAAAGTAAGTGTTACCACCATGTTCAAAGATCTGGTAAGATGCACGAATGAAACTGAATTATTACACACACAGTAACTTTGTTAAGCAGAAGCAGCAAAATCAACTAAGATATTTTACAGTATTTTGCTGATCATAAATATCCTATGCTAGCATTTCCAACTGCATAAGAGTAACCATATTTTAAAATATATTAATTTTCTTGAATCAATTGAGTATTGTTAATTAATTAGATAGGATTTTAAAAGTAATATTAACCAATATAATTCAATTAACCTCTGAATTAGTAGCTGTCCATAAGATGTATGCAAATAAAAATAACTAATACATATGAAGGGATATCAGGAAGACTGATTGTGATCTACTTTATTTTTGTTTTAATTGGGATTAAGTGTGAACTCATACAGACAAAAAAGAACGGAAGTCATCACTGCTGAAATAACAAATCTAATGGGGTATGCTACTGATTATAAGTTATTACTTTTATTTTCCTCTAGAAAATGACATAAGAAGGAGATATGAGCATTGCTAGAGATATGACTACCTTTTAGACAAGATGTATTGTGCCTTTCGTATCAGGTGATACGAAAAACACCTTTCTTGACACCTTCGGAAAGGTGTCAAGACATAAAAGTAACTGCAGTGCAGACCCAGTTTTATTCCAGAAAACTTACAAATGTTTGTTAATGCCTCCATAAAAGAGGATTTTGGCATCCAAATCTCACAATAATAACCTTTCACCAAAATTTTGCATGTTTTGTACTAGGGACTAAACATCAACCATCCAGGACAACTTGGAAGGGAATGAATATGCTCTTTCCATAATGCTCTTTCCATCACCACTGTCCTGAGAGAGTGGAAAGGAGTGAAAACAACAAAGTAGAATTTATCAGAAGATGCTATTAGATAAAAGAGCCTGAAATTCACATGTAACACCATTGTCTTATATTGTCTTAAAACCACAGTATAAATAATCCATAGTTCCTACAATTACTTTTGTAATTGGTATTTTTCCATTAACTTTCTCCAAATAATTCATGTTCACATCTAAATTAACTTCTTTTTTGTTTTGGTTTGTTTTGGTTTTGTTATTGCAATGTGCCTTGTTTCTTTTCTAGGATTAACATCAGCTATTTCTTGGTCTAATATAAACAGCACATACTGTAAGCATGAGACTTTTCTAAGGCAATTTTGGTCTGATTTGCTTTGCAGAAACTAGGTTCTAGTCCATAGCTTCTGAAGAAAAAGGAGATTTGACTTACTGAGGCTACCACTGATTTTAAAAGGCATTCCTGCATCAACCCGTTGTCCTAATAATGTCTCTAATATGATTGTTGCTGTAGAAAATTAATATATGTATTTGGTGGTTATGTTTATTATATTTGTTATATTTGTCCTTAGGGATGACTAAAGAAATTCTTTTTGCACCTACAAAATATCACTGGATTACCTTCATGCTACAAAGATGTGACAAATGTTATCAGGTGGTTATGATATTCCTAGTAACACAATGTATGTCTATTTTGGCAAAACGAATACCACACCATTCTGATCAAGAAATAAAAATTAATTCAGCCTCACTGTGTGGTTTTTTTATCCATTTGTCAACTTTTTTGACATGAACTTTTCCATTCTCTCCTATGTTGCTTCGTTGATGCAAATTTTCCATTAAATCAGGGAAGTTAGACTATTATAGCTGTTATTATTATGAGATGAAAGTTTTCTATTCAAAACTAAGAAAAACATGAAGATTTTTTCCAAATCTTAAGATTTTCCAGGTTTACATTTTAATGGTTAAATTTCAACAATATTCTGATTAAACTAATCAACAATATAAATGAATCTTTTGCAGTAGGCTAAACTACATCAGAAAAAATTGATACATCTGCAAGCCTGACTTTCACAACTCCTCACCTCTTGTAGAAATTCCATAGTTTCCCAGGCCATAGTGCACCCCACAAACTAATTTTGAGTTTGGCAATAGGATACACAAAGTATTTAGAGACATAATTATCAAGAGAATAAAGGAATGGCATGGTGGGAAACCTTGAAAATATCTGAGCTGTAGTGCCAAAATATATGAAAGCCACATGTACGAAATAGGGGGATTCTGAATGAGCTATTATCGCTCAGAAGGGAAATCTTGGAATTACTGTGGGCAGCTATCTGAAAATATCACTTGAACAGTCACTACCAGTTGATGTAGTAGTTGCAATGCTCACAAGCTTGGATGTGCAGCAGCAAGCAATAAAGGGTTGTGTGTCAAAAAACTCATCTCTTTTTTATATTTGTAACAATTTGTCTGATATAACACATCTCTCTACAGAGCTTGCCTCACATTCCTAATTCATCACTTCTACAACAAAGCTATTACACTATCAAAAATTTGGAATTATTATGAAAGAAATGTAGATCAAAACAGTGAACATCACTATATCGCTGTAAGATCCATATGTATTCACACCATTAATATTAGCTGTATTATATCTCAGAAAAGAAAGAGTAAATTTTGTTTTTGTTTTTAAAAGGGTTCTGGAGAAAGACAGGAAGTGTGATGAGAGATATGGTATGGTCTCCATGCAAAGGAGACTAAAATGGTAGGACTCTTGACAAGGTAGTAGGTGAAGGTTGTTACAGTGGTGCATAAAAACATGACTAATCTAGTGAATAGATTCTGAACACTTGTAATTTCCTGCAGTTGTTGAATTAGAGTGTACTCAGTGAAAGATTAAACAACAGCTCCAAAACATGCAAAAGCAAGTACTCCTTCACATGCTCGTGAATTGTGGAACTCTGTCACAGGGTGCTATATAGACCAGAAGTATAAATGAGTTTCAGATTACTTTGTTCAAGTTCGGAGTAACTGTTATCATCTGCAGCATTAAACAGTTTGTTTGGGTATTATTTCCATTTCAGCACACTGTTGAAACACATGACATCATCCTTTCTCAAGAAATTTGTACTCTCTATAATAACAGAGACTGTATCTGAGCAGGAGGGACTTCTGTTTTAACTAGATACATCAAGTTCTTCCTAATAGCAAAATTAGAAACCAAGGTAATATTTTTTCATGTATGTATGTAAAGCTACTGCACAGCTGTAAGAGAGTGCTTGTTTATTACTTACTTTTGCCAATTAATGGAGACATTTTTCCTTTCTCTCAGGAAAAAGATAGCTTTGTGCAGAATTTTTGCCGCCAGCAGCATCCAGTATAGGAAATAATACTAAGCGTTAAGGGACTGGACTTGTCTAGGGAAAGTTATAAAAGCTAAGGAGGAGTGGGACGGTGGCCCCAGGGCAGACAGGGCAGTGCTGTCCCCGACAGGGTGCCGTCCTGCAGGTGAACAGAGCAGAGCAGGGCAGCCACGGCAGTGCACCCCACCAGCAGCGCAGCCATCACCAGACACACGTGAGGTGACGAGTGAGGTCAAAGATCAGTCTGGGGAGCGCAGTCAGCAAGTCAGCATCAGCAGGAGCAGGGCTGAGCTGGGGGACACCTACAGCAGGACTCAGGCAGGGATCTGATGCTCAGACCTGAGCTTAACTGGAGCCCCTGGGAACAGGGGCAGGGCTGTGTGTGCGTGTGTGGGGTGCATCTTTGAGGGGGGTCAAGGGAGGCTGGTTGGGGCCGTTAAGGCCCATGCATGCATTCAGGGCCCTGAGAGCAAGAATTCTCAAAAGTTTCATCCAAGGGGAAAGAAAATTATTTCCCAGTTATTCGTAGTTACCCCAAGTGGATAAAGGGTCAACAATTTACTATCATTGGCCATTTGTATATCTTACTTTGCTGTCAGCAAGTTACAAGTTTCAAGTTTCCTATCCTTTTAGTCCACTAACTTCCTTTCATAAAGAACTTGTCTGTAAAATACCAATGAAGAAAAACATAGTACATATGGGCAATATCAGTAAAAGCTCTAGCATACATTTTGAGCTTCTGTGTATTTATGGCAGCCAGACAGAATAGTTTTTAGTTTGAATTCAGCCTTCACTCTCTTGTTATGTCAAGTTCCCAGGGTCTGTCATGAAGAACATTAGAAAAATCAGTTAATTCTCTTCATATGTGCTGAAATTTTACTTTAAGAGCACCATGTGTCCCTTGATTACGTAAATCTTCTACTTCTGCTCAGCTCCTCATAACCGCTATGTGCAGAAATAGCTTTGTTTCCTATGTTAAGACTGATCTATTTTTCTGCTGTGCTACTTATGAAGCTGCTAATAAGTCATTTAAAGATTCTTCCAGCACAGGAATACAAAATCTGGTACAAAATAATCTACTGCTTGGATTTTTTCTGTTTGTTTGCTTGTATTTCATCACTACTTAGGAAATTGTCACTGTAGCAACAGCTTGTCAGTTCAACATTGCGAAGAGAAGCTGAGAAGTTTCCTAGTCTGTGGCGCTGTCTGCTGCTAGGCAAACACCTCAGAAGGGGACCTGAGCCCATCAGTGAGGTTTGGCTGCCGAGGCTGGGGGCCAGTTCAGTGTCAGCCTGTCCTGCTGGGGGTCACTGGGAGAGGGTCCCAGGCAACCTGCGGGGATGCAATGGCCGTCACAGCCAAGGCCAACCCCCTGCCCGTGGGGGCTGGCACGCCTTTGGTGGAGGTGCTGGCACTTGTTCCCTGCCAGAGCATGTATTATTTGGGCTACAGGCTTAGCCTCACAGCAGGCTAGACCTGGAGGGCATGGAACTGTGGCAGCCTCGCCTCTGTTGGCAGCTGCCAGATTTAAAAATTTCCCTAAAACAAGTCTCCCAAAAAGAGACCTCTCAGGCAATGATGAAGAATACTTTAAAAACATGTTGAAGAGATCATACACTGTATTTTAAATAATTTATATATCATTATGTACACACAGAAACTAGAATCCTCTCAGTTTTCTCTGAATTATTGTTGCTGGAGTTTGGGTTTTGCAGTTCTCCCATTTTAACATTCTCGCATTCACCCTCCAGTGTGTTTCCTATGGTGGCAAACCAAAGCATAGCTTGTGACAGCCAAACCTGAATGAAAAATATAAATCATACAGCAAAGACTTTGCAAGAAGTACTGACAATTTTTGGTGTTCACAGTTGTATGTAAATGTAGAGAACAAATTTTATTCCTATGTACCATGTGCTATCATAATAGCCTCTCCTCTCACAACTTAGAGACTGTTTCATTTTAATAGCTTTGTTCAAGTGCAGTTTGGCTGTTTCCTCACAATCACAGGCTCCCCGTTTCTCTTGTCTGACGCTTCTCTTTCTGATGTCAATGAGAACCTCTTTACCATTTCAAATTGATTTTTTTCCTACTTGTCTTACATTATTTTCTTTTCTCAGGAAAGAAATACAACTTTTTCTAAGCTTGGCCTTTTTCTTAAAACAACAGTTTAGGAAAAATATTTTCAGGTACACTATTGGACTAGCTGTTGTTTGTAAATGTATTTTATTTCGTGTAGATTTGAACTATCTTATTCTTGTTTAGGCATTTATACTGTACGCATGTTGCCAGGTATTTTAGATAATTTGATGTCTAAATTACACCAGTTGTACTCAACTCATTAAAAGGTCACATTCAGATGGTCAGCTAGTCATGCCCTAGCTGTTACCTTCATTCTGTTGAGAAAAAAAAAATTGTAGTTGTATGACATGCAAAAACCTCCATGACACGATGATAAAATAAAGTTGTATTTGATACTTCTTGTTATTCCAGACAATTATTATTAGGAAAGTAAGGTAAAAAGAGCTTTCAGAATTACTAATAGTTAAAATACTGTCTGCTAATTTTATGTAGCTTTATATGAATGTAATTCAGACTTATTTAAGTTTATATTTATTTTTCAAGGTGGGTTTTTTTTCTCCTTAGAAATCAAAAAAGAAAAAAAAAGACATACAGTTTATGCCATTCCATCCATGAGAAAATTATTTCCAGCTGATGTGGAAACCATTTTTTGTATGTATTTGATGAGTGCATATTTAAAATGATTGTAGTAGTAGTGGTTTTCCAAAGAGATTATAGCCTCCTAAATGAAATATGACTTGGTAGAAGGAAATACACCCTAATCGAAGTCAAGACATAATTGGAAAGGGTATTTTCTCATTCATTTTTCTTTCTGGGATCTGTAGTTCCACACAATACTCCACCAGTAGGCATTGATTTGTAATTATTGTCTTCTCTCTTGGTTCCCCTTCTCCCATTTTAGCTGATATTGTCAGTTTGCTGATTGACAAAACTTCCTTTAAGTCAAAGCTACAGTGGAGGTGCAAGAGGAAGAGTACAAAGTAAGGAGGAAGAAGAAATTAAGTGTGGTAGAGAGGAACAGACAGATCATTAAATGTTTGAAATATAACTATAAAAGACAAAAAACATCATAGAGATGAAAATAATGAAAAGTCTAAGTTATTTCAGGTTAGACTTCTAAAAATTCTGTACTGACAGTTGATGTATTAGAAAGTGGAAAATTCCATGGTATTTTATTACTTTCTGCTTGTTATTTTACTATGCTTTTCTTCCAACTATATTCTCTTTATCGTTTCTGCTTGAGACCACTTTTCTTGTCAATATTAATGATCTTCCTGAATTGCTTCTTTCAAGATGAGGTTTAATTATATGCATCAAAAATTTCTGGTTGCAGTCCTATCCATTTACAAAGAATATAAGAATGCTTTTCCTGAACATGGAAGAGGCAAACAATGAGACTCAGTTTGCCCATTCAAAAGCATGCTTTCAGCTAGCGCTCTGCTCCGAAAAAAGGCTTTTGGCTTTCTGCCAAAGCTACATCACTGGTATTTTGGGGGCTGTCCTTTGCCTTTCTGTTCAGATGCCTTTCTGATGCTTTTCACACAGCTGGCTTTGATGGTAACAATATCAGAGATTTAAATACACTTTTCTGAAAAATTCTTGGCCTGTCTTTACCATGCCAATTCAATACCTTCTGCAGTTTATCCTATGGTAGAGCTATACATCATATCAGAATGTGATTTCTCACTATTAAGGTTTTTCCAGTCAAAAATGGAAGCCCCGTGTGGTGAACAGCTCAATAGTTAGTATTTTAGTAATCTAGATTAAATACTGCTGATTTGTCTGATTCAAAGGTTTTTTTTTTAAAAAAGCACAATTATCCATGTTTCTTGTCAGTGTCCTAGCATTCAATTTGAAAGTGATCCTTGCAACTTTTCATTTTCCCATCTACTTAAATATGCATTCAATAAGCCACAGAGGAAGAAAATGTTCTTACAACTCAGTAATATTCCTAACCTGGTGTAAGAAGACCTGCAAACTTCAGTTAATCAATTCCCAGGATCTCAGAAGACTCAAAATGAAAGCAATGCGTATTCATGAAAAGCTTTTATTTTGAGTGATTGATATTTTTCAAAAGAAAAAAAAAATCAGAACATTTCAGTGCAGCTTTATCTTAGATTGTGTTTCCAGTTGTCACAAACTGTATGAGGATGCCTTTCCCTGGACTTCAATTTGCAGAATTTTCTGTATATAAATACACATACATGCATATATATATAAAAATCTGACTTCAAAGGTAGTACTGCATACCTTAATTCAATATCTTTAAATGTCTTAAGAAATACTTGCCCCTCATAAGCATTATTCCTGTTATGTGTTTCAACAGTTACAAGGTAAATGAGCGTGGTTTCATGTGAGCAAGCAGTGCAGGACATAGCCACCAATGAACTCACATTGATGTGTAGCCTGCTTAAAGTTAATGACTGCTCTGCTACGTATACAGTCAGATACAAGAATTATGCACAGCTAATGTCGTGTAGACAAAGCGAGGGCCTGTAGTTTTATTATTGCTATAATCTGTTTCTTTAAAAAGTTTGTCAGAGCTGTGACATTCACGGAATGAAGTAATTTTTAAGGTTTTAAAAGAAAGCGTATCTGACGTTAGTGACAGGCCATGAAATGTCTACAAGGAAAGCAGGATAATTCAGATGACTTTTAGATTTAATTGCACAGCAATTTGTAACAGGTTTGTTTTCTTCTGTTGCACTGTTATTCAACTTTCCCATACCTGTCAGATGAAGTTTCTTGTACCATTGCCATAATATGTGTTTATGAGTTTACAGTTATACAGATTTCAGCCTCCCTTTATAATAACAGTTACCTTTCAAAGTATTCTGGGGTTTTTAGGATTAGTATTTCATACATTCTCCAGTATCTGCCCTCTGAGTTTACACTTATCACAAGTAAATTAACCTAAACTGTATTTAAACATGTATGTTACAGTCATAAATAGTTGTACAACATATTTTCCAAAACCATTTATGTGCCATACTGGTAAAAGCAGTTGTCATAGAACAACACTTATAAAGTAATTAATCATTTCTTTTTAGTTACTGTGGATTCAAATAAGCCACTTGTTTTAACCGATTTAGTTCAATTTTTCCAAAATGAACCAAAAGTACAGGAAAACAAGAAACTCAAGGAACAATTCTGTTTTCTGATTTGATTTGCTTGTACTTGTTCTTGGTGTATTTGTGTAATACATTTAAAACACTAAAGTTTCTTGTAATCAGCAGCTGACTGTTTAATAATTCTGTTGTGTCACAACAACCTTGTAGATGTGGCATAATGCAGTTTTAATGAAATTATGTGTAGATGTTTACAAAAACTATAAAATACCAGCATTTTGTCTGTATATAAACAAGTCCTCATGAGCTGAAGAATAAAGTCTGTTCCAAATGACATCAAAAGATTCCAAAAGGTTAGGTGTCTCCCTAGGACTAGATAACTCCAAAGATGACTGTAAACTGCAAAACTTTTTTTCTTGCCCACAGTCTATATTGTGAGGATGGTTGTGTCTTGTTTCAGAAAGAGGGTCCCAGCTTTAGTTATAATAGTTTCACAATGGCATTCACAGTTCTAAAATATTATATATCAGATAATGCTTCAATTACTTTAAGAAATATATTTATAGATATATATATATCAATAACATTGAAACTTACCATAAAAAAAATATTTCAGTAGTACAGGATTCTTAAAAAAAAATTGGCAAGTGTTTATTTGACAGTCCAAGATTTATACACTCAAGCATATTCAAAGGTTCACAGAAGTCAGAAACCCTCTGGTCAGTGGATGCCTGGATACCACTATGTCATCTGTTCCGTTCTTTATACTACAGGTTTTCAAATGTAATCAGTTATCCCCAAACTGATTTCAGTAATTTGTGTTTCAGTAAAGCACAGCTTCCAGAAAGAATGTCAATCTTCATTTGAAAGTCCTGGAAAATAGAAGGCCAATTTAAACACTGTTGTTTAACTCTTTTGGCCATCGCATGAAGCTCTAAGGCCTGAACCCTCAACAACATGACCATTACCCTGGAATACTCATATATAAGGGACCCTTGATACCTCACTGTGAAGAATCACATTTCCAGCAGCAAAGCCGTAAATCCCCACAGGGAGTTGTAAAAGCAGTCTGTTATGCATTTTGAACATGAATACTTTATTCAGTGAAGAGGTTGGTCATTTCCTGGCTTTTTGAAAACAGATGTTTAAATCGACTGAAAATATTTTGAAAACTTTACTTTCCTCCCAAGATGCACAAGTGAGTTGGCTATGTAACGGCAGTTGTATGGATGGTTACAGAAGGTACACAACAGGGGTAACCAGAGCAGAGGGTGAAAGGTTAAGCCACCCATCAACTTTTAATGTATAAATCTTTGCTGAAATCAAAAGGGCTATTTGAATTTGACTGTGTATTTCTTAGTCTGTATTTCTCAACCATTTCACCTTCTATTTCACAGCTTCCCTATCACACAGGCATGTTTCATAAGCCTAAAAGAAGATGGAATGAATAAAGCAGATGCATTTTCTTACTTCAGAGAGTGACAAATATCCCATCTGTTTCATACAAGGCTAAGTAGGATTTTTCTGAAAGCTACCAACTAGGCAAATGTCTGCTTCATTTTTATTTTCACTTTTGACTACATATCCACTTCAAATTCAGAATGCTCTTCTTTCAACATGCTTTCCCTTAAGGTGTTCAAAGAT
This sequence comes from Burhinus oedicnemus, assembly GCA_008921705.1. Taxonomy (NCBI): domain Eukaryota; kingdom Metazoa; phylum Chordata; class Aves; order Charadriiformes; family Burhinidae; genus Burhinus; species Burhinus oedicnemus. Next base: position 4,873,595 of record VFFE01008529.1, on the reverse strand, counting down.
GTGAATATGTAATCAATGGCAGTAATTATATAGTATATTCTTTTCGCAGAAATTTTGTGAAGAACCAGCAAAAGTGTTCTTCCAAAAGTGCAAGTATTAGGTGTAGACAACAGCATTCATTCAATTTACTCAGTCCTTTCTTCCCAAACTTGTCACATTTTCAATAAAGGAAGAGGGACTAAGTGATGATCAGTTGTTTTGTTTTACTGAGAAGAAAAACTAAACAAAAAAACAAAAAAACCCCAGAGTTACTATATACCATTCCCAACAACATAAACTGCTTCTGAATTGGGTCAGGTATTTCAAACATAGTAAAATGTTTGGATGTTTACTAGTTACAGCTGCAGAAGACTCCTACAGAACCTCTAGAAACTGCTTCTACTTTGTAACCTCAGAGAAATTTGTAAAATGATCTTGAAGTGCCAGTTCACGTAAGATAACAGGCACAAAGAGGATATTCTTTCTCCAGACTATTCTGCACATGACTCCGTGATATCTAAGTCCACTTTTTTTGTCTTTACAGATCTGGAAACATAATTCTTATTGCTGACTACACAGAACAACATCTCAGACACCTGGATGACTGAAAACTTGGAAACTGTATTTTCTAGTTTCTACCCTGAGCGTCCTGTCCAAAGTTCATCTTTTTGGGCTTTACTTCTGCCGCAAGATTTTTCAGAGAAAGATATTTGTTTGCAAGTTGTCTTATTCTGTCTGTTTCAAATTAAGTTTTGGGTTGGTTGGTTTTTTTTTTAAGTAAATGTAGAATTACAGAGACATTGGCTAAGCCCACAAATATTGGGCTGCATAATGACAATAATTTTGAAGAATTAAAGTGCATTGGAAAAGTGAAGTTACCGCACTTTTCCAATGAATATATTTCTGACACAAATTGTGAAACAAGACTGTATTTATGGACATTAGTCTTGCCCATATTTTGTTCTGGTTTTATTTATCTAGAAAAATTCGTATCCAGGTTTTTCTTACAGAGAAGTGACATTTTTCTAGGTGCATCTTAAAGCTCTTTTACTTAGCTAGTCACATTTAAGTAACTAATATATTTTTTTACTGCCTGTTAGTCTTTCTTTACAGCTTTCTTTTCTCTAGTATATAACAAACTGCCTGAAAAAGCCTATTTATTTATTTATGAGTTTACTGATCCTCTCATATTTTGCTTCTACCCTGTTTTTTTCTGGCATTTTCCCCCTTTCATGTCTTAGTCAAGTATTCTTTTTGCTATGTATCACGGTGGTCCTCAACATGTTGTTTTTTCTGAAATGCCAGTCCACTATTTGGGGGAGAACATGACAAATTTTTCACCATAATCAGTTAGAAATCATTAGGAAAAATCATCAGATGACCTGAATATTTCAAATGAGCAAGCTTAACATGCCTGAAATTTTGCATTAACCTTCATATTAAGGCATAAAGCAACATGACAGAAAAAAAATAAAGGTGGTAAGTGTGGCCTTCCAACTTCTCATCTTTAACGGCGTGTATGGAAACAGAAATACTGATCACCCAAAACACTGCTGATTTAATTTTGGAGTGATACTGAAGATTGATCAGTTCCTTTACAACAATGTTGCTAGAATACAAGTAATTTAGAAGCTATGACATTGTTTTTCATTGTAAAATAGACTGAAAGCCATCTGGGACCAATGGAAGCCTTTTATTTGACTTTAATATGCCTAGGATGAGGTTTTGAAGGAGGAAAATCAGGTACATAACAGTTAAGTTAGAGTTTCTCAAAGATACTCTGTGAATGTAAAAATGCATGAGAGAAAAATAAGGGAAGCAAATTGTTCCCTTGTGGTTGTGAGGAAATCACTGACATTTGCATGCTTACTTGTGCAACCTTAATATCCCCATCACAGTTTCAGTTTTCAGTTTCATCAGGTTTTTGCTTTCATATAAGAATTTCAATGCTTTTATAAGAGAGCATACTGGTCATCCTGAGCTGAGAAGTAGCTCATCCATATAATTGGAAACTTGAAGCAGTTTTATTAAAGAATATGTTCTTACTGAAGAAGACCAGTGCACTAGAGTTAAATGCAACTCCTAAGACTTAGGAAGCAGTTTTTTAAGATCTTGGCTCTCTGCTGTCCCTTCAAGTGTAACTACATATACCTTTCTGTTCATACATAAAAGATGATCATGCTGAGTCAAACTAAAGATTTATCTGGCACAGCATCCTGTCTCTGAAGTGGGCAACAAAAAATGTTAAGCAAAAGAATATACCAGGTTGGCAAATATGGAGTCTTGGGTTCTGGGAGCTAGTGGTTTAAGAAGTGTATCTAATCTTTTTTTTTTTTTTTTTTTTGTCAGTTTTATCTTCTAAAACATTTTGCAAAAATGAATTTATATATTTAACTATACATTGTATGAAAAAGATTATTTTTCCTGTTATAAACTTCTTGCATGATAAAGCAGTGATGTCCTGATGCATACAATCAATCAATTTTAATACTAATCTGCAGATGTTCACGTTCAGAAATGTTTATGCAGGTGTATGTATGTGGAAGCTTGGGCCAATTCCCCATTGGAAACCAAGACCTAAATGTGCATTTCTAAGTGACTGCTCAGTTATAAATTCAGATATACATAAAAAAGAGAAGATTTACTAGCAGTCTCATTATGTCCCTGTCCTACAGAAACTGACTGAAATGGTGATGATACCTAGGGAAGTGACAGAAATACTCATGGCTATTTTTCACTAAATATATGGGTGTTACTCCAATTACGTTAGTGAGAATTATGTGTGCATATTGAGAGAGAAATAAATCAGCCTGCAAAGTACTGAAAGTGAGCAGGTGTTCCCACTTTTAATTTTTTTTCTCATTAAATTGCTCATTTGTAATTTCCCCATGTATTCATATCCCTTAGAGCTCTCAGCTGAACATTTTTCGCACACTAAATCCTCACAAGCATTTCTAACAACTTGATTCTCTGGTAAATATTCTGTATTCCATAGGAAAAAGGAAAACAAACAAAAAAAAAAAGGTAAAGGCAACAACGTGGAGCAATCTAAAGAACAAACGATGGATCTCAGTGTTACAATCTGCAATATTTTGTGGGAAAGTGTCCTTTACACGCATATAGATTATATGATTTCTTTCCTCTGACAGAATAAGATTTCAAAACTGGAATGTAACTCTAGTCTGTCATTCAGTTATTCAGATTATTTGATATTGCTCAGCCTCCATTCTGCCCTCTAAATTAAGGCAGTCTCCATCTTTCAGATTTTTTTCTGGATGACATTTTTAGTATCTGAACCTTCCAACCTGCAATGTGCAATGAAAACACATTCATACCTTCTCATATTCTCTCATGTCATCCAGAGGAAAAATGGAAGAGTCTATCTAGTTTGCTTTAGAAAGGCTGTGCCCTTTATAAATATAACATTTTCCTGTTTATATCTAACCAGGATCCTGAAAAGATCATTTTCTTAGTTCAAAGATTTCCAAATAGTGCTAGTCTTGCCATCGGGGGCACAGGTCTTGCTTCAATTTGGTTCGCAGAAGGAATCTCTCTCTCTTGGTATCAGGTGCTAAGTATTGTGGCAAATGCCCAGAGGCATCTGCCGCAGGGATTTAATTCTGAATAACTGTTCTCTGCAAGGTCTGCCTGTATCCTGCGGTAGCATGAATGCAGCTGGGCCCCTGGCCCGAAGCACGTGCGATGCCTAGTGCAGGAATCCAGATGTTGTCAGCGTCAGCAGACTGTATAGGGCAAGAGTGAAGGAGATAACCTGGAGCAGGTGAGAAGATGGAGTTACGCCCCAGTATGGTGTATCTAAAAAGATGCTTGACGGCAGAATGGGAAAGTGAGATGTGCCAATAAGTGCCTAGTCTGTCTAGAATGCAGACTTTCTGCTACCACTGTAACTAGTCTCACCTGCAACTTTCTCTGCCAGCGGTACCAGTGTAACTGAAATGAAGTAACAATTGTTCTGCCCTGCCAAGTGTTGATATTGGCTCCTTTATCACTATCTCAGGTAGCAGATGTGCAGAAGCTTCGTGTCTTAATTTCAAAAATCTTTCAAAGTCTCTAATCTTTCATTCAGTATCAGAAAATTATTTTATTTCTGTATCACAGGCCTCTGACCTTCCAAATGTTGCCTGCTGACTGAATTTTCAAACAAGTGTGCTGATAGTCAGTCCTTAGCAATGCAAGCATATTTTTCACTTCACACTTTTGCCCATATTGGAGTTAACAGGAACTATGTCACATCATAAGTCTTAGGCATATGGCAGAATTCCCATCTCTCTCTTCAAATCAAGCTTGAAAGTATTGCTTAAAGATATGATTTCTTACAAACAGAATGTTTGATCCATTTACATTCAATGTGAGGCTGGTTGATAATTTTAGGCCTTTAATTGTTAACTTAGCAATGCTTTAATGTGACATAAGCTGTTTATTAACTTGATTTTTTGTAAATTATTAATCTTCATGTGAAAATTATATTTATTCTTCTAAAAATTTGCTTATTATAAGGTTATGATATCAATATTGCATTTAAAAATGGGTAACAAACTGATATGACAAGAAGACTGAAAAAAAAAGATACCTCTTAAATACAACAGAATCTTATACCAGGCTTCCACATTCAAAGCATACACTGCATCTTTTAACAATTCTGCTAACTTACTAAATATGACAAATACTTCCACATATAAGAAAAACATTCTGTCATATTACCACATTGTTTACTAAGAATTGTGTGTCCTCTGCAAGCTCTTAAAAAATACATTTTCAAGCAACTTACTGGTAGCACAGCACTGAATCTCAGAATATCAACATTAGATTCATAACTTAAGGAATGGAGAACAATTTGTATTGCTATTAATATAAAACAGCTCATTTTCGAGTCAGCAACTAGTTCTTAGATAATTCTTACACAATAGTTGTAATCTATTATTAATTAGATTTCATAATTTTAAAATTTATCTAGAATGCAATAAAACTTTCCTTGCTAATCAGTTCTTGGTAAAAATAAAGACTGAAGTTCAAAAATTACAGAAAATCATATTAACCTAGGCTGTTGATTTTCTATCAAAGCCAACAATGTCTTCATCAGCATTACAGCCATTTTGTTGTATTAGTTTCACTGGTAGGATGGTGAAATTAGAATGTGACGAATCACAGAAGAAGTCTTAATGGACAACTGCAGCCAATTATCTAGAAAAGCAAGGTAGATAAGTGTTAAGAGAAAACAATCATTTTATGTTTTCAGCCTATGTCCTTATTTCTGTGACAATTATATCCTTCCTCCATATTCCTTATTTGTACAACCAAAAGATGGCAGTGCTTCATCAACAATTCCTACAAAGTTTAAGTTTATCCTTAGGTCATCATTTACAATATGTGAAAGCTTTAAGAAAATGCAGAGTTTTACAAGATATCCAGTTTCTCTCTGATCAAATTTCAAAGGGAATGAAAGGGGTTCCAATTTGTTTTCAAGGTGTTTTGATTCCCTGACATCTTACAAAGCTTACTTGATTAATATTCTCTGTCTCACTTATTGAACAAGATTTTGTAGGAAACTTAATAAATATAGATCACTTAAGTCAGTTTCTCCTATTCTAAGATTTAACAAACTTAAGCAATTGTGTATCTGGTAGTGACTCATCATCATAACTTTATAGTTTTTCTTCAAACTCATGATATTAAAACCGATACTGAATCCCTAACCATTTTTAATAGCAACCAAAGAGAGAAGTTTAAAACTTTTTATGAACCCAGTAATGTCATCTGTAGTTTTTTTCCTCTATATTTAAAGCACAGAAGCCAACATTATTTTTTTTCATAAAAGCCAAGGCTCCTAGTATCGTGTTTCTGCCTTTTCTTTTTTCATGTCGTATTTTCCGCAGAACACTTTTTTCATGCAAAAAAGTTGTTCACAACAGGTCTGTCTCATAAATATTTTGGCAGATTCTATGCTAGCGTTGCTCAGCATGTCTGTGTCATAAACACGAAAGATCTATACTGTTTACCATGACCCTAGATTTCGTTTATTTTTATGATTCTTCTCAGAGGCACACTTTATTTTATGTAAATATCTTTCTGTAAAAAAATACATTATATTACCAAGCCATATACTTACACACTAATGAATAGCCATGTTAGAATCAACTAAGTTGTTTTATTCTAATGCATTTATCAGACAAAGATTATATTTCCTTTTGTTCAAGTGTTTCCAGTTGTGATGGTTTTATTAAAAAGTTAATTCAGCCCTCTTCACTTCATTTATTTTTCCTTAAAATGAGGATAAGGATACTAATATTTTATAAATATTTTTTTAATTATACTGGTAAAAAAAGACATATATATAAATATACACACAGACATAAATAAAAATAAGCATGAAAATATGAGCTACATATTATGAATAATGTTTTATATATTTCAAACTCAGTACAATCTTTGTTGTGATCTCAGATGTCCATTTTAGAAATTGAATAATATTAATATTATATATTATATATATTATATATTAATAGCCTAATATTCATCATCTGTTAATATCCTTAAGAAAGACAGGTATAAACAAGGAATGAACAGACTTCTTATTCCTTAAAGGTGAAGTATAACTTTTTGCAAGTTTTTTTTAAAAAAGTGATAGCCCAGAAATGCTCAATGAACTGCACATCAGAACATTATGTCCCTATTCCTTACTATAAATTCAATTTCTTGAACAGATACACATCTCACTTTTTCGTTAATGTGACTTTATGCATGAGGGGATATGTACAGTGGCTTGAGATATCCATAATGCAGTTTCCAGAAGGTATTAAAATAGTATTTTTGAATAAAAATTACTTTCCTGCCAGCTCACCTGCCAGTTTCTGGCAGCTCACTCAGTTGGCTATCATACATAGACAAGCAGCTTTTGGTTAGTTTGGTTGCATACCAACATTTGTATTTGTTCATCAGTCTATATTCACAGCAAAAGTGCCTATTTCATATCACGCAAATCCCTGTATTTTTGCCCCTTGTGCTTTTAACAGGTATTTGTATATATAATTTCAATTAAACACAACTTTATCTATTCAGGACAAAGTAGCTTATTCCCAAGAAGAGCTTATCACTAGACATTCAGCATTGTTTATATGAATGGTTTCTTCCATCAGGTGGTGATAATCTAGGAAACAGATAGTTTGGGTTGTGCCAAATGTATTCACAGTCTTCTAGGGAAAAAGAAATTAAAAAAATTTGTAAAGGTAGACTTCCAGACAAGAGAATGCGAAGGAGCAAAAATGACTCTATTTCTTCAATACCCCAGTACTTAAAATGTCTCAGGCTAATTGAAAAGTTCTTTTTTAGCCTGGGAACATTTCAGTTCATTCTCTCTTTCACCATACATCTGCTAAAGATAAGACCAAAACCAAACTGTTCAAATTTACTAACTTAAGTATCTTGTAAAATGCTTCTGACTCAAAAGAGCCTTCTAATTTCAGATGGAATTTTGAATCTAATACTACAGAAATAATTTTCTTCAAGTAATATTTTCTAAATAAATAAATAAATAAAAAGACATGCATTTGCAATTTCTGATGGCAGCATGTCCTGGTTTGATTCCTCCAATACTAATTCTTTTTCCCCCTAACCTGTACGTGATCTATGACACTTTTTATCTGAGCAGGTCATTTCTTAAGATAATAATATTCAACAACTCTCAAGACTTCTCCCAGATTAGGTGAATGTTAAAAAAAGTTTAGATATCCATGAGCACAGTTTGCTATTAACTTTCTTCCTAACCTCAACAAAGTGTATCCTTCATGTCTCTTGGATAATGTCAGCATTTAGATATTATTTAAACATACATTTAGTCTAAGCAATAAAACATGACAAAGCATATTATGAAATGTTATATTGAGATGAAAATCACTGTTTACAAGCCGAGGACTAGGTTTGTGTTGAATGTAACACAAGAAGATTATAACGACGTACCATATGGTAAAGGTTTGTAGTTTTATTTTATATTTATACAGGCATGCAGGGGCAGCTTCAGAGAAAAATGAAACATATTTCTTTGCTACCACTTCTGTGTAGAAATACAGCTTTTGGTCACATTCCCACTGTCTCATACCTCAGCACATCGTACTGTACTTCCACTTTGGTAAATGTAAACTCAGGATATTTTCATCCAGAAGATCCTTTTTCTTGCTCTCTGCATTCATCATGTCATCTTTTCCCACTTTTCTTGTTCTGTTACACCGAACACAGCCTGATTACCTTTTATTCCACTGGCTTCATGGCTATTGTGCCTTTTCACTCATCAGTGTTCCTTTCAATATGCCCATCATGCCAACCGCTATTACAGACAGTTGAATTTTCCAGCAAGCATCTCCATGCTTTGTCTTTCACATGACAGTGGTAAACCAACACTTCGTGAATAAAAATAATAGTACTAGTGAAAATTAATAACAGTAATAATATTATTTATGTCCTTTCACTTGTTGTGTAACATTGTTAAAAAGTTGCATGCAAGAAGCTATCATCAGTGCACAAAAGCTTTTGCTGCAGTCCCTGGAATTAAGATGGATACTTTTTAATAAGATACAACAATATTTTGTTTACCTAAGCAATCATTTGCAGAGATGTCGGAATACTCTGTGTGGTGGAAACATCTAGGCAACGCAAGTACAAACATACAGTCTACATACTGGGAAGCAGAGCTCAGAAGTACCCAGGCTAATGCTGCATAAATCCAACTTGATGTGGTACAGTTTGCGAGCTTAAGACCTGTTTGATAGTGGCTAAACTATTTTCGGACTTGAGTTGATTCTAGAGAAAATATAGCTGCTTTAACACAATGCTATAAATGGGTTACTAAGTCCCCTGGATTCAACCTAGGTGCATTGTATTTAGCCATCTACACCATGGCCTGATTATTTCTCCAAATCGAATTACTTGTAAACAATAATCAATGATTCTATATTGACCCTCTGTTTTTACTGCACTGTAGTGACACAAATTGTTGTTTCCACTTCTAGTGTTTGTGTCTTAAGCCTTTAACAGTGGCAGGTTGTATATGGGTCCTTTAACCTCTTGGTGTTTTTGTTTCCATGTTAAGGGAAATAGATTTAATATTGGTTGTAAACTTCATGAGTAAATGAAGATATAAGTCAATATTACTAAAAATTACTGAATTGCTATAGCAACAAAACCCATCAGAACCATATAAATAAAGGAGAGCTAGGCAGGGTAAATCCAGCCTAAAAACATCAAGCCACATCATTTTCGTGCTCGCATCTTTGTAATGCGTCAGTGGAAAATCTAATTCAGCTGACTTACAGCATCATGGAATAACCACATGTTCCTACAGAACCGCACCATCTTTCCACTGCATCACTCTTACTGTCCTCCTTCAAGATCAGATTTTATCACTATGACATTTACTTGCTTTTGTTGTTTACTCTTACTTTTTTATCTCTCTTCCCTTTCTTTTTTTTGCTGCTATTCACGAATCAGGATTGATACTCCAGTTGTGAGAATAATCCTACCTATTGTATAATGTTATGATTATAGTCTGTGCTCTGAACTATCAATCAGCTCATCAAGAGCATTACAAGCATTAAGTGGAGATGTTTAACATATTTTTGGGAGTCTGTCAGCTTTCCTGGTATATCTATTTTTGAGAAGATGAGAAATTCTAGTCTGAGAACCAGAATAGAAATATTTTGAAATATCTCATTTTTAAAAATTTAATATCAAGAAAGATAAAAAATGAATAGCTATCACTACTAAGCTTAGAAAGAAATTTTAATTGAGGATCCTTTTCAATATATCGTCAGTTTTAATTAATTGAATAGTTTAATTGAAATCCATATTGGTACACAAGGATTTTCTCATTCTCCGATTTGTTCTTTCTAGGACAAAACCAGCAAAAAAGTATTGAATGTTGATAATGTTGGAATCTGGTTTCCTTCAAGATATTTTTCAAGTTGTTTTCATTCACCTATAGCAGTGACTGAGCTGAAGTAAAAGTGACTTTCCTAAGGCATTGTCTGTATAATCTCTATGAGAAGTTACCCATTCTTACTCACACAATTTAACTCTTTCTTTCCACTTAGTTGTACTTTACCTATGAGAATCAGCCTACAGACAGGTGTCATGCTAAAACTTTTTTGACCATGACCGAGTTGCTAAGGCATGTTCTGGAAGTCTGAAAAAACCAAAAATATTCTCTTTATTGGCCCTTATTTTAAGGAATATCAACACTGAACCAAGCCCAGGTACTGGGAATAGCTTTGATGAAGAGATCTCTTGTCCCATTACACATACTTTTTCATGAGGAAGCCTACAGCTTTCAAGCAAGCTAAAGCACTTTTATATGACATAATTTTTTGGATGGCTTTCCGCAGATAGCATAAAAGAAGGTCAGATTCTTTCCTAAAATAAGTATTTTATATCAATGGAGTTATACCTGTAAACATATACTGCATATAATTAAGTCCTTAAATTAATCTAGTGCTATTAACCGCATTATTTATGAATATAAATGTTCTCCTGAAAATGAACCTTTTAAATATTTTAACTGTAAGCAATATCAGATACCAATAAGTTGTGTATTCATCAGGGTTATTTTAGGACAGTTCATATCAACAGAAAGTACACTATTACACCCAGTAATACAAAAAGTTACACATGCACATTCAAGTACCTTTTCCATGTACTTTATCTATACAGTCTTTTCTACACATTCATTTTTAGAACCTGTTCCAATGCACAACACATGTACTATGACTATTTCTGCATTACTAATGCAGATTCTGAGATATTTTTTTTTCAGAGATTTGGGGGATTTTTTGCTATCTACTTTCTGTTTAGTTAAGGACATATATATTTTCTATCATATCCATGATTTAAAAGTAAATAAAAATGAATGTGATACACGTCAGATTTAATCATTGATAACCATCAAAAGATTTACTATTCCAAGCATTTAGAGTCAGATTGTTTTGGGTTTGGTTTTTTTTTTTGTCAGAGTGAGGGTTTTTTTAAAAAAACAACTCCACTAAATATATATTGCTTAGCAGTTTTTGGAAATTAAGATTTAAATATAGCCTGTGAAAAAGCAGCTTTATGAGCCAGCTTTTAAATTCCTGTAAATCAGCTTCCTCTCATTCAGTTAACTCAAGATCTGATTTTAAAAATACAACATGGAAATAGCGCTCATCCTAGACATGATCAGAAAAGCCCAATTATTTTTTCAGGAAATTTTGTGTTCTTTTCACTTTTTCAAATAGCTGTACTGAAGAGAAATGGTATAAGGCATAGTGACATCTGAGAAATTCTAAGTAGCCAGGGATTTACTAATCCTCTTTTAAGAGTACTGAGCAACATGGAAAAAGGGAAAGAAAATGAAGAATAGCATTTTTATGCACATTCAGCTCTGTCTCTCTAGCTAGAAGTGTGAAGTGAGAATTGCTTAAATGGGATGGAAGAAGGTGATGAAAAGCAGCATGAAATCTATCCACCATATGACCAATGCAAAACATATTATAGAGCTAAAATAGAAAGGCTTAAACTGTAAATATTTCCCAAAACCTAAAAAGTATTTGCCAAAAGTCTTAGTAGCTAGAAAGAGAGCCACTGAGGCAGATTAAAATTTACTGCACTGTCTTTGATACATCATCTGTATTACCTATCTCCAAACATTTGATGTTTTGAATGAAAAGACCAATGAGTCCTCTCTAACCTCACAGGTTTCTTTCTGTATCTCCTCATCAATGTGTTAACTTTTTTTTTTTTTTCTTTCCCCTGGAATTTCCTGCATTAGTTTGAAATTTTACCCACTTCTTGATGAGTGAATCTTAAAAAAAAAGGAGCCTAATTTCTCTTATCCTATTCAAAAAAGAAGACTTAAGTTTAGATGAGAGCTAAATTTAGCTAGACCTATGAACTATTATTCTCAAGAATGATTCATGTGCACACGGACATTTTCTTGACTGTCCATAAGCACTTGTTATCTAATGCAGTGCAGCAGGGTGCAGCAGGGGCCAGCGTCTCCCTGGGGACAGGGGGGCTACGAGCGTGGGGGCTCCCCCAGCATGGGTAGGGCAGGGCCTGGCAGCCAGGGCCTGTCCCACTGCCCCAGCCAGATACAGGGCAGGCTGGGGGGCAGCCCCAGCCCCGAGCACTGGGCTCTTCCCTGGGGACAGGGACAGGCCAAGGTCTGGCCGGGACATCAGCCCGCAGGTGGGGGTCAGAGATAAGACCCGATGAGCGGAACTGGGGTGAGACACAGCACTGAGATGGCAGAGCAGCCACAAGATAAGATTGAGCTGGGGGTCAGGATGGGGGTCTGGGTCCTTGCGAGGCAAGGGCTGCAGTCAGCTCAGGCTGAGACCACCCTGATGACATTGGCTTAAATCTGCTCCTGGGATAAAAAGATGGGAGCCCCCACTGAGCTGCCTTGATGTGCTTCGTCCAAGCCAGCCCCTGTCTTGTAGGCCCCGAGCCCCAACAAGCACGCATGAGCCCATAAGCACTCAGGACCCTGAACGCATCATCACAGACATTTTCATGTTTTGTATGCTGCTACTGCAGGAAAGAGCTGTGACCAGCTCTTACAAATCAGTTCTTTGACAGCTTCCAGAACACTAAAAAGGAGGAGGAAGGTTATTCCAACCCTGTGCCATTTATATGTGTACCTAAATATGTATTTTCAAGTTTCAACCCTGTTTGAGAAAGAAAAAAATTGCATAAATGTTCATTTTTCCCCTTCTTTCAACTCTTAATAAGCGTGAAAACTCAGAACATACAAACTGCCTATGTAAACTGAGATATGCAGCAGAAATATTATCAAAGCTTTATTAGGACAGTTGCTATCTTTAATTCAGGGAGTTAATATACCTTTGTCTGGGTAGACGGATGCATGAAAGCCACTAAACAATATGTCTGTTAGATTTCTGGTTTTGTATTATCAGTACAAGTGCTAGTAAATGAAGTTCTACTAATTTAAGGAAAAAGAGGAGCCACTTCTGGTTGAGTGGCATAACTGGATAAAGGTATCTTCTGTCAAAAGTACAGACCTCTTCTGTCCCTAATTGTGTCTTATCTTTAGGAAGCTTTTCACTACATCAGCTCTTTGGGAACAGAATATTTACAGATCAAAAAATGGATATGCTAAATGAATATGCTAAATATTTTTGTCTATTTTGCAGGTGTTTTACCAAAATTTTGGTGAAAACAGGGAAGATAGCAAAAGAGATAAGTATGTCTTACAGACTATTTACCATTCCACCACTGAAAATCAAAATTCAAAACACTGGTCTGTACTTGCTATAAGAGTAGAATGGCTTCAGCTGCATGGACTTAGAGAAACAACTCATTCAAATATTTGAGGGAAGAGTGACTGTGCATTTGTGATATTGGAAGCACTGCGATACAAATTCTGGCAAGCTACTTTGGTCTTTCCTGTTCATTGTGAATGCCCTAAACCACTAGTAAATTAAACAAACAAACAAAACCAACTTGAGACCAATTCTTTTTGTTTGTTTGTTTGTGGGTTTTGTAAGAGTTAGCTCCATTTTATGTGTTACTTGCTTTTTATGACACTAACCTCTGAGTCACATGAAATGTAGTTTCCAAGCACTGATTCACTCCAAGCAACTTTTTATTCTACAGTGCAAATTTTTCTGGTATCACAGATAGTCACCACCATTTTTTTGTTATACTTGCTAATTTCTTTTACAGCATCAAAAGAGTTATAAACAAAATTTCTCTAAGTGGTGAAACATTTTATTGTCAATTTTGTATCAACTTAACCTCCAGTATATGACACACCAATCATTGATTTCATAGAAATAAAACACCATGTAGAAGATGGTCATGCTGTGTCAATTGTTTAAAAAAAGATATCTTATGATAAGAGATCTTAAATTTCACAGTCACAATATCTTAATAATCATTTCAAGTGCCTCATAAAAGCTTTGAAGGCTGACAAATAACTTCTAAATATACTGTTCCATCTGTCAGTCTCTTTTGTTCCACAGAGTTATTTGTTCTGTTTTTAAAATGTTAGCCAGTTATAGAAATATTACGTGACTTCTTTATAGAATAAACCAGACGAAGAATTTTCTTAGTCAGAGGAGTCTGAAATTTAAAAATTATGCACAGAAAAATTATCTATTGAACTTGATGAGGTATTCAAAACAGGAGTAGATGGTGGGGTGGAGATAGAAAGGATGCTGCTCTATTCTATAAAATAATGATATTAAACCAGAGCATAAAGACAAACTTTTTTTCAATCAGTTCTTCCTCTTTCCTTAAATTTATATTGTGCAATTTTAAGACACTGAGATGCCATACATTCAGGCTTCCCTTGACACATTCACTACTTCCTATTTGACTCCAGTTTTCCACACTGGGGGAAAAAAAATTTAAAAAATTGATTTTTCTCAGATTTCTAGTCATTGACATGCAAAAGGTTTCAATAAATGGCTACTGCACAGACAAGTGGTTGATTCAGTACAGTTGTTTGTTACATATATAGTACTTCTGATACAAGAAAACACGCTGCTGCTAGTCTCATTATTTTCCTAAATACCACAGATTTACACAGTTGAAAAAGTTCCATTTATTCTGAGTTTCTTCAGTGCAAAATATGCAGTCTATTTGTTTTGTTTTATTATAAAAACAAAATTGAAGAAAACTTTTTTCTTCTTTAAACTTCAGGGAAAAATCAATTATACATTGTTTTCTGTCTTTAATACTTGCTTTCAATTACAAATCCAAGACTAGTATCTCATAATTTTGATTTTTTAATAATATCTAATAATTTTAAATCGGGTTTTTTTATGTGAAAAGATAACTCAGGGTCTGACCATAAATGGTGATTTTATTAAACGTCTCCTATCCTTTGTTGAACACCTGAGTCTGGAGCAGTCAGCTATTTTCATATAAAGCTACTGGTGACAAAATAGTGTCTGAAATAGATGTCATAGCAGCAGTCGATGAGACAAAATGGAGTATAGTACTTCATATGATGATTCTTCAATTCACCATGATGCAAAGTACCTTTTTTTTTTTTTTAAGGGAGTTTACTGTGTGGGATTCCTAAGTGGCAATAGGCATTTAAATCTCCAGATGAGGATTTTATCTCAGGATACTGCATCAATCAACACAGGTTTGCTAATATTAGCATTTTGTGCATCTAACAAATGGTTCTGCATTCTACTCCAGAAGTGGGGTACCTGGAAATTATGCATTCCAATGTTTAATTTACATATATCAAAGTCCTTTGGATTAAGCTTTAACTTTCTTGTAAAGCATTCAGACCTACACCTAAGAACTGCAGAAAAACTGTGTAGAAAAACTGTGATGTATTATTATTTTATATGTTTGTGCTTTCAATGTTCCAATTAGGTGTACTTGTGCCCACCTACATTGGACTGCAAATGTTCAAAGAATGTAAAATACACAATTTATGTATCCAAACCACACAGACTTTTTAACAACTGACATGCAATAATGTAAACAATAACTGCATACCTTATATGCAGATAGAGAGATTTTGTAATGATCATTTTTCTAATGTTTCAGTAAGCGTGTAATGAAAGCTTGTTTTAAGAGTTCTATTTAAAAGATGAACTTTTCTTATAGCATTTTTGGGCAGGGGCCAGTCAGGAGAGGAGAAGAAAAAGTCTTGAAAAGACGGTAAAACAAATATGTAGAGTTAAAATACAGGGCAGAATTTAACTACCTGTACCTACATCAACATTTTTTCAAAGTTTTGCAGTTTTTACATTGTGAATTTTGAATGAGGGATGTTATTTCAGACAATAACATAGTAATAGTAACTAGTAGGAATAATAATTTTTCATGGTGCATTTGTGTATGTATCTGTGTGATCATATTACAAAATTGTATTTTCTTCAGGTTTTTATGCCTCATGGCATGGGTTTTGAGTACCAGCAAGCACATTGTCTAGAGGCTTGTTGTATGATCAGAGTGGTTTTTATGATTGTTTTGTGGGGTTTATTATTATTTTATGGTGATTTCCAAAAGGACTTAAAAACTTAAAACCAAAAATGCTTAAAATACTTAATCCCCCTTTGTGCTGTAGTAAACTTTTTCTTGGTTTTCTTTCCGCTCCCTCTCATCGAAAAACTCTAACACATGCTGGACTGGTAGTCTAACAAACTGCAAATCAATCCAGTCATCTGTGTCTCTGAAGAGCAGGGATGATCTGGAGGTGGTCACGGATGTCAGTGAAATCTGCAAATACTTGATAGCGCTGCCAAGATTGCAAACAAAGGAGCTAGTTGCTGCCACTAAGAGAAATGGCGAAGCAGATAAGGGTGTCCTGTGATCTAGATTGCAACAACCAGTTCATTCCAGCCAAAAAGCATGATTGTTCTTTGGTCAATATCTATCAGCATCAAAACAATGAGACAAAAGTAATGAGCTATCTTGCCTATTCCCATCTTTCTGAGATTTTCAGGTTTTTGGTTTGGGTTTTTTTTTTTTTTCCTTTTTCAGCTTTACATTTCAAAGGTAGTAAATTGCTTCAGTTTCTTATATTTAGCAAAAGATTATCTTAGAAGTTTTCTGTGCAATTTGTCACATAGTTACTTATTATTATTTACATGCATGCCTGTCATGCCAGGGTTCATCTCTACATTGAAGATTTCCTGTCACTTTGAGCATATTTTTTTACATGAATCTGAGCTCTCAACCACTTTGAGATCTAAGAAATACATATAGACAATATTAAACTACCTTAACCTATATTTCATGCTTTGCTACAATTTTTATAGCATCTGTACGTCTGAGGCACACCTGGATTCTTACACTTTAATGAACTATTAACTAAAAACCTGAGAACGGCTGTCCACTGAACACCAAACTGAAGGAAGATATAACAAGCTCAGCCATTCAGGAGACAACAGGCAGTCAGAAATAGATTATTGGGCCAACATGCATGGTTTCTGTGCCTGATAGTCCTGCTGATTTCCATGATCTTCAGCAAGTCACCTTCCTGCTTTCTTATCTCTCTTTCCCATTTATCTTTAGTCTATTCTGGCTGTAAAGACTTCAGGCTAAGGAATGTGTTTTACCTCATATATAATGTAAGCTGGTAGGAATTAGGTTGGTTTGGCGTATTGAGGTTTTTTCATATGTTTTTCCTTATTGTAGTTTCTAAAACTAATTAGCCATGCCAGTCCTGAAGAAAAGCGGTCTTCGTTCCATGGGGACATCATTTTTGTTAAAGATCAGAGAGGATCACAACCCAGGAGTTTATAGACCTGTGGCTAGTATAGGTGTGTAGGACACAGAACACTGAAATTGTAACAGTGGTCTAAATAAGACTGAGCTTTCAGTCAAAACTGGGTTTATGACATCTTAACTGAGCTCCCTATTTATTTGACCGTTCTTGTGTCTCTGTCTCTACTGAAAAAAAAAAGTAAGTATCTTTGAAATATTTTGGCTTAATCCAGATGTGAAGTAAGAATTTTTCCACTTTTATTTACTGATATTTGTCAAACAGGAAAATTGATCTTATGCAGATTTAGTGCTACATTCTGCCAAAATAATTGCATGAAATCACCAAATGCTACTGTGGTACAAATAAAGTAATGATAATAACAACAATAACAATAACAATGAATTTTATTATTTTTATGAACAGAAACAGGGTAATTCTTCCTTGCCTTTAACACGTTTCCAAATTAAGTGATCATTGTAAATGTAAAATTTTCATATATTTACTGCTATAATCCAAGTCTATTCAGAAATAATTTCAAGGTCAAATAAAGGCCTCTGTCAGCTGTCTACAGGAGGATAATCATTTTTCTTTAGGTCAACTTCATCATGATTTAAATCTTCATTATGGTGATTGCAAAGTAAATTTTGTAATTTCAGAGTAATTTTTTCTGATAAGAGGCAGGTTGGATACTGATTAGGACCAGTCAATTCAATAAGAGTAAATGAAGAATAAAAATTTCTACCAGGTTTCCAATGTCAATGGGAAAAAAAGTATACTGGAATTTACTTTATTTGAGCTTACCCTTTATTTCTTCCTTCACTCTTCATCTACTCTAAGAATATACTGATGGTGCAAGTTTGGGAACTTTTCCACATTTTCTTCCTTTTCTGTCTTACCAATTAGTTACTGGGGTGCATAAGAATTTTATTATCTGAAATTGATGATGACAGGAGTAATTTGGTCACTGAAACTCTTCTTTTTTATTCATACTTTTTCTCTCTCCTTATCTTACTTGTTAAGAAGGATTTTGACACAAGAGATAATGAATCCATACCTGCTGTGTCATTAATTTTGAATTAGATATTAAACAACAGTTCTTCTGAAGGAAGAAGAGCAGATAATTCATACTAGTGGATTGCATTAATTCTGATTATGTATATATTTTAAAATAGGTGGCCTTTATCACTCCTGTATTGGTATGATCTACTTGCTTACATGTGCTCATGTGTAAATATGGCTCCAACTGCTGGAGAAACCTTTAGGTAATAATCTTGCTCTAGTAATTCCTGTCAGCTTTTCTGCCTGCTAACCCTGGATTTCACCAGCCTAGCGATTCCATTTAATGATCTTTTATTACCAGCTCTTGGCACCATAAACACTTGATACAAATTAGAGTCAATCTAGTGAAGAGCAACTCCCAAAGCAGGGGAAAAAATACAGGGCTTAAAATATTCTCCCCTCAACCCTATTTGTTTTTGACTATAGGAAACCCCGTTCACTTAAGGTCCTGTACTTATGCTAACTTTTCTAAGCTTCTCACTTTTTAAAGTGTTCATTAGTTTATTTAACAAAAAAATTGTGACTGTAGTCTGCATAGTCCACCTTAAATCAAATTACTGGAATTTTTATTAGATAAATTTATGACTTTCATACTGATATGACTGATAAATGGATTGTCTCTTCAAAAAGAAGTAACTTCAAAAGCTGAAAAGAATAGCAGATGAAAAGGAGGTTATTTCATTTGACTTCTCTCAGCAGAAAAACAACCTGTAATGTTTGCTTCAAGCAGCTCATTACAACTACCTCTGAAACACAGAACAAGAGTATAAATACATAGATTACCTTGGTTGCTACCCCTCCTACCCCAATTAAAATGATGTTTAAAGGTGTTTAAAATGTGAAGGAGCAAAATTTTGCACTGGGATAAGCTAGCAGTATTCTCCTTGACTTCAAAGAATGATTGCTAAGACCACCTGGGAGTACAGTTTGCCCCTTAGTAATGTGTGGTGATGGAGGTGTGCACTAGCAATTGTTTGTGTGGATTGCATTGAGTTTACCCTTAGGATCATAAACAGAAGCTGTGTGACAAGTACTGACATCTCACTTGGACATGTGATACTCAGATGTGCAGAGAATTCTGACCCCTTTCTGTAACTGCTATATCATTTTCATACCTGCTCCCCCTACCTCCAACCTTTCCCTCATATTTCTCCCATTCGGTTACAAATTGCCATCCCCAGTACATTTCTTTTGCAGCTCTTCAAAGTAGAGGCAGTTTTGTCACAAACAAGATGTGCATCTGCTCCTTGGAAAGACTCTCAGCTGTTTCTCTACTGCTTAATACTGTTGACAGCGATACACGAATTCCAATTCAATATTTTGAGTGTCATTACAGTCAATGGAATAATATGTTAAAGCTTTATTAGTTTACTAATTTTTAGCCACAACAACTGCATTTCACTGTTTGGTTTGGGTTTTGATTTTGTTTGGGTTTTTTTTGGAAGGGATTATTTTTGTTTAGTTTTGAGGGTTTGGGGGTTTTTTTGGTTTTGTTGTTGTTGTTGTTGTTGTTATTGTTGAGTTTTTTTCAAAAATGGCAAATCATTGCTTCTAAAAGATATTGATAAGATGGGACTTCTGCATTGTTAGACTCGTGGAGTTTGGATGGGGATTTCAATACTGTGAAAACTAACAGATTAAGTCCACCATCCTTAGTACAAGGTACCTGCAAAGCCTAGCTGATTTCTTGCTTCCATATCAAAAGAGAAATCTTTAGACTTCTCAGTCAACTGTTAGTGGTTTCCTTCTATTTAATTCTTCTGACTGGGAGTGCTAGGAAGACACTATTGAATGAAGTAGTGTGTTCTTAATTACTAATTCCTCACGGAGATAGAAGTAGATCTTTTCCCTTCCTCTGGTGTAAACTTCTGCTGACATTTCAGATCTCAAAAATCTGCTTAGGAGTACGTAGGGATATTACGGACCATTAAGCTGACTTAAGACATCCTAAGTTTAACTGTATGCAAATGCTGGAAGACAGCAAAATCCCTTTAGTTATGTGTGCTTCTAGAATATGTTTAGCTGAAGAAAATGGAAAAATTTTGAACGTATACCAAAATAAATTCATTTCCCCGCGTAATCCTGTAGTTAATGCATGTTATGGGTTGGTTTGTTTTTCTTCTCAGAATAAACAGAGTGAAGAGGGAAAAAAATGTTGCCCAGGAGGAAGAACTAGGACTTCAAGTTTACATTTTCATATTACCAACCCTGAGCTTCTCTCCTATTTTTTAAGTTAGACCAGGGTATACAAGACCAGACTGACACAATCTCATAAATCATCTGTCACTTAAATGAACAACCGTGGTTTTATTCTCAGTATATTTAATGTTTTATAATCAAATAATTTTTACAGTTGATGGGCTAAAATAAGTAAGATACTTGCAGCTATGGTATACTATTTTCAGCACACAAAAATATAATAACATTGTAATGTAAGATTGACTGTAAATAATTATTCCATTACTAACTTTAAAAAAGGGTAGTTATTAACAAATTTTACACTGCCTAAAAAGAAGATATATTATTTTAAAAAATGGCTGCTATGCAGTTCTAAAAATCTGATAAATCAGGTTTGATTTTTGTCATTATTATTCAAACAAATCTGTAAAACCCATAAGCTAATACATATATTATGTAATCCATCAAGAGACAGGTATGTATTGCATAAAGTAAATCCACACATTCTAGAAATTTTATGTGGACAGTTATGCAATACAGCCACTGCTGTAGTGACTATGATACTTAAAGAAAAGCTATGTAATAAATTAGCCAAATATTGAAAGAGTCTCAAAAGTATCTTCTGAGTTTAAGTACACTTTTGTTTCTTTTTTTACATGCTAGAAATTCATCCTGGTCACTTCTGATTACTGTAAGAGAGTTCTTCATTGCCTGACTTCTGTGACTGCAGTCGTCCCCTTGGTCCAGACAGCTTCTATCTGGGAAACAATTTATTCCCTTTTTTTGACAGCTGACAGTGGCTGAGATACGCAGTGTCTCACTGTGTGCATTTGTCAGACTCTTCAGTTAGGAAAACCTTGTTGGCATTTACAAAGTCATCCCGAGCTCAAGACAGCTTACAGTCTAGGAAAAATAAAAATGTTCATTCACAACATCCAATGCAAAGAACTATGTTCTTTGTTTGTTTGTTTTGATAAAAGATGCAGTTGAAGAAATAAAAGTTAAGTAGCATTAAGACAGAACTGTCAGAAGTCTTTCAATTCCTCTGTCCATCAGACCACCTTTGTGTATTTGACACTATCGTAACAGGGTTTCTGTCTTTCTGTAGTCCTTGTTTCTGAGGTCACATCTTAAGTGAGAACTCTTGTATCTTAGCATCTAGGTTTTATAACTGTTTTGCTTTTCAAATACTTCAAAGGGCCTAGGCAGTTTAAATCCTACTGGATTCTTTCTTTTTTACTAGAAGATATAGACTGGCTGCTCTTTTTCACTGAAGTATGCGTGTCTTAATACCTGTGGAGCTGGAAATGTCTCTTTTTTCATACTAGATATCAACTCTTGGACTTGACTGGCCAATTTATGACTATGTGACTCCAGATGGGTGAAAAACAAAGTCTGTCTTTACTGGCTCAGGCACAATTACACATCAACTACAGCCAATCTAACCTGGGTATGCAGCAAACCTACCCTTTGCAGCCCTCAGCTGCATAGTTCAGTTATTAATGCTAGCTGTGACACTCACATAATCATTTGGTGAGATGTTTTGTTCAGCTGTTCTGGCTTTGTTTTATAGGACTGTTTTCAGGCAACTCAGTTATCTCTAAACTAACCTGCTACACATGTGTAGAAGTGCTGGCACGAGGGAGGAAGAGAAGTATTCCTTGTGAATGGAACAACTAAGTGTTGAAGCAAGACCAAGAGAACTCTGATTTAAATGCCTCTGTTGACATACACTGAGATAACATGTTATTGGGATATAGTGTAGTTTTTCAGCTAAAAGTTCCATGACCACTGAGGTAAAAATAGTTATAAACAAGTTCTAAAATTCTACTCATTACAAAAGAGACAACCAGTCCCCATCTGCAGATTGTGTCTGATTCCTTATTATAATCCATTTACAATATTTTAAATAAAATTTTATTTCCTTTATACCTATTAAAGTCAAGAGTTTTTTGTGGGGTTTTGTTTTGTTTTTCCATAATAGCACCCTAGAGTCAACATTGCATGAGAGGTGCAGCAACCACTTACAGTTGAACAGTATCAATGTGTGGATGCAGTAACCAGCTATGTCTGAGAAATGCATGTAAAGGACAAAGGAAAGTGAATGACTAAAAAAAGGAAAATGCTATAAACAGATACAGGAACGATGCCAGAAAAAGAAGCAAGGATTAACCAGGAAAAAATCTGCACAGATCAGGGAATTAGAATAAATGAAGAAAAGGCCTAGTGAGCATAAGCAGAGGTCTTTACAGACCAAACATAGTCCCGTGTTGTAATCCACTTGGTCCCAGACAGGAACCCAATGTATTCTGGCAATAATATTGCTGTGTCCATCATTCTGATATGGGAACAGCTAAAGAGAAAAGTCATGTTCAAACCTTCCTGACTCAAAAGAAAATTGGACTTAATTGGATATATTAGAATCATCTAATATATCTGTCTTACACTAAAATATGATGTCTTTTTCATAGATGGACTGGGAGCTGAGTGGAAAGCTAGAAATATAACTCAGTTAAGCACTGGTTACTATGCTGATTGTTTAACTGGTTTTAAGCTTACTCTTAGCGATCATTACACACCTTAACTTTGGTATAAGTTCACTCTAAGTTCCTCCAATTCATATTAGCACTTTTCATGAGTCACTTTATCAGGACCAAGTTTTTATGTGCATTTTATATTTAGATTATGGCATTTAACTACTTATCCAAAGTAGTTAAAATTACTTTCTCCACAAACTTTGTATTTTCTAGGGCCTAGATATTTGATATTCACAAATAAAGTAGTTGTCAAGTGTAGAATATTACCTCTCAAGATCAAAGCAACATTTTGTAAACTCTGTAAAACACATTATAATGTTCATTCTTTCAATAAAACACATATTCATCATGTAAGGTGAGTATTGCAATATCCAGAAAAAGCATTTTTTGCCTGAACAGATAAAATAATTTATCCTTCACAAGCACTGAATATAAATAATTACATATATACGTATTAGTAGTACAGTCTCTATTCATTTTAACTCATTAATATTAATACAAACTAGAATCATAGAATCACAGAATCATAGAATCATAAAATGGTTAGAGTTGGAAGGGACTTTAAAGACCATCTAGTTCCAACCCCCCTGCAATGGGCAGGGCCACCTTCCACTAGACCTGGTTGCTCAAAGCCATATCAAGCCTGACCTTGAACACTTCCAGGGATGGGGCCTCCGCAACTTTTCTGGGCAACCTGTTCCAGTGTCTCACCACCCTCAAAGTAAAGAATTTCTTCCAAATGTTTAATCTAAATTTACCCTCTTTCAAATCATTACTCCTCATCCTATCACTACACTCCCTGATAAAGAGTCCCTCTCTGCCTTTCCTATAGGCCCCCTTTAAGTGCTGAAAGACTATTATAAGGTCTCACCAGAGTCTTCTCCAGGCTGAACAACCCCAACTCTCTCAGCCTGTCTTCATAGGAGAGGTGCTCCAGCCCTCTGATCATCTTCATGGCCCTCCTCTGGACTTGCTTAAACAGGTCTATGTCCTTCTTCTGTTGGGGGCTCCAGAGCTGGATGCAGTACTCCAGGTGAGGTCTCACGAGAGCAGAGTAGAGGGGCAGAATCACCTCCCTCGACCTGCTGGCCACACTTCTTTTGATGCAGCCCAAGATGAGGTTGGTTTTCTGGGCTGCAAGTGCACATTGTCGGTTCATGTTGAGCTCTCATCCACCAACACCCCCAAGTCCTTCTTGGAAGCAGTACTCTAGATCCATTCTCCACCCAGCATGTATTTGTGCATGGGATTGCAGAGAGTGAGATCCTAAAGTAGCTCAGAATATATCAACTAGTGCACTGCTTACTACCAGGTAACATTTTTCCCCTTATGCTGTCATAATGACAAAGTATATTTTTAATATATGTAAGAGATATATCTCTGTGTAACATTTGTGTCTACCTTAATGAGTAATGTCTGAGTATCCTGAATTTGGAAAAAATATGAAGTATTGCAAAGAGTCAGTCTGAATAAGACCATGTCATATTTACTTCCTGGTGTCTCTATCTTCTATTTGTACTGTTTCCATAGTTAGCCTATATATTTTTTTATTACTATATTTTACTGAAACTGAGTTGAATCAGTAGGGGGAGCTTTAAGACCCATGAGCCAAAATTGTTTTTGTGTTCTGCTACTAAAGGCTTAAAATGCCTGAGGGTTTCAGTGTTAAACATATTGCTCTGCTCAATGAATAGTGGCACAGAGATTTCTACAAATGTATGTTTGTTTCCAAAGCACTTGTAGGGTGCCTATAATCACCTTGTCCTTTGTAACATTGATTTTTAATATATATGGTTAGCCTGGGATATTTTATAACCCAAATGAAAAGCTCCTGGAAGTAAATATCACAAAGGACTGGAAGGGTATGGCTTATGTATCCAGAAATAGAAAATAATTTGTTTAAATAAACTCAAGCTGAGCACAATAATTGATGGCTTCTTTACCCCCTGAAGTTCCATGAAATGACTGTGCCTTTATATAGTAATTAAAATGTGCCAACAACTATTTTATTGTCCCCAATGAAATTGTCAAGCATTGTTCCAAATACAAATCAGAAGCAAAACTGCTAAACATGGTATTATCTGCCATTGTAATTTGTAGGTTTGTATTAAAAAAAAGACCAACTATCACATCATACGTATGTGTCTACTAACAGTTAAGGTCCTGAGACCCTCTGTTCCTTTCTTATGTCTTAGGTAAAACGTAGTTCATTTCTTTTTCTTAAATAAAATATCTGTTCTGACTATCTTGTTGTTCCTCTTCAAACTTACAAGATGCACACGAACTACCATCTTTGTATCCTGTGGACAATGTTTTATTTATTAAAAAGGTAATATATAAACCAAATTTAAAATGTTCTGGTTCAATATTATTTTGAAAAGAGAGGTTTACATACCAAAGTATATCATCAAAATGGTCTGGGGAAAAAATATATGTTAGAGATTAAACTTATATATAAAGAATTTTGGAAATACACACACTAAATACCCATGCACGATACTGAATTAGTTTTCATTTTCACTAAAACAGAAGACTAGAAATGCACAGTGTCTGTGCATATCATCTGTTTCTTTTTCCATGGAGCCTATAACCAACCAAACAACAAACCAGGAAATTAAAAATTGACTCATGGATTCTTACTTTTCAGCAAATGTTATTGTACTAAGAAAAGTTTAACTTTATTTTAAAACATAAATACATTTATAAGAATTAAATACTTGTAATTATTTTTATTGTTTACTTATTGAAAGCAAAGCTTGTTTCTCTGCCTGCCAATCATACTGTTCCAAATATAAATCATTTGATACCATCAGGTATGTAGAAGTATGAAATACTTCTCTTTCACAGAAAGCACACTGCCGTTGTTAATAAGCCTAAAAATTACACATCTAAAATTTACAAACTGCCTTAAATTTTAAACATTTTTTTAAACAATTTTAATTACACTGTGTGCCTTCTGTTACTTCTGCAGGACTTCTTTCTCACACAGTGAACATGTTGTAATGTGACCATTGAAGAACGTAATTTTAGAATATATCCACATAGTCTTAGTCTGTAGAAGTAAAGTTGTGTCACTATAACATTCTTCTTACTTGTAATTTAGAGGATCATGACACAGTATCCAGCTTAAAGGTTTTACACTGACATCCTCCAGTTCTATTTTCAGTTAAAATATTGTACATCTTGAGTTACTTAACAGACTCTCAAAATAGATCTCAGAATTTGGCTCCAAGTGATTTGTCATTACTTTATTGCTGAGATCCCAGAACTCTAAGGATATCTCAGATGGAAGTGGAGTAACTTAAGGGTTTCAGTATCCTTTTCTAACACTAATCTGTGTTTATCTACAACTTTGACAATAAGATCTTGGGTTTTTGGTTGTTAGGTTGTATTTTTTTTAACATCACCTGTATGTTTATAAAATGTCATTGAGTGTAATAGGCCACTGACTGCACATGCACAGTTGGTCTGCAATATGCTTAAAGTTAGCAAATGTGACAAAAATCCTAAGCAGGGTATAACTACAAGACGATTTTTGATGAATTGGTACAAACTTGATATAAGCAAAAAAAGTCAGCATGGAAAAAAATCAAAGAAATAAAACCTCTCCTTAGAGAATATAATAATTTTTCTATCCAGACACCTAATTAAAATATGAATGATATTTCCTAGAAAGGTAAAGGGAAGATTTTCATTATCATAAACCGATTGAGTTGGACACAGCAGAAAGAAGGATGATTGTATCTTAATGTTGTTTAATTAGACTGCAACTTTATTAACTTTTTATAATTATGTATTTCCAAGCATAATTGACCCAGTGTAAGCCAATCATGTCTTAATAAACATTCCCTGAGGAAAGGTAAGTTCACAAATAATTTGTCTTTAACCCACTCTGCAGCAGACCTACCACCTGTCCTCACTGAGGCTGAAGACAGAGAGTGGGAGGCTGCCCTCCCAACTGCACATATGACAAACTTCTTTGCTTTTCTTATTCTCTGTTCTCATTCCATTTAACTTAGGATCTAAAATTCTTCTGAAGTATTCAGTAGTAGATGTTCATAAAGCTGAAACAATGTGAAAGTGTAGTCACATCTGGTCTCTCCATTCCACATTTTTGTCACTCGTGGGGCAAGGAACAAACTTCCCCCATTGCTGAGCATCAATTCGTATCTAAAATAGCTTGTGCTAATCAAGAATGAGGAACTAAAAAGGAATAATATTGACAGCAGACCTAATTCAGAAAAAAAAAAAAAAAGTCTTTTTCACCTTTTAGAAGAAAAAAACAAATACACAAAGCAGCAGCAGCTCTGTTATCATAGCTGCCTTTCCATCTCTGCCTAAACTGATGTATTAGAACTTCCAGATAGTCTATTTGGGAAAAAAAAGTTAAAGAGCTGAATTACACTGTGGCAACTGTCATTTTGCTAAATGGCTTCCGGAGATCTGAGATTTTTCACCTTCACTTTGTCCTATCTGTGAGGCCGCTTGCCACAGAAGTAAGTCCTAGCTCTCCCATCTCCAATGAGCTGGCTATCTTGTAAGCAGCATTTATGCAGCCAGAGACAGCGTGCATAGCACGTATGGTAGTCTTAGCCCTATGGTAGAAAAAAATCAGCCCTTTGCCTTTTCTTCAGAGATATATTTCAAAACAACATGTTGTTATTTTTCAATTAAATTTTGAATTTCATTTATAACTGCTACCTTTATCAGTTTTTGTGGTTTTCAGAAGCAGATGAAAAGCAAAGCTATGTTTCTTTTCTTTTCCACACTGTTTTTTCTCTTTGCTACTTTTCTGTCTTTCTCTGCATTCTGTTTATTTTAAAAGTGTTAACCTTAGACATCCAAGAGTCTTTTTTACCATATTGTATTGGGTTTAAGTGTCAAGGGGGGGTGAGGGGGCAGGTCTGCTGCAGGACAGCCTCTGTGAGGAGAGGCCAGGGACTGCTCTATGCTGGACACGGTGAGTTTCAACTGGTTCCAGCCAGCTCCAGCAAACTCACAGCAGGATACAGCTGAGCCCATCAGCGAAGCTGGTGGCACCTCAGTGAAAACACATTTAAGAAAGGGCAAAAAGTGCTGGACAGAGAGGCAGATAGAACAGAAAGAGTGAGAAACAGCAGAGGGAAAAAAATGGTCAGAGAAAAAGGAGGGGGAGGAGGTGCTCCATGTGCCCAAGCAAGTATTCCCTCTGCAGCCCATGAAGAAGACCATGGTGAAGCAAGTTTGTCCCTGCAGCCCATGGAGGACTACACCAGAGCAGATATCCACACTCTGGAGAACCCCACACTGGAGTGGGTGGACGTGTCCTGAAGGAAGCTGCAGCCCATGGAGAGACCATATGCTCGTTGCAGGAACTGGAACCTGTGGAGGACCTGTACTGAAGCAGTCTTCTCCTGATGGACTGTGGAATGAACCCATGCTAGAGCAGTTCTTGAAGAACTGCAGCCAGTGGGAAGGACTCACGTTGGAACAATTCATGAAGGACTGTATTCCATGGGAGGGACGCCATGCTGCAGCAGGGGAAGAACGTGTGGAGGAAGAAGAAGCAAAGATGAATTTTTATGAAGTGCCTACAACCCCAATACCCCATCCCCCTTCACCACTTGGGAGGAAGGAGGTAGAAGAGTCAGGAGTGAAGTTGAGCCTGGGAAGAAGGCAGGGAAGGGAAAATATGTTTTACTTTTTGTCTTTGTTTCCACCAACCTATTCTATTTTTAATTGGCAATAAATTAAACTAATCTTCCCATATTTGAGTCTGGTTTGCCCATGATAGTAATTGGTAAGCTATATCCCTGTCTTTAACTTGACCCACAAGCTTTTGTATCTTATTTTTTCCCTTGTCCTGTTGAGGAAAAAGAGTGAGAGAGCAGCTGGGTGGGCAACTGGCAGCCAGCCAAGGTCAACCCACCACCCACACTGTTGTGATTCTATTTCCAGAAATGTAGAGGGAAAAAGGTCTTCAGCTGCCTGACATTATGACAAGCATGCCTTGTCTTGAGGCAGCTCCTAAGACAATGTGTATTGCTTGTGTTTCCAGGAACAAAGGTGTTAGCAAGACCTAGCACCAAAGGCAGAAGATTGTTTATGCTGTTGCTGTGCTTTTCTCATTTTATGTATTTCTTTTTACAGTTTTCTTATGTGTTGTCTTCCAGAAGAACCTGGTCAGACTTCTCCCTAAAAAAAAATCCCCAAAAAATATCCAACTAGTATCAATCTTCATATGAGTAAGTATAATAATGAGTTATTTCTTTATGTTTGTTTTCTGGTTGGCTCTGCTTTCCCTCACTCCACTGTAAATTTTGTGCAGGCAGAAGGAGAGGAAATCTTTATCAAAAGCTTCTCTTCTTTCTGTCCTCCTCTCTATTTCTTTTCCTTCCTTCCTTCCTTCCTTCCTTCCTTCCTTCCTTCCTTCCTTCCTTCCTTCCTTCCTTCCTTCCTTCCTTCCTCCCTTCCTTCCTCCCTCCCTTCCTCCCTTCCTCCCTTCCTCCCTTCCTCTCTTCCTCCCTTCCTCTTTCTCCCTATCCCCATCTACTTCTCTCTTTCTTCCTTCCAGCCTTCCTTTTTCTTCCTTCCTCTGTCTATCCTTTCTCTGTATCTTTAATGAAAATTTTTAAAGAGCTTTAATGGTGGCTGTTGCCATGGAACTAAATGGCCGCACTGTCTATTCTCAAAACATTGAACCATTTTGTAACATTTCTAGCTGTTTAGTATTTTACAACATTAGGGTAAAATTAGAATCCTGGATGTTATGTCCTATTTTTTTCTTTAAAATTAACAGAACAAGTCTAAAATTAAGCAAAGGTTGGCTGGTTTAACATCTCTCATTACAACAAAAGAGAAAATATTTTCTGATTTTTGAAAAATTATCTTAAGTATTTAGAACACTGTAGAATGTGAAGTTTCTGATACTTACACAATTATTAAATAGCTCTTTTTCCCCCTCTTTTCTCAAAGGAAACCATTTCCTGAATACCTGATTGAATTTATTGAAAATAGCTAAACATAGAGAGAGGAAATTGAAAAGATACACTAAAACCTTTTGTAATTGTACTGAGTACAAAATACAGTCACTAGAAATATAATAATTCTAAAATATACACTGGAAACAGGAGTCAAATCCAGAATGGAGCAGGGAAAACAACAGTTCTTGATTATCTGTGCCATAAATAAACTAACCAAAGCTACAGATAAAGAGATCTAGAAGACGAGTGCTCCGTTATGTTAGAAAAAATTAATTTCTCTAAGCTACATAGCAGACAGAAGCATGGAAGCATAGCAGAGAGAAGCATGTTCATATGCTGGAATATAGTACTTTGCACATGTTTATTCCCAAAAGCAATATAGTTAATGCAATGCTATGCCAACACAGATGAACTGTGCTGCACCTGGTGCCGGAGTGAGCACAGTTTGTGCTGGCTTAAATATAATCATACTTCTCTGCATTGCACATTTTTTTTTTTTTTTAACAAAGCAAGGTATCCTAGTTCAAGAACAAAGCAGAAAATAAAACTGTGTGTGCATAAAAATGTGCAGGTCAGCTATCTGATTGTGAAGCTAACAGTGAAGAAATTCAAATTTATCTGCTTGGAGATAGTAAATGTAAGGATATATGCAAACTATCCACCTTTTGAGCCAGTTCACCTTCCTTTAATTGTGCTATAGACTTGAGTCCAGGAATGCCTATAGATCCATTTACACTCTAACTCAAGCCTGATTCATAAAATCACTTTGCTGAACTCCTAAATCAGAGCAAGGAGTCTTATAATCCCAGGTCCTGACACTCTTCAGAGCCCTTAGGGTCAATAGGCTGCAGACTACTTTATTTTGGATCAGCATGAATGAATTAACTTAAGGGGCTCATTGATTTCATAGAATTCTCATTTTTGAGTTGCTACAGGTGTTTCTGCATTTTTCTGTCTGTTACTCAACTGTTGCCACAATCCTTAAGCTTTGGGGAAAAAAACCAAAAAATTCTCTGTCTCTCTGTCATCTGCAACTTCTCGACTGTAACATGGTGACAACAGAAGTAGGAAACAAATATACAATGGGCCCACAGTATTTAAAATATTCAGTTAAGCGCTTTTATATTATGAGTGAGTAGCCGAAACTTAGAAATAATGTGACTATTGTGATGGGTTGACCTCAGCCAGCTGTTAGATATCCACCCAGCTGCTCTCTCACTCCCCTTCCTTAACAGAATGGGGGAGGAAAAAAGATGAAAAAGCTTGTGGGTCGAGAGAAAGACAGGGAGATCACTTACCAATTACCATCACAGGCAAATCAAACTCAACTTGGGGAAAAGTAATTTAATTTATTACCAGTTAAAATAGATTTGGATAGTGAGAAACAAAGACAAGCATTAAAACAACACCTTCCCTCCACACTCCTCCCTTTTTCCCAAGCCCACCTTCACTCTTTCATTTCTAACACCTCTACTTTTCCCCCTGAACAGTGCAGGGAGATGGGGAATGGAAGGTTGCAATCAGTACGTAATGGTTCCTCTCCACAGCTCCTTCATCCTCACACTTTCCCCCTGCTCCAGTGTGAGTCCCTTCTATGACTACAGTCCTTCAGGAAAAATCTGCTCCACGGGCACAGTTCCTTCAGTAAATATGTATCTGCTCCAGCATGATCCTCCCCACAGGCTGCAGGAAAATACCTACTACACCATGGCTGCTTCCATGGACTGCAGAAGAATCTCTGCTCTGGTTCCTGAAGCACCTGCTTCCCGTCCTGTTTCTCACTATTTCTACCCCCCACAATTTAAGAAAGCTGCAGACAGACTAGAGATCTTCCAAAGGAGGACCATGGAGATGATAAAAGGGCTGGAGAACTTGCCCTGTGAGGAAAGACTGAAGGAGTTAGGTCTTTTCTCCCTGGAGAAGAGAAAGGTCGGGGAAACCTCAACACAGTATTTCAGTACTTAAAGGGTGGCTACAAAGAGGATGGAAGCTCTCTCTTCACAAGGAACAACATGGAGAATACAAGGGTCAACAGGTACAGGTTGTACTGGGAGAGATTTCATCTCAACATAAGACAGAAATTTTTTACAGTGAGAACAATCATTCATTGGAACCTCTTCTCCAGTGATGTGGTAGAGTCCCCACTGCTGAAGGTTTTAGAGATGCAATTGGACAGGGTGCTAGATAATCTCATCTAGGCTTTCTTTCCCAAAAAGTTTTGGACCAGGTGATCTTTCAATGTCCATTCCAACCTGAGCTATTCTATGATTCTATGAGATTGGTCTCCAAAAAACAGCTGATCATCAACTGATAGTCAATGTATTTCAAAATTTCTCTCTACACCCCTTTAATAATTACGTATTTGGATAGTCAATGTTCTTCTGCCACTATCTGGACAACTCCAGACAGTTTCAACTCTGTAAGTAGTTTGTTAACACAGCAAACAAGTGAAACGTTAGGAACAGTGCACGACAAGCGCTGAAGTCTTGTAGAAGCCATTGCTTAGTATCAGATATTGGGATTCACCAGCAATATTTAAGACCACACTGTTACACCTGACTAAATTCACAGTTTTAATGCAGACAGTTTAGCCAGAACATGCTGTTTCAAGGGCTTCAGCAATGAAGAGCCTCAACTTCTGAAGGGAATGACATGCAAAGGGAGCTAAGGCATCTGCTCTGAGTCATTCCCCACGAGGAACCTGCCCTTTGCCACCAGCTCTGCAGAAATGGGGAGTGGGAATCATCTAGCTATCCTCA
Organism: Burhinus oedicnemus; assembly: GCA_008921705.1. Lineage (NCBI taxonomy): Eukaryota > Metazoa > Chordata > Aves > Charadriiformes > Burhinidae > Burhinus > Burhinus oedicnemus. The sequence continues at coordinate 4,840,879 of VFFE01008529.1, read as the reverse complement.
CCAAAATCAACTGAGGCTTATCCACTATCTTTACAATTGCTTGATTAAGAAAACTATAAACCAGGTGTTGTTTAGGCTATGTTTTTTTATGTATTTATTTTTATTTTATTTTATAATTGGGAAAACTATAATTGGTAACTTTTAACAAATTGATGTATAGGTGCTGTTTCTGCAATTTAACAGTAGTATTTGTAGCAAATATTTGAAGAAGTAATATTACATTTTTCCTCACAGACAATACTGCAGGTATATGAAGAAGACACCCATTTTGTGGCTATTATTACAGAGAAGGTAAAATATAAGTGAATCAAAATTTCACCGATTTATATGTAGTGAGGCTAGGTGAGGGGGAGGAACTGTATTTATTTCAAATTTTTTGAGGAAGAGTGAACTGGACAAGCAAAGTGTAAAATACCTACAAAATTTGTTAAAGAAAACAACACAATTTACACCCACAACTGAAGTTCAGACTCAAAAATCAGAAGAAAGCTGACGTCATATGTTTTTAAGGATAGTGCTTGAGACTTTTTTTTAAGAAAGCAAATATTGCACTTGAAGGAGAAAACACTAAATTTTGCCTAATCAGTACCAAAGTTAATATAATTCTTTTTGTTTACAGTAGAGTTAAAATTTCAGCATTTCCTTGACTGTGATTTTTTCCAAGGTTAGCTGCAGCTAAGAGAGTCCCCCTGCACCTCCAATAATAAAAGAGATTGTCTTAGTGCATAATGATTTTTAGGTTGCAACTAACCTGATACTACATGTGAAATAGTTTTATACTAGGATCAGTAACAAACAGGAAATATCCTTCTACAATAGAACTAGGATACATAGATCTACAAATTAACACCACAGGCAAATGAAAAAGTGTGTCTCATTTTCTAGGTGTGGCTGACTCCAAGACAAGTCTTGTTTGGAATATAATTTGAAACACACTACTTGAAATTAAGCTGTGGAACAAGTGTTATATATTGGTCCTTTCAATTAGGATTAGCTGAAATATATGCAAGTCAGAAGAACTTTTAAATATGCTGCTTAAAAGTGGTCTTGGAGCATGTAAGCAGAAAGGTATGATTTATCCGCATGGTGCTATCAGAGGAGAGAACTGAAGCCATCCCTATGACACTCCAATGATAATGAGAGGGCTCTCTTTTGAAGGTTGCTTGTTGCTGCATTAGATATGAATCAATGATAACAATTGTAAATGAGCTTTTGTTTTGCAGATAGAAGCTGTGTTGGCCTATTTATTGTACAGAAACTTTTGAAGGTTCATATCACTCCATAGTCCATGTGCACTAGGAACTGTCTTTGCATATGAAATCAGTGAACGTTTCTTCATAAAGAACAGAATAACTTCATTTCCAGATGAAACTCACATTGAAAGACAAAGTGTTTTTGCTTTTTGACCTCTCTCCCTTAGTACAAGGCAAGACAGCTCTGAATTTAGTCTGGAGACTATAAAATGTCTTTATTGTGAGAAAGGAAAATTCTGGTACTCATGGTTAAAATATTGATTTAAAAACGTGTTCATGAATGTGAATTGCTTTTTGATACACTACTGATTTTGTCAACTAAGGATAATGATGAAGAACCAAGAGACAAGTATTACATTCTCTTTGCCCAGGGACAAATAACACAGTGCATACTGTGGAAAATGACTGAGTGCTGCTAGTGGCTGACATCATGAACAGTCATGTATGAAAATACATTTTTACTATCCTGCTAGTAGAGTGTATTAAAACAGATATTGAGGTTTCTCAGTGTGTGGACCGCAATTATTACTCTAATGAACCTTGGATCCTAAATACACAAAGAAACAACATGGATATTAAAAAAAAAATGAAGATTTTCTACCCATCATAAATTAATAACCTAACATATAAAACGGTAAAACAGCTTCCAGACTGACAGCAGATGTGAAGTTCTTACTGCTCATAAGGCTTAGAAACAGGTTAGTCTCCAAGTTGTTTTTCTTGCATGGTACAAGGAAAGTTTTTTCTATCGTCTCCAGGAAATAGTGGTTGGAAATAAAGGACACAAATGCAAAAAAGTGAAAGAACATCCATATTGTGGTAAAAAATACAAAGATCAGTTTCAAAGGTCTTTTATGGATAGAAATAAAGAAACAATAGGCAGTGATGGCTGAATCCTTTTCTTAATGCAAATGGCAGAGGCTGCAGAAACCTGGTACAAATCCGAGGGACTGGAAAGAAAGTTACTGTTCTTTATATGATCAGGGAGCTTACCTACATTTCCTGCCACGTAGAAGTGTCTCCAACAGCATTTAAGTCAAACAAACAGATGTCCTCTTCTAACTGAACTGTAACACATTTATTAACCACAAGCATCTTGAGGAGACGAGCAAAAAGAAGAAGAGTTATGCATAGCCCTGGGAAGATCCATATGAGATACTGTTCTCACCAAGCAAAAGCGTGGAGCAGTGAGTGAGGGGCTGTGTGGTTCTTAGTTGCCAGCCAAGGTTAAACCATGAAAACAACCAAATTACTCTATGTTACTTTTGAAACAGTAAGGAAGTATTGCATTGGCAAAGCAGACAATAGCATAGATGGAAAACGAAAAAAAAATCAAGAAAATAAATGGGATTGTAAATAAATCATTCTTTGGCTATGTCTGAGGAATAATTAAGTTGATACATCACTGAAAAAGAGGCAAGTCAAAAACCACTCTTTCTGGCTGCTAATACGTTGCAGAATTCTGCATCTTAGAAAGTTAAAATAGTGTTATATATCTTACATGCTATTGATCTAAAATGTGTTAAAAAGTATTGTTAAAGCACAAGCATAATATGGTAGCTGTGCAGAGCTTTCTTATGCAGTTTCATTGATTCTTTTGTCAGCTGAATAGTTTATTCAAAGATAAGCTTGCCTATATCCTCACATTTGTATTCTTTATTATTTAACAACTGTGTCTATTTAATTATTTTATTATTATTAAATATGAATTTACATTCCTGTGTGTATTGCCCCATTCAAAATACAAAGAAAGTATCTGATTGATTTCAAAGACTTGAATTAGGTCCTTCTTTTGTACTTATTTAGGTATTTTACAATATTTCAGAAAAAAGTTGTGCCTCTGCATTAATCTCCTTCTATTTCCTCTCCATTATTGGAGACAATAAGTGAAAATTTCTTTACACAATTAAATGGAATGAAAGAGATCAAATACAAACATCTGATTCTCACCTTCATGAAGAAAGAGTTCCCAATAGTTCAATAAGTTCTTCCATTTTTCAGAGCTGAAAGTTTGCAGTTAAGCTGTTTACCAGCTTAGTTATCTAAAGGTAAGGAGTGTTGATGAAGAAAGATTGGCCATGTTAGTTCAAGTGTGTCAAAATGCTGTTCTTACAAAAAAATAATTATTCTGGATTGAATAAAAGCTATTCTTTTAATTGCTGAATTTCTGTTTCATGCATTTGTACACTTCTTAAGTATGATAATAAGATCCTCAATAAGATCTGATGTACTGTGGCAAGATAAAAAGTTTGCTAATATGAGACAGAATTAACTCTGATCTTACTGTAGAAGTGAACATCAAATCTTATTACATTCTAGTTTTTCTTCCTTCATTTCACTGGTTATGTACTCTGTTTCACCAATGATCAGATTAGTGTGAAAAAAAATATTTCTTTATTAAAAAGGTTGATTTTCCACAAACTTGTCATGATGCAAGATATCCCAGTCTGTTATAAAATTCTGAAAAGACAAGCAGGTGTATGGAACAGTTCATCTTTTCTAAAAGAGTAAGGAAGGTACTCGCATAAAAAATGAATAAGCCATATGTTTTAATCTAAAGGAGAAAAAGGAGTTTTGGATAAGATATATTTAATCTTTTTATCTTATATAACTTCTTTGTTTCTCTGAACCTGTGAATAAAAAAACCCTAAATTATTTGCAACACATCCAAATTCATTAAAATAGGAACATAATTTGTAAATGATTTGGACAAACTTCAGGAAAGTCCAGAATGCACTTTCAAATAAAGGTATTTGCACACATATATAATGCATACACTTAGGTGTAGTAGACATTTTTATTAATGCAAGTAATTTTCTCATATATACAGAAAAGTGCAAAATAAGCAGATTTGTCAAAAAGAGAATACTGCACTGGTCACAAATGTAGAAAAATCACATGGATTGGACAGATGCATACACACTGCAACGAAGATTTAGATGCTAAGCAGATCCTCCTTCAATGCAAATACTGCAGTGCAAATTGTCATAGAAGTGATAGTTACAACAACAGCAATGGATTGGAACAGAAGTTGTGTGAGGGGGGTATTGTAAATGTTCTTTTATAGAATTTTATTGTTTAATTATAGAATTGAATATCAAAATTAAAGTTGTACAGCTGTAATGCAAACCAATATGACTGCTACATAAATGAGAATAATCTAAAAACCAAACTAGCTGTTTTGTTGTTGTGCAAGGTATTACAAATAGAAACATCAAGGTAGGGTAATATACTTTATACTCTCTAATACTGTCTATAGCTTCTTAACAATACAAACTAATGTTTAAAATGTTTGTTATGCAGACAGCAACATTCACCTTCAGGCAAAAATCAATACTGTATAAATGAAGTCCAATATGCACCCAGTTCCACATTATTTTTTCCAGCAGTTGTTCCTATAATAACAACCAAAAGATGATAACATAGGTGCTGTTATAAAGCCTTTTCTGAAAGCTCCTTTACACGAGACAGATTCTACAGTCACAAGTAGTTTATTAAAAGCTGCTTTATGCTAGCAAAGTTATCTGAATTTTCCTGAGCACCAAGGACTACTACTTCAAAACTTACACTTAGACATCCTCAGTTCATGTTGTACCTAAAAAGTCAAAAGCTCAAGAGAGGAAGGAAGGTTGCTTGTTTGCTTGCTTTTTAAAGCCAGGAGAGTCAAGTATGAAACAGCAAAGGATCACAGAATGGAAAAGCAGAAACCAGGAACTGCAACAGAAATGGGGAGAGACTACAAGGAAACTTTCAGAATATGATTCCTTGATACCAGAAAGGGTAATACTGACCTTCTGTTCCCTTCTAACCCAGGAAATTAATTATGTCTCCTTTATGTTAACATTAGCGATCATGAGGATGTGCAGGGGACAAGTTCAGTCTAATAATCTTACTGAAAGCTTCTCCTTTTCCCCCAATTAATTTTTAGCAGAATCATCGAACTCCATGATTACTACATGACTCAGTAATTACAAGTTTATACACAGAAAAGGATAGGCAAAAAGCTGGGCCATCTCTATAAAAGGATTGATTTAAAATTAATTGTGAAACTACACCTACAGGAAAGAGAGATGATTTTTCTTCACCTGAAAGGAAGTTACTAGGTGAAAGTGAGTTAGTTGAGGAGCCATTCTGACTGTGGAACACATTTTAAGTATCATCTTTTCTGATGTTTTAAATTACATGTTCAGCTCAATACAAATAATGAAGGAACACTATTAAAAAGAGCTGACACTCCTAAGTTTTTCTTGGTAGATAAAATTTTTGATAATGACAGAAATGGATCTTCTGCATATACCAAAGTAATGCAAGAGAAATTAGAAAGTGTGCGGGAAGACTGAGTGAAAGAATGAAAGCTGTTGTCAAAAATATCAGAAACTAATAACATTTTGGATTTCAGCAAAGATGGACTGAAAAATGTATACGTGTTAAAAAACTCAAAATCCTATCATCCTCAAGGAGCATAATTCAGAAATACAGGAAAAATTTAGCTCTGGGGAATGTGCTAGAACTTGTATACTTTTGTTGCTGCGATGGTATAAATAAAATTTGCTATATTCTGTGGTTAAACTGGATCCTAATTGATTCAGTCATAAGGTATTTTAACAAATATTATACACTCGTTCCAGTTGTTTAAAGGTCAGAGCACAAAAAAGCTGAACACATTTTAGCAACATTTTGCCTCTGCAGTCTCATCTGTTGTGTATCCATTGAGGCAACTCTTTCCAGAAAGAAGTGTTCTTATAATAACTGTATTTTGCTAAAATATGGTGTTTCCATTGTTCAAAATTTCTCATTGTGTCTGTCAAACACTTTGTAGGAGTATGCCTCAGGCTACAGAGGGCCTGGTGAACTATGACCAAAAGATGTCATATGCAATTATTTTAGTAAGTGGTATTTGATCTTCCCATTGTTCAGAAGCCCAGCATCTACTGAACTGCACACGTGTCCTGATTTGAGGTAAAACAGGACCATTTTCTGTTCAGTAATTTTACTTTGCAGCTAAGCCTCTTCTAACTAAATGAAGTTTCTGAAATTAACAGCATGTTGTGCAGAAACTGTTCATTCTCAGAGTGGTAAAACCTGATTAGTTGTAATTTATGCCAAGGAATGGTATGCAGAGAGGCTCTTGCTTATACTTATTGCTATAACACCCAAGGCCAGCCAACTTTGTTACTTGCCCCGTTGGAGGGTCGGAAGCGGAAAAGCGTAGAGGGGTCACACCTGCGGGGAGGAGCGGATGGGACACATGACCCCAAACTGACCAACAGGGTATTCCATCCCATCTGCCTCATGCTCAGTATAAAAGCTGAGGGATCAAAGGGTCAGCCCTCTTTCTTCAGTGGACGGTGTCTGAGGAGGACTCTGTCTGTTCATCTGCCTTTGATCCTGATCTGTGCATTCCTGAGTCCAGATCTGGAATCCAGTTCCCGTCCATCACTGGGTCCAGTCTGAGACTTTCCGCATGCCTGTCAGTGATGCGATCATCATCCTGGGAGCTTGATAAGGTTTTGTATACATTTCATTACTTTCTTTTTTAATTATTTTATCAATTTATTAATATATATCATTAAAGTAGTTTACTTTTTTCTAAACTCATAAGTCTCTTTATCTCTCTCCCTCCTCTCCTTGAAGAGATAGGTGGGGGAGAGCATCTGTCATTTGCCTCAGTGGCCAGTCTGGCCCAAATCATGACAATACATATTTAAAAAGCTTGTGTTTATTGGCCTCTCAGTGTTGAGGAAGTAGTTAACATAAAATCACAAGAATGCTGATCTTTTTATCTAAGGTAGATAGAGCTTTACCTAAGCATTCCTGTACTCATTGTAGCAAATATTATAAATATTGCAAAACAATTTTTTTGTTATCTTTTATACTAGTATTTAAAGAAATTAAAGGGATTTGGAGACTGACTGTTATCTTCCTTCTTTTGGGATAGATGGTAGAGTTTGCTCAAAGCTTTAAATAAGAGGTGATACAGATTCATATCTCTACACCAAAGAGGCATTAAGTTAAAGTGAGCAAGATAAGATGAAAATGATTTCTTCTCTATATTAGGCAATGTAATTCTCCATGAGATTGGGAGCAGGGAAACCATTGCATAATTGACCCAGGTTTGAATTTACTGACTTTGTGACTGCTGTGTCAGAGTCAAGCCTGTTAGGTTTCAGACACTGAAAAGCAGAAAATATTAATAACTAGTTTCTCATATCAGACTGTTTTTCCCTCTTGCATGAAGTAAGATCTCTTCTGCCTTCATCTACAGTCAATTTAAAGGAAGCTGTTTCACTGTCAGAACCACATTTGAGAGACAGTTGTTGCCAACAACCCTGTTCTAGTGTCTTTCACCAGCTTAAAGCAAAGGGCTCGTAAAATGGGCACTCATGTAAGCACCTGTCTCACCTTGGAGGCAAAGTTTAGTGGTGCCAGAAATTCTTAAATAAGACTGAAACTTTCCTGTGTGAACTCATCCCTCACTGGTTGATTAAGCTGTGTTGCTTCAGGTACTTACTAGAACAACAGAGAAGTAATCACACAGCTGGTTTGATGGAGGAGCAAGCAAAGCAGCTACAAGCACCACTTCCCAAGTTAGAGGAGAGGCTGACTGCTTGAATGATCTTCCTTGTTCGGTCTGTGAGAGTGCAGTTGCCAGATTTAACTTGCAGATATGACTACTGGTGAATACCTCTCTGAAGTGGTAAGGAAGAAAATCTTGGCCAGGCTCTAACTTCAGCTGACATTCCTAAAGGTCTTTCAACCATCCACGCTGGATACGTAAGCTCTTTGGGGGTTGGTTTTGATCCTATGGATATCTAGGGAGTACTGTAGTCCACGTTAGAAATTGAAACTCTGTGCACCATAGGTTTCAGATCAGATGAAATATATTATGAACAAACAGCGTGGCAAATGCCTCCTAAACTGTACTAGCTAGTTATTACATTGCTAGAATAACTTTATGGTGATATTTGCTGCTGGCTAGGTTTCTGTACATGATAAAACATCCAGTATATATTTCTTATACTTATTTCTTCATGTTATTTTGCAGTTATGACTGCGACAGCGGCAAATACAAATATTTGTACACATAGCTGGTGTTGGTGTTAAGTAAACATGTATAACACTTTAAATCAAATAAATCAGTGTAGATGTTGTATGGAGAGATTAGCAGTCCGTAGGGAAAGGGATTTCTCTACCCACCACAGATCAGGTTTGGGCATTAAAAAATGGGTAGAAATAGAAGAGATTTTGGAGCAAACTGCAGAAACTTGCTTATATTCGTAGTCTACTTTTTGAAGAAAAGCAACTATGAACCGATCATCATAAAATGTCCATAATGGGCCACATTAAGGTCCCCTTAGCTAAATACTCTAACAGTGAGTGTATTAAGTGCTTGCAAAAAGGGTATGAAAAAGAGCAAACATAGAATATGTCTTCAATAGTACAGCTTCTCTGCCTATGGCACTCAATAGTTTGGGGAATCTAACTATGTGGTCCAGTATTAGCCCTATAGCTATCATAATGTTTACGTGTATGCTTTTAGACAAATAATTGAACCTTTTTCCATTTTTCAACCCTCTTGTCCTTTAGCACTAGCTTATTCTTTTAAAAATGCACAGTACCTAACACAATGCAGTCCTGATCTTAGTAGAGATCTGTAAATATCACTGTAATTTAATGAATTCTCTTCAGTACTAGTTCAAGATCTAGTTTTATTAATTTTGTACAAAGCATACAAGAAATGTACATTCAAAATTGCTAGTGAAGCAGAACTTATCAGTGACTGCTTTAGGACAAAATAATTTTGTCTTAGAAAAGAAATATATGTAATTCTGCATAACTTGCCAAGCTTTCTTTCAGTTCAGATTTGTTTAAGCGGTCCTTACACATGCTCTTTAATCACATACCTAACAAACACTGCAAGAAGTACATTTTTAACATCCTTGCGTTTTATTTAAATGGCTACAGTTCTATATTGTTTTTTAATTAAAAATGCTTTAAAGTAAGAGCAAGCAGAATGTATTGCAAGTAAAGTCAGAAAAGAAATTACCTGTTGTGGTGTCAAGATGAAATTCAAACATTTCATTTCAAAGTATGATTGAGATGTGTAGTACCTAGAGTCAATTGTCATAAAAAATTTTGATTACCCAAAAGACTAAATAGCTAATGAGCTCAGTAACACTTCTTACTGAAGCTGACTGTGATGCTGCAGTGCAACATGTTAAAGGAGTTGTGTATCCCTAAAACGTTTAGTCTTCATATGAATCATGCATTAAGAATGCTGTGGGCTGAACCATCCTTTGATGCCACAGCTCATATGGATCATTTACAGGCAATCTGAAAAATGTTTATGTCTTGGAGAACAGAAGTAAACCCCTTTCCTTCTTTCTATTTTGATGAAAATAGAGACTCTGAGATGGAAAGAAATCTTTGATTATTTTCCTGGGATCATTTGCCAATTTGATTAGTTCTGCAGGATTAGAAGAGGTCCACTGTTCCTTAGTTTTCAGGGTAGTATATCTTAGCATTAGTTTCAGTTTATTTTGAAGGAAGGAATCCTTTTCAGAAATAGGTACAATCACTCATTTTGTCCTAATACTCATAGAAGTTACACTGTAGAATGGGATGAAAGTCAAGCTCTAAGATAGTTAGACCTAACCAATTAATCTTTAAAAATGCCAGTAAGTTTGAAACTGATTAAGAATAAAGAGGAGTTTTGGTGTGATGTGATATTCTAGCCATTTTTGGTTACCTATGTATTAATTCACCATTTATATCTAGGGCTGTCATAAATTGGTGAGGCATGAAATGGCCTATCTCCTAGTGATTAAGAAAGATAAGACATTAGTGTGGTTTGCATCTGAGAGATATTGATATACATTTATAAACATTAGATCTTCTAAATTGACAAAAAAATCAGAACAATAGAAAGAATAATTATACTAATATCGTTGTTGAATTTGTTGTGCAGATTCTCTCTTCCTCAAGAGTATCTAGTATTCTAACTCATTTACACTAAATATCTTAATTTAATAAATAGACAGAACATGCTATAACAGGTTCTTTTTAAAATTAAAATAAGCTGGTAAAAATAAACCTTTGTTTTTTCCTCTTGAAATCTGTATCGTTGTCCTAGTTCTTCAACATACCATGTATTTTGATGTACTAAGATGGTTATGCAGATCTCTCCATCCTACTATTTGAACACCTCCCACATGAATGAAGCAAATTAAAATTATGATGTTCATTTTACATCAACCCTCTTTCATTATTAGACTTTCCCTTTTTGGCATCAATAATAACATATTTTGATCGGGGAATGCAATAACAAATTCTCTATAGAGCATGCACGTCCAGAATTATAGAACTATAAAACTTTATTATATAATTTAACTTCTATATTTATAATCCTTACGGGAGGAAAGCTTCTTTTAAACTAAGGAAACTAATTTTTTACATATCATTAATGTTCTTGCAACTGTTTTGAAAGATATATTAAATACTGAAAGATACTTGTTATAACCTTTTTTACTTTCTCATAACTGCCCCAAATATTCATCTCTCAGGCTGACATGTTCTTTACTTGATTCCTGCTTGAAAGTAAACTGCTTTTAGATAAGTTTTTGAATAAAATTACTTGTTTGGGGTTTTTTTAAATTATTTTATTTAAGTATTATTTATTAGTTTCATGAATATTAAACAAAAAAACCCTTTTCTTAACAAAAATTCTGACTGCAGTTAACATTTGAAAGTAGAAAACTAATGGGATTATATTCTGGTTTGGAATGTAATTACATTGAGTGTGAAGTGAAGTTTTTCATTAAATCATCACATGGTGGTCAACACTGAAGTACAAATTCCAAACATGAATGCTTTTAAAAGTTGAACCTGTTTGTTAGCTGATCTCTTCACTGAAAATGCTTTTTGGCATGAAGATTTTTAATTTAAAATTATCAAAGATTTACTGTCTCACAGCATTTAGAAATACCATCAAGTTTCTGCATGCCAGCTTAGAGGCAATAACTGCCCATGTATGCATTCTTAGTCCGTCATATGTCTGCAATTCTGTTTAGTAGAACACTATTGCAAGTCTGTTTCTGAACACTATTCCCAATCTGGTTTGATTTCCGATGTTCTTCTTTGACCTTAAATATACCTCCTATTATGCTTTAAAAATTGAATGTACTAGCTATTGTGTTTCACCTTAGACTCAGTTCCTTTTTCATGGTTCCACATATAAGTAAGCAAGATTTTAAATCGCGTTGTTTTACATTTTAGCCTAACCAGTCTGGTAAGGGGAGAACTGAGAAACAGAGGCAAAACTGAGTTGTTCTACTGTCCCTGACTTCTGATCGGCTTGAAAACTGATACTCACTCATTCCAGGCTTAAAAATATGTTTGACATTTCCAGGTCATTCCCAGTCTTTACTGGTTAAAATATAGTAACATAGTTTGAAAAATGTTCTTGGAAACAGCATATGCAAAAATTCTTAGTCATATGCGTATGCAATGGAGTGTTGTAGGGAAACCAAATTCATTTCCTCAAAGGCTGATTTTTCAAAATACACAATTCATAAAGAAAGACTGCACACAGACTATGAAAGATCTATCAGTATTCTCACTGCCATTACAATTTTTTTCTGATTAAGGACAATTTATTCCTGCACAGAAGCATTTGTGGATTACATTTGGACAGACTTTTTGGGTCAAAACATGCTACTTAGTTAAGGAACACTTAAAGCATGTTTGTTATCAGAAATGTTGTTAAAAACTATCCAACTTATTTATCCAGGACTCAGTTACACAAGGAAATGGAAGGATAAAACACTCATCTGAAAGAGATAAAGAGAAGAAAAAAATAAAAGGGTGCTAAAATATTTAATTTTACATTAAAGAATCAGATTACATTTAATTATTATTGTAAGAGATTCCTGACTCAAATCCATGATGCCACTCTTCTGTCAGTTTGTTCCATCTCAGAGTTGCCACAAACCCAACAGATTTTACACCCAGCACACGACAGTATAGAACTCTCCTAAGGGAGTACATCTGGAAGAGACAGTGGAGAAGCCCTAAACTTCATCTACAGCTAAGAAGCAGAGACTTTTCCACTGGCTTCATGCCCCTTCCAAGGAGCTTAAGCTGTGTGGAAAGACTGATCCTTTAGTTCCATGACTACGCTCTTCCTGAGGCTATAGAAACTTTTAGCTGGAGGACAGAATCTTGCAATTATTTTTAGTAATCACTGGTTCCTTGTTAAGAACCTTATCTGAGGGTACTAAAAGACTCAACTCATATTCAGAAGGTTAAATGACCAACTAGAAAAGTTTATAGGAATCTAAGGCACGTGACTATATGAAGCCATTGTTATGAATTGTAGATGGCTGCTTTACATATCTATAAAGATAAACAACATAAGCACTAACTTCACTCATTCTATACAATATAATTAACATTAATAATGAGTTAGAATTGTTGTTGAGTAAGGTTGGAACAGCTCTCTAATTTTATGCTATTTAATTTCTACTAATTTTCAAAATAAGAAGTTTTATTATTACTGTTCTTTCTTTAGTGACTTTTTGAATTGTTGAATTGTAAAACTACGTATTATTGCTGTTGTCATTTTTGAAAGTGTTGCTTTGGGGGCTGTATACACACTGTGATGTGTCCATGTTATTCTAAGTTGCCCTATAACATCTGAGAAAAAAAAAGTTTTGTGTAGATGACCTGTATGGGGAAAATTCAGGAACATCTGATTTTCATTCCTAATGCTCCTATATGTCTTTTTCGTGGTCCTGAAGAAACTACTTTGCTTAAATTTATGTTTAAAATGGGCCTTTGTCATCTCTGTCTCACAGGAACACTGAAAGCTGTTTCATTAATGCTTTTTAAGACATTTTTAAATAGAAAAACATTGCAGGTTTTGTGATGTCACGGTCCTAGTATTTAAAACAGAACTGTTCATCGAGTGTTAAACAACACAGGACAGTATTTCTAATTACAAATTTTAAGCCTAACTTTAGCTAACTATTGCAGTAACCATTGTGAACACCACAATTTTGAGTAATTCAGCTGTTTTATTAATCATATCCTAAAATAGTGTCCAAGGTTATCACCTTTTGAACTTCTTAAAAAATCCCAATTAAAATTATTTAGGAACATTATTAGCTTGAGACTATTATTAATATGAATGGGACTTACAGCAATGGATTAACAGGGAAAAGATTCTTCTATGAGATAATATTTGTATGATGATATTTGCAATAATTTTGCTGTACCTTTAACTTAAGTGATTTCAAATACTAAAACCATCACAGTTAAAAAGAAATAGGGTCCTAAGCCTAGTATTATTAATGCCAGTGTTTGTTGGAGGGTAGGGTGGGAAGGGCGTTTACAAACAAACAATTTTTAATTTGTGCTCATTGTATAACTTCTTTCAGTGCCTTCATTTTCGAAAGTGGGCTTCATAGCTATCCAATTCTAATGCATAAAATCCTCAGAAGTCTAGTCCATCACTGGATACAATTCTCAGTTTTCTTCTTTTACCTCTTTGGATCCTCTGCTGAGCTGAGGTGAGTAGAGGTTCTCAGATTAAGAGGTCAAGCCTCTGAAGTATTAAGGTAAGAGATTCCATCTCTCTGAAACTTTGTAAGAAAGAGACAACTTCTCTGAAGCAACAGAAGACGATTAATGTTTGACAGTGCTGAAGAATGTCTCTGCATCATTTCCTACTTACTAGTTTATGTAGTTTTTTATCTTCTTGCAAGTATTGAAAGAGTAGTTCTCTTGGATTCCTGCGGCTTGTACTGAAGACAGGATTTCTCTCACTGTAGGAGTGGGTACCTGAGTAGCCAGGTGTTTCTTTGGCTGAATTGCTTTATTGATAAAATTGCTTTATTGAGTTAACTCCAAAGTACTTGCCTATACAAAGGATAATATATCTTTTAAAATGATTACGAGGTTTTTTTGTTTATTTGTTTGGGATTTTTTTTGTGGGTTTGTTTGTTTTTTTCCTTTGGGAAGCTGTTAATTCTTGCCTTGTACATTCTAAGGTTTCTTATTTTCTACAGAGAATTCTAGTATGAAACATAAAATTAGATAAAGGCAAGTTACATGATTAAAATGGAACAGCATTCTATTCAGGAAAGACTTTGAGAAGCACAACTTGACTTTAAAGCACTGAATTACATCACACCTCCTTGGGATTCTTAGTTCCAATATTATTATTTGCATTTATATTACAGAAGTGCGTAGCAGTCCAAAGTAAGTACAAGTTTGCTGTATTTTGCAGTTTCTGGATAAACAGCAAGTAGCAGACTGTATCCAAAGAGCTTAAAAAGTAAACAGGCAAGACAGACTAAGAGAGATTAATTTTAAAAAGCCTTTTTGTTCCAACTTTTATAGGCAGAAACAGGGAAATAAGGTGGCCTATGCTCTAGATCTTTAAGTACTTTGGTTAGGCTTGAAAGAAGCTTCCTCACTCTTCTTAGGATCTGCACCTGGCAAACTTGCTTTGAAGGCAAGCAACTGCTTCATTTCACTCAAAAACTGAAACAGAACAGTCTTTTATTTTTAAACACAGCCACAGAACCTGTTACCAATATTTAAGAAAAGATTACATATAAGGTAATTCTCAAAGAAAGGAGTATCTGTGTGTGTACACGTCTGTATGTCTGTGAGGGAAAGAATAGCTAAGGCATAATAAAAGTACCTAAACAGAAGGACAGAGCCCTGTGCTTTAATTCCTGATAATCAGGAAAGTATATAAATAGTTCTGGTAAGAGCGTTGAATGCAAAGGAATGAATTTAACTTTTTCTTGCATAGCACGGATGAAAAGTGCCAACTCCTCCTCTGTATTTTAAAGAAAAGCCAGGGTAACCATAGTGTTATTGTACAGAACAATAGATCTGGTTGAATACCAACATGCTGGGTAAATGTGATTTGATTAAATTTTTCAGTATTTAAATGAAAAATTATCTTTCTTCTAGACCCTAGCTGGGCTTAGAAATGACTAGAGTAATGAACAGATAGTAAATACCTCAATGCAAACAAAACAGATTTTTATTATAGTAAGAAGTTTAAGTCAGAAACAAGTTCTCTATGATGTAGCAAAGTTTTTCAGGATCACAGTCTTGGGATTAACATCTGGGCTGAAGTTTAGTTGCTTAATCTTAAGTGTCTAGTGACATTTAAGTTGTCCTTTTTATCTGAGGCACCTACAAAAACTATTACACAGAAACCATGAGGTGTCCCAGCAGGAGGCCATTTGCATGATCTTAGGACATCCAAATTGGCTGATTAACATGGGCATCTAGTGTCAATTCCCATGCCTAATGTATGTATTAGATCCCCAAAATACTTGCACTGTCTTTTGGGGTTTCATTTTCTCTTTTTGACTTGTCCTTAAATCTAAGGCTGAACACAACTCTTATAGCAAAACCAGTTGAAAATCAGAACTTCATTTCTTGAATGCTGTTCAGATAGTTTAAGCATAAAACAGTTTTTCTTGCTTTTTTTTTTTTTTCTTGTTGTGTTGTTGGCTACATGGGTGCTAGAGAAGTCCCTTTTTTTAGGACTGCAGAACTGACCTTGAGATGACACAGGTAAAAGTCATACATAAAAAAAGGAAAAGTTAAATACAAAACTACCATTTATTGGCATTTTAAATGTGTCTAAGAGAAAAAGAGGTAACCATTGCTCCTTCTGAAAGTGTTACAAAATATTTAACAACAAAATTATTTATACTTTCTTTGGAATGTCACTGAAATGTCCACCAATGTTTATGAAACACCATTTCATAAAACCTGATTTTTCTTAGTTAACACTACTACAAATTGCAAATGAATCAAAAAGACTACTGTCTTTGCCAGAACCAGGGCAAAAAAAAACCCTAACCAAACAAAAAAAAACCTGAAACCCAATTGTAATTAGTCTTCACTGCCAACTATTGCTTATTTGGAGTTTCTTCACATTTCACTGTACATTAACATTATGCAACAGAACATAAAATACTGATATATATAATTAAGGACCAGCAATGAGATTCTTGTTTTGTCCAAAGCAAATTATTTTAGTGGACATTGAATCTATTGAGCACAAAAATATTAAAATTTCTACAGATTGTTTTTATTAGGTCTGCAGATAATTAGTTAAGCACAGATGTCTCACCAAAAGATGAAATGGAATGCATTCAGGGAAGGGGATAAGGATTAATGAGATACTGAAATACAATACATCAAATGAAGAAAATAGTGTAAAATTTGGCCTCATTACATTCTGCATCATACAGATGCTCTGGGAGAGTATGTGGACCTTCAAGGCAGGTTGTGCATCTACTAGTCAAATCTGTGAAAAATCTGCTCCACAGATGTTCCACAGATGCTCCACAGACTAAGAAGAGCACATTTAGCTGATCTGGGTGAATTTTATGTAGTAAGAGGTATAGCATGTGCAGGCTGGAAACACTCAGGATTTTTCACTTCTCCTAGTTGGTACGAATTTCCCAGTGACTTCAGAAGAGGAAGTCCTACAAATTTTTAAAGGACTACTCAGGCACTCCCTTCTTCTAATTGTGCCACTTTATTTCTTCTTCAGTTGGAAGCCACACAGTAGGCCAATGCTAATCAGCCTGTATCTTGACCACTGAGCACATAGTGGGCATGTAGGACATGGAACCAGCTGATACTCCTTTAGCTCTCAGTCTGCTTCACAATCCTACCTGTTGCAGAATTTCATCAAAATGGAGACAGAACTGAAGCATAGATATTAGCTTTCTCATTTGACTTTAATGAATTGTAGGTGAATCCAGAATGTTACGGACTGACAAATGGTTGTTTTTTTATGTCAGAGAACTCATAAATTCAGCATGACTCTAGTATCCTTAGGATTAAATGAAGTCTAGCAAAAGATTGTTAGTGAAATGAAGTGGGACAAGGATTCCAAAACAATTATGACCTCCATCAGAGCGTATAGTTGTTACAGAGATACTTCTATGAGCACTGACCTAGGAATTGTGGACATTGCATATTGTATCACTAAGGACTGACTGAGATTCTAATTATATACACTGCACCTTTATAATACTGATAATAGTGTTTCTGAGAGATTGCTACCAGAAATACAGCGAGCAGCTGTACATATAATATTAGTCATCACTTTCCTTACATTTAGGGGTTTTGGTATCAGTTTAGGAGGGACTGCAGTTAAGTGATGATGGCAACATTTTTTGCATATCCAGCAAAAATTAAGTTTGTTAATAAAATTTGTACTGTAGTTCTAAATAAAGATTTGTCTTTGTGTCTGTGAAATTTCAAATATTGTTTAATATCAATGTATAAAGAAACTATATTAAAATGTTGCATTTTAGGTGTTCTATAACTGTTAATAAAATGTGAATTAAAAAAAATACAGTTCATTTGATGACTAGGCAATTGTTTCATTACAATTATTTTAATGTTTTGATCACCTTTTGTTCAAGGAAATTCTATTATTTGTAGGTTTGAACATATGAATTTCCCTTAAAATAGCATCAGTAGAAATGTCAGGGAAAATATGAGATTCTGTATGAATAGTGCTATTAGCAACTGTTATTACTGCTGTTACTGGACTTTTGCCAATTGGGTTTGCTTAACTGTCATGCTCTCTTGGCCAAAGGCACAAAGCATTGAAAGTCTGTAACTGAAGGTATTGGTGGGAGCTTTACTGATTATAATATGTGTGAGAAACTAACAGACCAAATGCAGTCTTGAAGATAATGAAGCTGATATTACAAAAAGAATTCAAGGTGACAGTTTCATGGGGTTTTTTTTTTACCTCTTCCATTGTTAAAATCAGTGGTATATGGTCTGCAAATCACCAGGCCATATTAACGTATCATTCTTTGCAACCAAGTTATCCAAGACATGTACTATGTTGATTAATTTGAAAATATAGATTACCTTATAACACATAACATGAAGAAATTTTATTTTTTAAATCCCCTATACTTCAAAAAATTTACTGGAATGGGAAAGCAGTAGATAAGTATTATTTGGATATAAACTAAAATGGAAACAGAAGAAAAAAACACATAAAATATGGACATTAAATGGCTGTAGAGTTCATACTATTCCATAAATAATAAATGCAAAATGTGTAAATTTCCATGTTGCACTGAAAAGAGTGGATTTATGGCAAGGTCTACCGCATAAAAATGTGCATACAATATTTTAAGAAAAATCATCCTGCTGTTCAGAATCTTGCCTGTGCTTCCAAACAGTTGTTCAGCACATAACTGAGAACAAGAAAAATATTAAGCTTCTGTTGAAACTTAGGATGTTTGGAAAACAAAATCTTCCCTTGCATTAGAAAATGAAATTTCACTACTCATTTTTGATCGAAGCAATGAGAATGTTTTGATTTAGAAAATAATCAGAATAATCTCTAAAAAGAGGCAGATTTTGCCATTATTAAAAGTAAATCATTCAATAGTTATTCCCATTGACCTATAAATAAAGCTATTAGGTCTTTTGAATTCAGCTTTTAGCATGTTAGCCACAGAAGGTGGAAAAGGGTAAAGAATGCACAAAAAACCCTGTCAGTTAATAAAGCTGTACTTTGTCACTGGATGAGAGAGGAATGGAAGGAGCAAAAAACAATGCTAGGAAGAGAGAAAAAGATAAAAGAAAGGCAATGCAAGGAGTGGAAGAAATATTCCAGTATTTATGAAGGAAGCCAGACTTAGTTACATGACTTTGAAACAGGTGACCTCATGCACTAAGGGTAGAGGTCATCATACAGACGGTTTTGGTCTCATGGCCTCAAACAGCATGTGGCACTGTTGGTGCATGCATGATGGCGCACCATCTCAGAGCATAGCAAACAGTGCTGCTATAACATTAGCTGTTTTATGATCCTAACCTCCCATGTCCACAGAGCTTTTTCCTATCATCCTGCCAGTTCCCACCTTTGTAACTTTGTAATGGGGCTGGAATTGTATTGGGAACAATTTTCTTCTGGACAAAGAAGATGATGAAACTTTTGCCTTTTTTTTTTTTATTAGTGACAGGTGGGATTGTAAAAGAGTATTTATTTTTAAGTACATTTCCTAGGAAAACGAGACAATGGTCTGTCCCTGTGTTTCTATGAAATTCTCTCATTGTTTTTCTCGATCATTTTCAACCACATAGGAGGTAGAGGTCTTAAATAAAGGAAGTTTCTACATGTTGTGTGACAAAAGGAAGCTGGCTGAAGGAAGATATTGAAATGGGTGATCCTTGGGAACAGACAGTTATAGGAGCAGCTTAGGTCTGTTCTGAATCATAGCAGCCAATCATTATGAACATATTGGCAAGGGTTCAGCATAATCCACAGTGCCACAAACACAACCAAACAACTTTAATTATATTCTTAGGTTAAAAAAAGAGAACTGTGTTTGCTCAAATATCAAGACCCAAATACAAGCTCATTATTGCTCAGCAAGTTTTTGTGTTCTTTGCTTTTATTAAGACATTAATCTGGATGAACATCTCTTCTTTCTGTGGACATATACATTAGTTCTTCATGTCTTCGTGTCTGTACTGTCAGTCTTGTGTGATGCTCAGAATATCACGATACTCAATGCTTCAGAGACCAGAGTGTGGACACATCCCAGTGTTAAAAGGGCATGGATTAATTGAATCATAATATGTAACTCTGTGCTACCTTCTTCCTTTTTTACCTATGGGAGTGGAGGAAAGTAGGTGAGGAAAAAACCACTGAGAACCCATTGCATCCTTTCCGTTTACTTACACCAATAGGTACATTACCTGCTTCAGTACATTAATACATTCAGTACATATTTAACTTTTGTACGTTATCTGCTATAGTTGCCTCATAGATATGAGGATGTTGCTGTTCTTGTCTTAGAGAATCATGGGCAAATGATTCCAGAGAACATATGCACAGCTCGACTCTGCCTGCTTCTTCATACAGGAGGAAGATGGGAAGCTAGATTATTTTCAGTGGAGAAGCAGTAAGAGCAGTGATGTAATGTTGCTTTTATTTGAATACTACATGAGAAATTATAGATAGCTGCTGGAGTCTATATTAATGTCTTCAGCTTCAGACTTTACATAGTTAAAAGAATAGATTCAGCAGAGTCAGAAGGGTGGAGTGATTCTGTTTTCTTCCATTGTTCTTTTGTTCCATTTTGTTAATAATGTGGGTTCACAGCTGTGCAATCACAGTCCTAGTTTCAACTCTTCTGACTCAGGTAAGTCACACAGAGAGATACCACTCACTTCTGTCACATCAGTGACCTCACAATCAAAGTAGCCAAAGTAGCCTTACAATCAAATTCACTAAACGAATGAAAATATAGACAACATGGCTGGACAAGCCTATATATAAAGTGGTTTGAAATGAAATTGTATCAAAGTGAACAAGATAAATTAGTTGAAATAAGATGCTCTGGTGCATTTTTAATGGATTTTGTTCTGTTTCTAAACCTTACATCAGCTTTTACATTTTCTTTTAACAGATGGAATTCTCACTAAATATTTTGATTGAGATGAAACTGAATTTCTGAGAGAAAAAGTACTTCATCAGAAATATTTATACCCAATGGTTATGGCAATTTGTTTCTAGCAGTTTTCAAGGTATTTTACAATCATCATTAAATATTTACTTATAATAGTGTTATGAGTTTGAAAATTCATTAACAGCAGTAGAATAGTTCAGCATACACAAAAAATAAATCTGGTTCTCATATGATTTTATGAATTGTACAATCCAATAAATATTATAGAAAGACACTTCACACTGGCTTAACAGTGGCTCAAAAGCTGGTGTACAGGGTTGTCAAAGTTCCCCTGAGAAACCAGTGTATTACCAGCTGCTGATTGCTGGATCTGGAAAGTAATGTTACAGGTATATAATGCTGATTACTTGGTAGTAATTGATTACAGATTACTTTTTCTTTGCTCAGTTCAGCTGTTATCATGCTGGCTACAATGACTAAGTACAATGATATTGCACACAATCAAGACAGGAGTGGTGAGATTGCCAAGAAAAGTGACAGAGTAATTAGAGTTGTGTTTTCACTTGAGAAGTGCACAGATAACATCTTAGAACAGCATTTTTTTTAAATCATTTCACTTACTGTTCTGTGTTCTGCAGTGCTCCTGCAAGTAGTAGTCTGCCTTCTTCATCTCTACTATTCTGGTGCTTTGGAAGGATTGCTGTTACAAAACTGAGTAATTTAGGTACCCATTAGACACGCATATCCCTTCTATTCATTCTTTTTTGATCTGTCCTAACTTATAGAGTCATTTCAGTTATTTTTATCTCAGAACTATCATATTTATCATTCCCCCAGAACTGGGTCTAACCATATTGAAGAAGGGAGGTGTGTGATATGACACAGTGCAGCTTCTCCCCTCTGAAACGATGTGGAACATGTGACACTCTACACAGCACTGACGAGGGAACCACAGCATCCTGAATCGCCTCCACTGATCATTATGCATTCCATACCCCTTCAACCTCAACTTTTGTCTCCCTAATATGCATTAGTAGATGACTGTACAACCATATGATCTCTGACCTGAGAAAGCTTTTTTGTGGGAAAATCTTGTGCTAAATGAACAAAAGATGGCCTGATCTTAATTTATGTGAATGATCGCAATAAGTTATGAATAAAGATTGTCCTTGCTAACTCCTTGTTCTGGTGAAATTGCTCACTGAAAAAGACAAGTCAGACAGCCCAAGGACATGTCAATTATATTGATTTTGACTCACCGATTTCCATACGCTTGGTTTCTATGACCCATAGAAATCTCTTTGCATTGTCAATTCTAATGTATCACATAAAGAGAAAAGATAGCAACATAAGATTACTAAGACTAAAATGAACAGATCAAACTATGTACCTTTCCTCAGCATAAGCAGGGTCTATATTATATATAGACTCAAAGAAGAGTCTACTTGGAGCTTACTTTAGGCTCAAAGAAGCTTTTTTTCTGATTCTGTTCAACATCAATTCACCAGGACCTCCGTCTAGCCTTCATCCCTATTCCAGAACAGTATCAGAACTGTTTTTGCCAAAGAACCAATAATCTCATGCTGGAAAAACTACACAGAACAAGAACTCCACCCTCAGCCCCACCACCTTGATGTATCTTCTGTATCTCCAGCAAGGAACTTGCCCACACTCAGTATATACCCTAGGAGTCCAACATAAGGCATGTAAAGCTGATTCATATCCTACCTGGCTGGTGAAATGTGTATTATATAGTAGTATATTTATACTACCAACTTTGAGCTTAATGTAGAACATATTTCCAGAATAACTTTGATAACTTTATTAAGATGATTCTTACATTGAAAGGAAACACAATTTAACTGCTTATATTTCACCTTAACAAATGAGGCAAAATGCAATTCCTACTAATAATGGCAGCTAACTTTAGAAAATACGCAATACAGAAATAAAGATAAAAGCTTTCTGGATATGATGTTCTAGTATTTCTGAAGTAGAGGAAAAGGAAGAATTAATTGTTATTTGTCATATTTCTAAAAAGCCATCTAATTAACATACAGTAACTAATACAGTTTTTCAGTACATTACAAGCTGCCAATGTCCTCTTTCCCTGATGTTTCATTTATTTGTTTATTTTTGCCAAGTGAGTTCTTTTAAAAGACATTTATTTAAAAAGACTCAGGAACTGTGTAAATAAATTCAGCTTTGGCACATGGATAATGTACCCTTTTTAACAAAGAAAGTACTTGAAAAGAAGCCTTTATTGCATCTTACAGTTGATGCAGAGTAGGCTTGCTTCTTTAATAGGCTTATTCCTTTTAGTATATGCTCATTTAGCTGGACTACACTTTCCTTCAGTGCATTATAAAGCATACATGGTAATAGAAGTTGGCAAGATAGCATAAACATATTTCTCTTAATGCTAACTATGAATTGGTGGCAGATTCATGCAGTAAAACTTTTTTTTGTGACTTCATGCTAGATAGTGCTATATAAAGAAATGTCTGTGAATGTGTTATTTGCTTTGCATTTCATTCTGCATGATAGATTCAGTTGAGACCTACTATATGGTGTGCTAAAAAAAGAAATGAAATAAAAGTCAATAACAATAGTTTACCATAGAATGGAATGATTGTTAGAGAAAAAAGCAATGTGCAGATTGTACAGATAATACAGATAGTAATAGGTACAAGGTTTGGACGCAGATAACAGCTAATACTTTTGACATTGTTTTCATTAATCACTAACAGCAAAACCAGTTCCTTGCTGTACTGACACATATAAAGATAGGTAAGTGTTATGAGGTTCATTGTATTTAGGAACACAAATTTAATGAAGGCTAGTCAAAGTTAATATATGATATTATATCCAGGCATTGAGATATTAAACAAGTAATATTCAGAAATAATGTCCATTGCAATAACTGATTGATTAGAGTCAATAGTGGTTTTGAGAAAAGTACTTCAGGAAGGGGAATGAAGCAGTATAACAAGAAATAATAATTTTGTGGAGCTAAAGCAAAAGTCACTAATGATATGGCTAAGGGCCAGTCCAGTGATAGCCAGAATGTGAGAGCCTGGAAAAAAAAGATAGTAACTTCTCCAGCTTTCACTATAGCCACTGTTCTTTAGGACTGTCAAGGCAGAGCTATAAAATGTGGGGTTTTCATCTGTACAAAGATTCTCTTGCCTTTGGTGGGTTTTCCTGACCTGTGAACCTCATGTGATGAGCATTGCAACTGATTATATGTATCACTTGGGAAATTAGAGATTGTTGGGATGGGAGTGTTTAGAAGGCTGATAAATCAGTTTTCATCTTTAAAATAAAACTTAACTAGACTGGCATGCATTAATGACACACTACTTGCTTATAGCTCTTACATATTATTTATCATTATCACTACTTATTGCAAAGAGTCAGTTCATAATAATCACATCCTGTATTAGCTGTAAGTATGCAACAGTACGCACAGCTAACGGTTACAGCCCTTTATAAATCTTAGCTATCAAGGTAGTCAGCCTTCAGAGCTTGTTGACAAGACAAGCTGGAAATGCAGTAGTTGTTGGGGTCTTTTTCCTCTCCCCCCAGCTTCTCAAATGTGGTATCTTTTCCTTTTGTAAGACAATTGGGTTTCTAAAGAATTGCTAACCCTTAACCTCCCCTTCCTTTAGATGATGTACTCTGCGATGCTGAGGCAGGATCATTTTCCCAGGCCATGGCATGTGCCTTCTGCTGCTCTGCCCTTTTTTGACTTTGCTCAGCTGCTGCTGCTTTTCTAAAAGCAACACCTGTCTTCACCAAGCTCTCAAGGCTGTGTTTTTTCAGTGATCAGTAACGGACCATCAGTGAATTGTTTATCATTCTGGGGTCTCTGTTTTCAACCTGTGCTCGTATCTTCAAGGCCTCTGTTGTTACCCCATGATTAAATTGTACGTCATAAGAAGAGGTAGCAGCTACCAAGCTCTGGTTCACACAGCAAGTTGTCATAACTAGTTGATAACAAGCCTAATAGGCCACAACTATGGCCTTGCAGAAAACGTACAGTTAGCATGAGGTCTCTGTCCCTCAACAAAGAATAGATATTCTATTTTTATTGGACCACTGGCTACAAAAATGTTTATACAATTATGATATACTAGTGTGCTTAGCATTTAAGTTCAAAACAAACTAGTGTTAAAGTCTGCTTAAAACAATTCTACTTTTACAGATGCATAAGGCCTCTGCTTTAGCGACACACAGTTAAACTTTCCAAGTACCATCCATTTACTACTGGCCATGTCTGTGGCAGATCCTTAGGAAGCATAATGTAAGTTCCTTGTTAGCACACATTTTGCTGTCAGAAGATCTTTGGATACTTAAATACACAGCTGTGATTCAAAGTATCCATTCTGCAGCCATCCAGCCCAGCCCGTTTTGGCCAGGGAATTCCCTGAGCCTTGAAATTCCTTGTACTGCTCATGTCTAGAATTGCTCTGACAGAACTGCTAGAGATCTAGGTCCTGCGTAAAGCACACGAATGTTTAAACAATAGTCTGATTAGTCTATTCAAAGGCCCAATCCATTAGGAGTGCAAACTTGCTGTTACGTTGGTACAGTCCTGTTTGAAATCATGGACCTGATGCCTCAACTATTCATATTGCATATATATTAGCTCAAATGTATAATCTGTTCTGGAATAAACTGAACAATATATCCTGCTTAATATCTTAGTGCATGGGTGTGTTATTATGATCTCCATGAAATATGAGCAGGAAATGTATCAACTAGTTGTGCTTTGATACTTCTTTGATAAATGAAGTATTATATGAAATCATATTATTCACAGGATCTGTTTATATACAAGGTTATATCATGTGTTCCAGCCACAGTCCAAAGTCACTGAACCTCTTATGATGAGTGACTATCCTGTTTCCTACGGAAGAAGCTGTTTAGTTGCGTTACCATGCAGTGCATCCAGACAATGAACATTTAACATGAATCTGTCTAGCAAAAGACTGCATATTATCAAAGGAGACATTTACTTCCACTACTAGCATTGACCATAATTTGAAAGACATGATTCATTCTTCTCAGAATTATGTCAGTATTCTAATTCTTGCTATTTAAGGGGAAAAAAGAAACAAGGAGAGAAAAACAGCAAGAGTAGAATAGTAGAAAACATTCCAGAAGTAAATGTCATACAGAAATGCAGTACAATAATGAAAGCACTTTGTAAAATGTATCACCACAGGAAGAAGGAAATAGCTTTTATGTTTACAGTGTTTATTTATTTCTGCTTGCATCTAGTCTCCAGTAATATATTTCTCCAAAGCCTCAGTTTATATGCCCTGCTTTTTCATCTGGTGACAAACTATATGCTTTCTCAGAATCCTGTCTCACTTATGGAGATTTGACATCTGTAGGAGACCATGTATTAGCAATCTGAATAGTTTGTTATAAAATATGCTCTTTTTCCATGGAGGGAAAGAATGCACTTCTTTTAGCTGTAGTTTAGTAATTTTCATTTATTTTCTGCATATACTTGCACAGATTACAAGTATTACTGATTAATATTCAAGTTTGAATAAAGTCCACATACAGCCATAGAAATAAAAAATATCTAACATTTTAAAATTTCTTTCTGAAGCTTCAAAGCAATTTGAGATTTCCCTCATGCTTGAGGCTGTTCCCTCATGCTGTCATGTGCATCTGATGAATTTTGGACAGAAATTCAAGATATGAAATGACATATTAAATGATAACATTACAATAAGTCTTAATATTTTATTGAGAAACTGAAGTAATGAAACCTGTCTTCCTAAAGGTTCATACGTCAGAACTGATCTCTTACTCTGGCCCTTTGAAATCTACTAAATGGTGAGTCCATTCACAGTTTTCTCTTGTGGAGGGATCCCATGATCAAGCTCACCCCCCTGCTCTGGGTTATTCTGCAGTAAACATAACTTAATAAATGTTTTCTCCTCTAATGTGTCCCCTTATTTTAAAGTAAACATATGATAATCTAATGTTCTTGAAACTTCTTGTCCTCTGTCTATTAAGACAAAAGTTATTTAACAAGCTGATTAACCGTATTACATTCCATCAGAACTATGTCAACATAGATTGGATTCAATGTAGTTATGCCATTTTTGCACCTGCTAAGGGTTTGTCTTGGTCTTCCATAGCATCTTGCATTCAATATTGTGCAAACACACCATGTGATATATACATATGGTGAGTATTTCAAACTAAAAGTGGTGGTTTCACTAAAGTATACTCACAAAAACTGGTTATGTGGTAGGGTATGTTGACCTAATGTCATACTATCACTGAACAAAGCAGCCTTTTTCTTCTTTGTATCCCTCTACCTTTCATGTTCCCTTATAACTGCCATTCATGTTGTACTAAAACTGGAGCACAACAGGTCTCTTCCATGAACTAGTTTTAACTAATACCTTTCTCCTCCCTCTACCCCTAGAATGAATAACATTTACCTGAGTCAATGAGTTACCTAGTAATGATACAAAGAAGACAAAAAAAATGTACTCTCAGACCTAGGGCAAGAGGAAGGAACGAGGGGGAGTAGGGGGCAGGGTAGCAACTGGGATCAAGACCTCTTCTTTGATAGGACGCTGGTTCAATCATCCTTGTCACTTCAGCCTCAAGTTGAAAGCTCAAATGTCATCTTTAACTGACTGTGTCCTGTTTAATAAAGAGAAAGATCTGATGACATTCCCATTTAGTGAGTTTTTGTTTACAGTTGCACATTAAAATAACTCTTAACCCCTATACAACCTAGTGTCCAAAACTGACTTGAAACACTCTCACAATACAAAGAGAAGACACTCTTTTGCATATTCCACTGAACTAGTATCTGGATATTCTACTGCTCATCTGTCACAATGTTTTGGGTTGTGACACACACAGTACTATTTGAAAATGACCCAAGTATTTTGGGTATTTGGGGTGTCTCCTAATTACAGATTAGGCTAAATTTCATGTCCAACTTAATGGCTCTGACTACATGGGCATTTTAATTAACGATCCTTAAATAAAATGAATAAATATTCCTTAGGTCCAGGCTGAAAAATATGCTCCCATGGTCTAAGGCCTAGGTTATTTTATAACAAGGAATGACTAAATCCTTCTCTTGTGGCTGCTATTGTTTTCTTTTTCTGTTCAATTTTTCAGTTTTGTTCTGAAGATGCTAAGTCTAGATGATCAGGTTGATCAGTTTCATGAAGCACTCTCTATGTGAGGAGAGACTAAGCAGATTCCATACATGAGGAAAAGAGTCGGCTGAAAGGAAATATCTGAAAAATCATGAATGGATGGAAAGGAACTATCGTTTGTAAAACCATGAATGAATGCAAACAGCTTAGATTAATCTGAAAAAATATTACACTCTGTATATTCTTCTCTGGGAAAATTTATGATAAAAAGTAGAGATACAGTGATATGTTTCAGACTGTGTTTATATCAATAATCATGTACGGTATTCCATTAAAACACAGAAGCTAATAAATCTGTTTTCCGAATTGCTAGAAAGGCAAACTGCAGCTGGACCAAAAGCAACTAGAAATGCAGAGTTAGAAATATATTCAAGTCTTCCTATGACCCAACTGCGAGACCACTTTTTCCTCAGTTTCTTTTGACTTGCACATCTAAAACAAATATTATTTTTTTTTCCTTACTTCAGGAAAAAAAAAAGAAAATCTAAATTTTCCAGTCAAACACTTTGATTTAGGAGAGCTAAGCATTTGCTGTCACAGAATTTGCCACTTGTCATCGTCCCACCATCTTCTCCCTCACATTTAGAGGTATTCTGGTGATTTGAAGAACAGGTTTTTGTATTTTCACAATGAGCCCACTCCTTAACATTTTTAAAAATATAATTTTACAGTAGTAATTTGAAGTGTTTCAGTTGTAAAGCAGTTAAAATATCTCATATGATCTCATGAACCTGTGGTTTAGTGATCAATTGGAAAGCTCTTGATTAGCAGCTATTGAAGTTTTTAAAAGTCTATCACTTACCAGAAGTCTTTGACTGGCTTTCCAGGCTCTTGAAGACAAATGAGAATCTCAATCTAACCAAATGCAATAAATCATTGGGCTTTCTGCTGATTGGGAATCATGCCTTCTACTTTTCAGGTTGGTTGTCAGCTAATATCCTACTGAAACATCTAATGTCTCTCAAGGGGTTTTCTATAAAAAGTGTTGAAGAAAAAAATTGGTCTGCTGAGGGAAAAAAAAAAAGAAAAGAAATTGGTAGTAAGAAATCAGTAAGAGAATTATATTTTATGCTTACATGTATCTATGCCCAAATTAGAATAAATTTACATTGTTTGCTAATATTAATTATTTTAATTACAGCTACTAATTGAAATGAAAATTATTTATTTTACATTAAAACAGATTTCAGGCTTTTATATGGCCAGACACTATGTAATCTACTGAAGTGAACGCAACTTAAAGCCCCAGACGTAACCATATTCCAGTATTTAAATATGTATGAAAGATTAGGTACAGCTTTTAAGGATTTCCTGGTATTACTTAAATTCCAGACAGTGTCTGACTGCTGAGTTTTTCACGTACAATAAACCTATCATATTGATAGACAAACAAAAGTAATGTGTTACAAAACAAGTGTTAATCTTTAACAGAAGATATGGATGAGGTAGATGTGCTTTGCTGTTAATGAATAATGTATTATTAAATGATGGTTTTCAAATGTCTATTATTTGAAATATATCAAGGAAATTTTTAGATGTAAAAGTGAACCTTTGGAAAGCAACTGAGTAATAGTTTAGGTTTCTATAAGGAGCATGAATATAAATAATATGCCCAGGGAGGTTGTGGAGTCCCCTTCTCTGGAAATTTTCAAGACCCACCTGGATGCAGTCCTGAGTAATGTGCTCTAGGCATTCCTGCGTCAGCAGGGGAGTTGGACTAGATGATCTCTAGAGGTCCCTTCCAACTCCGAAAATTCCTTGATTCCATGAATTATTTTTACTTATTGAAAAGTATAAAGAGAACTGAGTTTTCATAATCTATCTGTTTAGATCTGTACTACTCAGATGCTGAAGCCTGCATCATATAATACAATTTAAAATGCAGAGGTCTATGACCTTCTCTCACCCACCTCTCTCTTAAATGAGTAGTGTTCACCTCTGGCTGGCTGTGCCATTGATCTGAAAAGAAGGGGAGGACACATAATATTCTAAAAGAAAGGTGTAATTTGCAGGTTGAAAACATTTTTGATACAGACAAGGCCAGATAACAATTTATTTAAGAAATTAATGAGTATGGAGATAAGTAAGAAAAATAAGTACAGAATATTTTAATGTTTTAATTTAGCTGTTACATAGATATAGTTTAGCTATTACACAATTAAAATCTGAGTCACATTGGCATCCATGACCCTCTTGTCTTGATCTTTCACCCCACTTCTGCAATTCCACTCACTTTATAATGACTGTCCCTAAGTTAAAAGAATATAAACTGGAAGACAAAACATGCAGTAACCAAATGGACATACTGCAACATCCAGTTAACATCAGGAGGGAAATTATAAACTTAAACAACATACTTGTTTTTCTTCTAAACCAAAAATCTTCAGAGTCATACTTATAACTTTAAATCATCTTTGAGGATCTATGTTAGACTTGTTCACATCACGTTGCTATAAAGTTTAAGTTTTTACCGGTTAAAAGTTTTCTACAGCTGCTTCATAGGATTTTATTCTATGGTGTTCTTAATTCGTAACTTTGTTTTTCTGCGGTAAAATATGAAGATTCTATGGGAAAGAACAATTGGCACAAATACTTCAAAAAAAATAAGACCTCTGTCTTAAGAAGTTCTATAGAAAACTAGTTCACTATCTAATCATATTAATCTTGTCAGTGCTTTCTTTTTCATTCATTTATTATTGTTTTATTATTACTATGATTATTATTATGATTATTACTTATGATGGATATCATTAAAAAAAAAATTAGTTTGTTTATTTGCTGCATTCAGTATTCATATTCAGGTCTCTCCTGACTTCAAGAACTTGATAGACTGGTTTTCTTTCTAATTGCATGTGGGCACAGTCACAGACATTTTTGTCTCCATTCTGCCTCTTGCACCATTTTGTATTCTCAGGAAAGAAAATAGTTTACCCTTCTCTGACCTGTTAACATCAAAGACTTTACATTTCCTATGACATTGTGAGGTATCTTTAGGTTGGCTACTGGGTATGTTGGTATTTTTAAACTCTATGTGACTCTGTTAATGCATGTTCTACCTATGAGATATTAAACTGTCTCTTCACATTTTGCGGTTCCATGTATCTTTTAATTTATTTATATTTTTTTAAAGACTGGTTCCATGTATCTTTTAATTTGTTTGTTTATATTTTTTTAAAGACCCGTATCATTTCAGAGGACTCATTCAGGGTTACAATAAAATAGGCAAAAAGGCCTTGATGTTCTAAACAAGTTTTTGTCTTTACAGAGAAAAAATTTCTTTCATCTCAATTTGTTCAGTTAATAGCAGGTAGTGGTCACAAAGGACCACTGAAAATCAAGAAAACTTTTTCCAGTATATGACTGGAAAGAAGGTGTCATAAGAAGAGATCCAAAAGGCCAGGAGAATGATACGTATTCTAATAAATTTGCTAATCTACATGTGCTTCCTTTATTATAAATCAAGTAGTTTCCACTAAAAAGCAAGTTTAGATATACCTTTTCTTTTCTTAATATGTCTGAGACATTGTATTTTATTTATCAAACTGCTGTTTTACCTATTTGTCGTTAAGTTCCAATTTCCATTTTAGAGAAAGTGTCAAAAATAATGAGTAAAAGTTAACCATCATTTAGGTATAATCGAGATCTCAATTTCTTACTTGCAAACAAAACAGAAGTTTGGAAGTCTCTGCATAAATGCATATTAAGTTACATAATTGCTTAAAAAACAAGTATAAAGCATAAAGTTGGTAACAACTTGTGTCAGCTAGTGACAAACAGCATTTTTTGGGAAATACCTAAATTACAAAGCAAAACATTAGAATTTATTATTTAAATCAAGATTCACTACTTCCTTACTTAAGCCAATCCACTCCACAATGAAAGACCTTCAGACAAATAAAAAAAATCTTGCCTAATAAGCTGTTGCTTTAGAAGTGACTTCCATGAATTTGTATTCATAAACAAATAAAAGATCAATAAAGCTTTCTGTGGAGAATTTATTTTAAGAGACAAAGGAGGAAAGAAATGCCTTTGTGGTTGTTTTGTTTCCTTTTTTTATTACCCTGAACAGATATTTTAGCAATATTGGGCACAGGAGCAAAGTAAAGATTTCTAGGACATGGCATGCCTCTCCTGCCATGCCTGAGACACACAATTCATATCCCTAAAATTGCAATCAGAAGCAGATTAGATTGCTGTAAATTTGCACATTTTCCTTGAGAACACCAGTGAAAACATTAAAGACAGAGAGAGTTACACTGAAGTCACTACATATTTACTTGCATCAACATTTACAAATTTAAGGATTTAGCAAGAAAAATAAATAAATGAGGACTTAAAAGAGAACTGATTCTTATTCCTCTCTGACTCAAAATACAGGAATAGAGAAAACTATTATACTGTAGAAGCAGTAGATTATTTAAAAACATAGCAAATGAAGGATGCTGTTAAATACTCTACAGCAGTTGTGAAATACTTTACCATAGGAAAGTATTAAGACAAACAACAAATGAAAGGTATTAAGTCTCCTTTCAATGTAACAGGGCAAAAACAAGATTTGTACATACATGGCAGAAAAATATTGTAACCTTACTGGAAGGTTGTGATTCAGAATGGTAGATAAATTGTACAGGAAGCAGGAAGATGTTTCTTTTCATCCCAGAACTTGATATATGCAAGATAATATTTAGTGGAATTGAGGAATTTTTTTTAATATTATGAACAGGATGCTATCAGAGACAAGCTTAAATTAGGTGTAATTAGAGATTATACACAATTTCTGATGTGCACATTTCTTTCCACCAAGTATATTAAAAAAAAACAGTAACACATGCACAAATGTTGTCCATAATATCTGACTTTGAAGCTTTTTCATGTCTTATTTTTTGTCCTTTAAAATCATGGTCAGAAAGCAAGCCATTTAGAATTCTTCAAGAGAAAAAAAAAGAAAACATTTATTTGACATCCTTTCCTAAAATAAAACCAAACCCTGCACTTCCACAATCACACTAGTTCAGTCTTGAGAAAGTCCATTTACTTAGTTATTCTTTAATCATGAGTGAACAGTCCTGACAAAAGTTATTTCTGCTAGAAATGAAAATGAGAGAAAATATATGTTCACACTGCTAGTCTGTAACTGTCTAGCAAATGAAAATCTAAAACACTGAATTTCCTGCTAAGAATGAGGAATTTCAAATGTCAGCATGCCACAGTTCAAGCTGATGAACTATTATTAGACAAGAAATACCCATGATGCCTAAATGTGCCTAATAAATGTAGCTTTCATGTTACAGTGCTTATGCCTATAAATCAGATATTTACAAAGTAACTGAATTTTATTATAACTAGACATTTTGACACTATGGACAAGAAGACACTATTTTTTTTTAAATTTATATTGTATGTAAATTCACTAGAAGCTGAAATAAACTTTTTAAAAAAAGAAGAAAGCAAGCAAGAAAAAAGCCCTCAAGAGATTATGATAGAGAGGTCTTTTGTTTTGAGGTAAGATGAATTGTAGGTACAGGATATTACAAAGACTGTTAAGTGCCTCAGTTATTTTCTTCTGTCAAAAGGACTTCTAGATGAGATGAAATTGCAAATCCTGAGTCCTGTCTTATTACACCTAAAGTTAATAGCAACAGCTTCAAAGTCATATGCACAGTAATACATCTGATCTGTAAGGATTAAAATGGTTGGATAAATTAAGTGATGATTCAAGCCTCTATATACCACAAAACTTACACATCCACTTATGGTCATACCTTTACAATATCTGGAAGATGAAGTAAAGAGAAAAAGAGACTTATCTCCTCAGTACAAAGAATAAAGTTCATCTTGTGCAAAAGGGCAGTGCAAGTCCTTTTCTTTTTCCATTCTCAAGATGGAGAAAAGAGATGAAATGTTAAGTAGGGAAATGGTAGGAGCACATAGGAAATATTAGCTTGCTGAATTTCTTCCTGAACTGTTCTGGATTTTTTAATATCCCCTCATGTACCTGTTCATAATTTCTTTCTTTAGAGAATGCTTTCATTATTAAGGAGTAACTACTCAATGTGTATTAAGTATCTGAAAGATGATAGAAGCTAAATGTTACTTGCAAAAACATCATCTCAGTCAGATAGCGTCACAAAACCTTGTGCTAAGCATCTTAACTTTGGGAAGATTATCCAAAACTCAAAGCTTTGACCTTCATTCGTCCCTAATTATAAGATGAAGATTCTACATCATTTGGTTTAGACAGGTTCTGTAGCAAATTTCATTTCAGTAACACAGTGAAAAAAAAGGGAACTACTGAATTTAATTTATATGAAAGCAATTTTTTTTGAAGAATAACATAGTTCAAAATAAAACAAGAACTGCTAACTACTTAAATAATTTAATCTTATTTGCAGCTCTCTTAAATCTGAGCCATAGCAAATACCTGTTTGCAAAGACCATCAGCTGACAATGCTTATAAAATCATAACAACTATGGAATGTGCAATGTAAATGAAAGCTCCTGTTCACTGAGACCTCAGAGGAGTCTTGCCTTAAATTGCCATATCTTGCTGATAGTGCATGTTTTGAATCATTTGCTATCTGCACTTCTGAGAGATCTTCATAGACAGTATGGTCAGCAGTGTTCATATTACTCAGAAAGATCTTGCTAAGGATAATAGAAAGGTCTTTCTAAGGATATAGAATAGAGAACTTGCCTGAGAATTTGACATTTCCCAAACACTTTATTCTTTTGTTCAAGGTTGGTAGTTAAGCAACAAAAAGTGTGAAAAGCTTCCTAATACAAGTCTGGAGTGTTCCAGAGGACATGCTGGGGTTACCTGTGCAACCAGCATAGACCAATATAAAGTCTTAGCAAAGGGAGGGTCTATATGATCTTAACAGTTCATCTGTCAAGGAGCCTGAGTAATGGAAAAGTTTGTGTTTCACCAGATTCAACTTTGCAAAGATAAAATCACAAATATAACCAGACTGAGTGTTCCTTTCACACAGCCAACTTTTCTCCCTCTCTTACATTAGTTAGTGTTTGCCTACTTGAGAAGAGGCACTAGCAAAAGTTTGTAATATATTGCTATTTTGAAAAATAAAAAGATAAATAAAAAAACCCCCCAAACTTTAAGAACTGCTTAGCTGAAACAGGCTTCTGTAAACTCAGTGAGTAGAAACAAGTTAAAAGGGAGTTCTTAAATGGGATATATGCTTTATAGATTAGGTGTGTCCGTGCTAGTATCAAGGGTTCTCCACTAATCATACAAGAATGGAAACACCTGTATGGAAAGAGAATATAAGCAAGATTCTAAATATAAAGTGTCTGCCCTACCTAATTTTCAAAGGTATCGACATAATCAGGTACTGCTCCTACAGATCTTTGTGTTCTGGTGCAATAATAATATTTATGAGACAATCTGTGTGTCTTCATCCTACCGATTCTCTGATAAACCTGAACCTGAGAAACCTCACAAACAAGTGAGAAAAATAAAAGAAATATTCTGAGAATTTTGTATTCCAGTCTATGCATACAGAGTAAATGTTTTTAAACTGTACTGAAATATCTAGCTTTGAAGGATTAAATATTGGCCTTTTTTGATAAATAATTATTGGAAAATCCTATTTCTCCTTTAGATATAGGATGCATGCAACTGAAAAAGAACCTTGTGGAATTTTGAGTTGAATTTCTTTGTCTCTTCATCTCATTCATGCAAGCTCTAGATTAAAACTGCCTAAAGATATACTTCCCCCTCCCCCCCCCTTCCTTATTCCTCTTTAATTGAGGTGTTATTGCTTATTCCTGAGGCCAGCAAGTAAGATCTTGGAAAAGGCCTAAAAGATATTGTGAAGTACAGAATAATCCACTGAAAGCTGCTCATTCTCTGTGAATGGAGAAGCAAAGTTTAGTTATGTCTTCCTTATTTTTGGATGAAAAAGACCAACAGGGACAGGACACAGAAAACAATTCAAATGGAAGTGTAAAACTGAACTATTTGGAAACATCATTAAAATCAAGGAAATACGGTAAGTTCAATAGTCTCTGTAGCATTAGGCTTGTAAGAAACAAAGCACAATACATGACAATAACACTAACCACCTTCCAAAATCATTCTCAGAACTCCATAGAGTAGCTTGGAAAGTTTCTTTCAAAAAATCTTTTAAAAATTCAAAATTACTTCTAAAAATAAATCTATGTTTTTTCTTTTTTAAATTAGGTTAATTTCTAAGAAAAATTAGAAAAATACATTGAAAAATGAATTTTTATATTTAGCTTTTTTGCAAATTATCTTTTCAGGATATCAGATATATTTTTTTCACTGTATGAAAACAAATTTCAGAAAAAAATCTTAATCTAAATTCTAGGTAACTTTGAACCTTCCTGAACATTATCTTGCAAATGTTAACTATTTCTTTTTATTTTTATTGAAGACTACCAAGGAAACTTCAGACACCATTTTGGCCCTTAATGTGATATTTTTGAAAAAGAATTTTGATACTAGTTGTCTTAGTTGTGAAGTGATGAGTTTCAGACTTTGGCGATGGTGTTCAAAGATCCTGGACATCTTCAGTAAAAGTTCCTGGAAAATTTTAGATTAAAACATATTAACTGAAAAATTACAGTTTGAATATGGGAAAAAATGCAGGGATTCTCTTATCTTTGAAAATTATTTTCATACTTAAACAGAAACCCTAGAAACCTAACTTAAAAGCATCACTTGAAACAAGTTGTGGTTTGTTTGTCTGTTTGCTTTTCTCTATTTTTCTTCACCTCTTTCTAACTGTTAATATGTTCGTATCTATATGAAACAATTTTAGCTTAAAAAGTAAGTCAAATGTTATTTATTTAATAAATCTTAGAATTTCCTATTGGATACATCAGGAAAAAACCCTTACTTTTCTGAGAAAAATATAACTGAGAAGCAGTAAATTCAGCCCATTTCTTCCAGTTGTAACAGTGGTTAATAACCCTGACGAAAACTTTTTAATGTATCAGTTTGAAAGATGCCTGACAATCAAGCAGCTGAGATCATGAAGTATTCATGACCAAAAATAGCATGATCTTAACTGAAGATCATAGTTACACATAGTAGTCATTTATTTATGTGTAAATAAGTACTTTTAGATTGTTAGATTACTTACATCTAACAATTGCTTATGCAACACAGACCTGTATTCTTCCAACCTTGGCATTCTTAATTCAAGAAACGCCTCTGAGTATGTTTTTTTAT
The DNA here is from genome assembly GCA_008921705.1 of Burhinus oedicnemus. Classification (NCBI taxonomy): domain Eukaryota; kingdom Metazoa; phylum Chordata; class Aves; order Charadriiformes; family Burhinidae; genus Burhinus; species Burhinus oedicnemus. The sequence continues at coordinate 4,803,705 of VFFE01008529.1, read as the reverse complement.
TTCACAATTCTTTGTCCTGCTTTGTTACTTTTGTTTCAGCTACAGAAATGTGTTCCTTGCTTTGCTTTGCTCTCTAAGTTAAGTCTTTCAAAGACAGGCTGCATACACTTCACTGACATTTCTGTTGCAGCAAAGTCATTGGCAACCTTGTGTAACAAGCTTTTAAGGAAGTTTGGTATTCTAAATATGACTTTTCTTTATCTAGCTGTTACCAGAACCTATGTTTTCTCCCTCCTCAAGACTGATGTTTAAGAGGAGACATCTTTAAATAGCTCTGAGTGTCTGATTACTGAACACTTTGTAATTACACTTTGTAATTACACTTTGTAATCCTTAAGCATGCGTTTGTTTATGTGTGTATTTTTGTTTGTGTATTATTTATTTGAAGTATATGTATTTTTTTTTCCAAAAGATAAAACAATCTCGTTTTAGAGACCTAAAGATTAATCACAAGGTAATATTCAAGATTTTAACGTAAGTGACAAATCTAGTTTTCAGAAGTTTATTTGTAGAAAAGTGATTACTTTAAGAAAATACAAACAGTAAAACATAAAAACTGTACTTTCGTTTACCTTTTTTAAATAATAAAATACTATAATAAAGTCAATGATAGCTTCAAAATTAATGAAAATTTAAATCAATGTAGTAAAACCACTAAGCTCATCTCATTTAAGTATTAGATCAGGATATTAGGAATATTAACCAGACACCTAGGAAATTCTTAGGATGTGTTTCATAAAAATGCAATAATTTTTGCTGTAAAATCCAACTGAAGATTTTTGCTGTCAATCAAATGCAATTATACTTTCCACCACAAAGAGCAAATTGTTATCTAATGCTTGTGTCTTAGCTGCAATACCAATTATAAAGATTCACCTGGAGATTTAAAATTCTATTTCCATTTATAATATAGACCTCCACAGAATTCTCATGTTGAGTACAAATTTGGCACAGGTTAGTTACACTGCAAATCTAACTAAGACATTATACATGAGAGTGTCCAGATTCAAGATTTTCAATGATAAAACTCAGGACATACTGAAGAAAAAAGTTAAGAAATGGTGTTTTACTATTGCATGGAAATACTTACAGGGGAAAAAAAAAATTACATTCGGAAATCTTTGTGAAACCCATATCTGTATAGATAGATAGATAGATAGATAGATAGATAGATAGATTTAGAAATTCACGTTGGGTTTTATTGTTGGTATGTAAATGAGTATTTTCCTGTACACAACTGACAATTTATCAAAAAATATATCTTTATTAAATAATTTCAACATTTTCACACAAAATTTAATCCACTGTTAAGCATTTGGTCTCAAAGCTTTTGGTTATATCCAGTACTTATATATATTAACATACACTTTAAATTTTAATTTGTGTGAGTACAGGACAAACTTTTATGAAAGCACGTGAATTTTCTTTTTTTTTTAACAAGCCAAAAACTTTCTTTCTTTTCTGGGGCACTCAGAGAAGCAGACTATCAGATTATAACTTCTTAGTAAATTCTTAGTATCATAGCTAGTAATGGGCAGACAACTTTGAACGTTCCTCTGGAATTAAGTAATGGATATCAGCAGCAAAAGACTAACTAGCATTTTTCTTTTGGGAATGTCCTTATTCCAAACAGCTTCATAAAACACCTAAATGCATGAATGTAGTAAAAGAATTATCATTTCTTGCTTATTAGCCACTTATATTCTGTTAAGTATCATGAATAAAATATGATTGTCAAATAAATATTCTTAATGCTCCTTAATATTCATTCATTAGTAGCAAGTGATAAGATTGTTCAGTAGCTAGAGGATTAAAGGTCCAGTTTAAAGTGAATGGGGAAGTTTTCAATTCATAGATGGATTCTGATGAAAATGGCTGATTTTGCTTTAGATTTCAGGTTCAAATCAACCAAATATCTCCTAGCAAAATCTTGTTGCAATCAAGGGCAGAGTTAAGACATTGTGATCCCAAAAGCTTAGCTGCTTTTAGCCAGTAAATGATATTACTTTTCTTTAAAAATGCTGTTCATAATGAAGGCATCAGTATACACGTGTTTATGTATAGGCTAATAAACATATATATAGTGGTACTTATGACACTGAGGAAAAGTGTTTTAAGTTGCCTTTGAAGAACATCCATCTAAGTGGCAGCACAAATTTGGAGTGCGTGTGAACTTTACAGCAATGTTCTCCACCCAATTCCTCATTCAGATTATCAAAACAAATTACTTGCAGATTTACTTAAAAGGTCTCATGGATATAGTTTGCAGCTTCTCTACTGCTCTATAGAGTTCTTTAATAAAGAGATAATATAATACTAATAATATGTAATCTCAGTGCTTAAGGCATCTATGATTTGTGCTTCAGTTAAAATCAGACCTTTTTTAAGGTCCCTTACATGATTTTCCCCTCTACTATGACACAAAGAAAATTAATTTTGTATCATTAAAAAATGCACAGTTAAATTTGTACCACCCTACAAACTATTGAGGAAAAGTAATCAGGCACCAACTACCTTTATTGCATCCTTCTTCTTCTCACAGTGATCTTAAAGGTCTTTTCCAACCTAAATGATTCTATGATTCTGTTTAGCTGTTCCTCTTGTAATCAAGCCATGCCCTACTCAGCTAGAGCTGTTGCAAGCAGCCAGTTGGTTAGAAACATAAAAAGTTTTTCATGTTTTGGCTGACAGGTTTTCAAACCTATTGGTTCATTTATGTGATCTAATATTATTTAGATATTCCAGGTTTCTTAGACAAGCAGGAGGGCTACAAATAATTTTATTGAGTATTGAGTATTGATTTAATGAGTCAAATTAATCTCTGGGAGTAACTCAGTTGCAATTAATCAAACCATCAATAAGAAGGTATCTCTCTGGTACATATCTGGTTATCCATATTTGGAAGTCTTGATTTATAGAATAGGGTCTGCTTTACAGAGGAATATGAAAATCCTTTACCAAAACAAACTATCCAGTGATCAACACTGCTAGTATATATGATACAAGAAGGGCATTTTTGGTTAAGCCTTCATGGCACAAAGCCAGAAAGATATCCTCCCTATCTCAGGATAAGCAAACTCGTGTACAAGTCTGAAAGCATAGTGTGCTAGACAACCAGAATATTGTACAAACATGGAGTTATTGATACTTACAATCAGCATATCTGGCATTGCACAGCATTGAGCAGGGTGAACATGTTGTTAATAAACTAACATGAATTTTAGTTCCTATTCTTAACTTGCTTATGATCAGATGTACTCTGAGTTGACTAGTTTCATCCAATTAATTTTCAGAAACAAAACTTTATATTAACTTAAGAACATGTAATTCCACTAAACATGATGCAGTGGATCTTGATTTCTGCACTGATTATAAATGCAAAGCCTGTCTTCCTTCTTGGTTTCCCCTAAACTCTTTCAGAGATATAGATAGTAGGTATTTAAAATTGTACAATCTAATCTTAGAATGAATTGGTAAAACTAGTTTTGTCCTTTCTATGCGAGGATGCAGGATGTCTAAATCTGCTACCCTCATACAATGTGCAGAGTTCAATGCACCTTTTTCAGATCAGTTTACAAACAAAAAATTGTGCCGTGGTACTAAAATTATTCTGAACTTTTAATAGCATCCTTTTAAGGAAGTGAATTTTAAAAGAAAAATTCAACCATGAAAGCAGACATAATTCTATGGAAAAAACCAATATGCATATAATAATGCCTTCAGCATTTCCTTTTTTTTTTTCCTTTTGGTAAGGTGCATATGGATTCACAGTAGCTAGACTTGGGGCTCTATAATGACTAATACTTCCTTAAAAGAAATCTATAACCATATATTTTATAGTTCAATAAGTCTCTTGATTACAGGGTAAGTGACATCGGGATAGAACTACCAACATAACACACTCTCTAATTACTAACTCAGTGCTATTGACATTAGCTTTTATTAATAGCAAATATTTCTTCTGAGGCTTTATTTATGGCCTTATTTAATGGCTACAAAACCGAAGACATCTCTGTTACTCCAACGTGTTCCCATTGCTCAGTCACCTGTGCATATACCCTAAGGTGCTTTACCTTTGGGAACTGATACTGCCTGACTGCACTTTTAGCTGTATGACATCCTAAGCTTTATCACATTGCAACTGCCTCTTTTAATTTGAACTTGAGTAATCTATTGTTTTCACCAAATAAAATCAAAATGGAATCACCAGTTCTTCAGAGTATGACCAATTTTCAATCACCCAAAACACCACATATGTGATTAGGCCATACTGTATTTCTCTTGCAAATATCTACTCTGCTGTTACGATGAAATAAAGCCAGAATCCAGACCTCAGTAGCAAAGGTAAATCTGTAAAAACTGATTGCTGGGCAACTTCCACCAAAACCTGATTTTCTTAGAAGCTGCTAGGCAATATTTATATTTCAGGGCAACCCCCAGCAAATACCACTTAACTTTTCAACACTATTTAGAGCAAAAATAGGCTAACTGGCTTCACTTGCATACCTCTAAAAAGGAGGATAACAGCACTTTTTAGAGGTAATGAGAATTTTTATAAGCATATCTGTTAGTATGTGTGCCGTACTTAATTTCTAAAAAGCATCACGAGAGTGCATAAACAATTATACTGTTTACATCCTCCAATCCTTCATGTCTCACACACATACACATGATTCCATATAAATAAGGGAAACAGTATCAGCTTGTTTCACTCCTTCATTTAAACACTTATAATAAGTGAGTGTTGAGTAAAATAGCAGCAAAACCTTTTGAATTGTGTGGAAATCATTTATCATTCACACCAAGTAGTCAAAACACGGCTTTGTTATCATTTGTTAGCTTGTTTCATAATCTGTCCATACCACTAGGCATGTAAATTTAATAAAAGAAATAGAGTAAGTAAAGCAAACATCCATGAATTATAGTATAGTTTCACGTGGTGTTTAGGAGCTGTCCCAGTTATATTCATCAAAACACAGATCTTGACAGTTACAGTGAAGTCATCCCGTGAGAGCTGTTCCTTATACGTGCAGACCTATCACATTTTTTACACCATATGGCAAGTCAATATTAAATCCTAGAGGAAAGCAGCTCTTAAAGAGTTCCTTTCGCTATGTTCACCCCATTTCAACTCGTATTTCAGTAACTTCTTTGGTAGGTTCCTTCTTAGTTCTTCAGTGTAGTAGTTTAAATCCTTTTAGCAAGTTATTTGAAAATTACTGCCTGGTCAGTAGAAACTTTAAAATGTCAAGCCTCCTACACTATCACCATCTAGATCTACTTTAAAATATTCTTTTTCATAGTAATGACTTGTTTAAAAAAAGCTAAGTTCTTTGCAGCTATAAAAAAAGATTTGTAAAGGCAAAAAAGGCAGACTCCTCTAACAGTTATTGCATATCAAAATAAGATGCATCTGTGGTACTGTTTTGCATATCAATACAGATCACTGCAGAGCAGAAAACACCTTGTTTTCTGTGTGCTCACAGAATGAATCAAGCTGATTGCATCTTATACACTACCGAAGTTTTAATTATTTGATATCTTGCTGGGCTACTCTAACTGCTTTTAGAAAAAATTATATATAGTAACCATCATCCTCACACTTTAATGATGGTTCTGTAATAGTAAAATTATTCATAAGGTCAATTGTGGAATAAGTGATTTAAAAAGGGATGGAAATAATTCCTTTCTACTCAAACACATAAGTTTTAACATATTTAATATCTCACTTCATTTTAAGTCCCTATGTGAATAACATACACAAAAACTTGTTGTTGTTATTATTATTTTGATAATATTTTTCTGTAAGTGCATGAAAAAGACAAAGATATCTTTCAAAACAAATAATTAGGTATAGTTATTGTTCAAATGCTTTTGTAATTTAGAGGGAAAACTATAAAATACTGGTAAAATAAAGTGGGGGAAAAATTGAAATAAAATGCTTTTAATCTTTCCATATTTCTAATTGAAATTCTTAATGGCGTTCATATCAATTCATTTGCTGTTTTGGGGTTTTTTTGTGTTGCAGTCTTTGGGCTATCTAGGAGCTGTTGTGCTTTTTTCTCAAGAGTAAGTGGCATAGCTAGGCTGTAGACCTCTTACAGTCTCTTTCCTGCATTTTTCTGCACTGTTTCTCTTTTTTACTTCAAGAACAATTTGTTGAAAGACAAAAATAATCCTTTGGTGCAGAGATCACAGCCAAGCTGTTCACTTCCATATGTGAGTAATACCAGACAACAGATTGATGCTCCTCCACCTTGCTTAGCATCCTTCTCATCCCACGAGTCTAGAGTTGCTGGCTACGGAGATAGAAGTACCTTCAGCCTGAACATCCTATGGACATTAACTTCAGAAGTGACATGGGAGATTAATTCTTTTGTGCTGTGGTGGGCAAGTGTACCCAGATCTTCTCTGGCATTTGCTTAAACATTAACCATTCTACAAAAGCTGAACAGAATTCTTACTGGTTTTATTTGGCCTGCTTTCCTAAGGAAAAAAAGCAATAAGTTTCAAATACTGCTAGTGACACACATGCACTTGTATGCACAGTATGACTGCAAATTTACTAAAGGGATAAAGGTCTTAAATGAGAATTTTATTGCCTTACTCCTGAGTAGTCACAGGAAATTAGGAATTAGTACACATTTAAGACTGAGCTTAAGGATCTGGGAGCAGGATCCTTTCTAAGAAAGTTCATCAACTATTTGTTAGCTATCTGCCTAAGACATATTTCAGGCAGAGTTGTCATTAGACACTAGTTGTCATTATTAGAGTTCCTTCCTAAGCCCTTCTCTGACTAAAAATAAAGTTGCACTAAATACAACCAAAATCTCTTAAATATTTTTAAATTAATTACAAGACCCTTTAATCACATTTGAAATATTTATCACTAAAAGATATTCTGTTTCTGTATGTCTGTGTGTATGTTTGTGTTAAAATACAAAAATATTTCGTATAAAAATAAACATGCCCTGTAATTAACACTTTGTGTCTTCATATTTTATCTTGTTTCAGTGTTCATCACAAGCACCGTCTTTATTGATGGCAACATTGTGATGTCTGTGTGCCTAATACCTTCATGCCAAGCCACTCTCCATCATTTATCAGTTGTCTTGGTCAACAGGGGAGGTCCCAGATGACTGGAGGCTTGCCAATGTGACACCCATCTACAAGAAGGGCCAGAAGGAGGATCCAAGCAATTATAGGCCTGTCAGCTTGACCTCAGTGCCAGGAAAGGTCATGGAATGGGTCATCCTGAGTGCACTCACGCGGCATGTGAAGGACAACCAGGGGATCAGGCCCAGCCAGCATGGGTTCATGAAAGGCAGGTCCTATTTGACCAACCTGATCTCCTTTTATGGCCAGGTGACCCACCTGGTGGATGAAAGAAAGGCTGTGGATGATGTCTGCTTGGACTTTAGTAAGGTCTTCAACACAATCTCCCACAGCATTCTGCTAGAGAAGCTGGCAGCCCATGGCTTAGACAGGTGTACTCTTCGCTGGATTGAAAACTGGCTGGATGGCCAAGCCCAGAGAGTTGTGGTGAATGGCGTTAAATCCAGCTGGCGGCAGGTCTCAAGCGGTGTTCCTCAGGGCTCAGTTTTGGGGTCAGCCATGTTTAACATCTTTATTGATGATCTGGACGAGGGGATTGAGTGCGTTCTCACTAAGTCTGCAGATAACACCAAGTTAAGCTGGAGTGTTGATCTGCTTGAGGGTAGGAAGGTTCTGCAGAGAGATCTGGACAGACTGGATTGATGGGCTGAAGCCAACTGCATGAGGTTTAACAAGGCCAAGTGCCGGGTCCTGCACTTGGGTCACAACAACCTACAGGCTAGGGGAGGAGTGGCTGGAAAGCTGCCTGGCAGAAAAGGATCTGGGCGTCCTGGTGGACAGCCAGCTGAACGTGAGCCAGCAGTGTGCCCAAGTAGCCAAGAAGGCCAATGGCATCTTGGCTTGTACCAAGAATAGTGTGGCCAGCAGGAGTAGAGAAGTGATGGTGCCCCTGGACTCAGTGCTGGTGAGGACACAGCTTGAGTCCTGTGTCCAGTTTTGGGCGCCACAGTATAGGAGGGACATTGAGGTGCTGGAGCGTGTCCCGAGAAGGGCAACAAAGCTGGTGAGGGGTCTGGAGAGCATGTCTTATGAGGAGCGGCTGAAGGAATTAGGATTGTTTAGTCTGGAGAAGAGAAGGTTGAGGGGAGACCTTATTGCTCTCTTCAACTACCTGAAAGGAGGTTGTAGTGAGATGGGTGCTGGTCTCTTCTCCCAAGTAACCAGCAATAGGACAACAGGAAACGGGATCAAGTTGCACCAGGGGAGGTTTAGGCTGGACATAAGGAAAAAATTTTTCACTGACAGAGTTATCAAACATTGGAAGAGGCTGCCCAGGGAGGGGGTTGAGTCACCATCCCTAGATGTGTTTAAAAGTCATGTAGATGTGGTGCTTAGAGACATGGTTTAGTGGCAGACCTGGTAGAGTAGGGTCAATGGTTGGACTGGATGATCTTAAAGGTCTTTTCCAACCTAAATGATTCTATGATTCTATGATTTGTTTTTTGTTTCTCCCAAATCAAGTAAAGGACAAAATTCACCAGCTTCTAACTCCAAGTGTCCAACACTTTATAAAGCTCTAGTCTTTATTTGTATGCTGTGTCACTTCTATTTTGTGGGGGATTTTGTTTTTTGTTTGTTGTTGTTTGGGTTGGTTTTTTTCCAATGATTTTATTTGCTTTCTTAGAATATTACGTGCAATATCACTTTTCAGTGATTTGAAGGGGTACATGAAGATTCTTTCCCACATGACTTTGGGGAACTGCTTTAGTTTATTATACTGTTTCTTTGTTTGCAGTATTCATTCCCTGAAAAAAACGGGTAGCAGTCAAAATTGAAATAAAGAAGGGAATGTAAATCAAAACTATTGGGCACTCCACTAGATTTTGTGCACTTTTCTAAACACAGTTCTCTCCAGTTCATGGTAAAGGTTCTTGTATGAAATTCACCATCTTAAATTGTTTCTAATTTGCTAAAAACAAATATGCCTAAATCTGTGTATGCATTAGTTTCTGGTCAGCTATTTTATAGCACAGACTAATTTTTCCCTGAACTCTACGTTTCTCATGCTATGCTAATGTGTATTACTTAAAATAAGTGATCTGCAAATCAAACAGAGGGTTTGCGACAGGGTAGCCAAAGGTCCATAACACCTAAGAAAGCTTGTGTTTCTTTTTTGTTAGTTGGTGGAGACATAACTGTTACTTTATTGATCACATCCATTGGGATATGATGATATCCATCTTGCCATTTTATTTTTAAAAACTGGATCTCCTGTACAGGTCCTTTGTCTTTAAACTATTTTATGGCAAAACCAGCTTTCAGAAGAACCTGGATTATTTTTTTCCCTTTCTCAAACATTTATTTTGCTGCATTGCCACAAACAATGAGGTCATCAATATATTGCAGGTGTTCAGGAGCTTCACCCTGTTCCAGTGCAGTCTGTATCAGTCCATGGCAAATGGTAAGGCTACGTTTCCACCCCTTGTGCAGCCAATTCTAGGTTTACTGGATACCCCACCAAGTAGCCTGCACTCAATGGCCAAAAGGCATCTATCCAGGAAAATTATTGCTCCAGTTTCTATTGGACAATTCCCCAGACAGTGTAGAAGGACTGATCTTACTTCTGACCTTAATGAAGGGACTTCTGGTTTGCAGTTACAAGAATCAAGTAATGAATACTCTGACCTTTTTGGTGCCCCACGTTGGGCACTGAAAAGGGCTGTTGCGGTTTAATGCCTGCTAGGCAGCTCAGCACCACACAGCTGCTCGCTCCTGCATCCCCAGTGGGATGGGAAAGACAATAGAAAAGCTAAAAGTGAGAAAACTCATAAGTTGAGATAAAGACTATTTAATAAGTAAAGCAAAAGCTGCATGTACAAGCAAAGCAAAATAAGGAAGTAATTTGAAATTTCCCATCAACAGGCAGGTGTTTAGTCATTCCAGGAAAGCAGGGCTCCATGATGCATAACGGTTACTTGGGAAGACAAATACCATAACTCTGAATGTCCCTCCCCTTCCTCCTTCTTCCCCCAGGTTTTATTGCTTAGCATGATATCACATGTTGTGAAATATCCATTTGGTCAGTTGTGGTCAGCTGTCCTGGCTTTGTCCCCTCTCAACTTCTTCTGCACCCCCAGGCTACTCGCTGGTGGATCAGTGTGAGAAACAAAGAAGTCTTTGATGCTGTGCAAACACTATTCAGCAAGAGTTAAAACGTCAGTGTGTTAGCAACACCCGTTTGGTCTCAAATCCAAAACACATGAATTGAATTTGAATTCTGTGTTTTTCTCATGTAAAAATATTTTGTTTTAAAATATTTTGTGGTATTTCTTCTCTAACTACAGAAAAGTATTATTAAAACAGAGTCGTTAAGACTGTTGATTGCTTCACTGCCTTAAAACTACCTTGTTGGCATTAATCAGAAAGTACTATATGATCCATTAGCTGTGAAAGGCTTTAAATAATTGATTTGCAGCATGGGGGATTAACATGGAATCTCATTAACCAGGAAAGTTTGCTATAGTTTTCATTTAAGTAGAACTTACGCTTTGGAAATTGCTTGATAGGGGAAAAAAGCTATAGCTGCCTCAACAGAAGCTCATTACTGTTAATATTACAAAACCTCTGTCATATTATATATCTATGTTTTGGGTTTTTTTAATTGAACATAAGTCTGACATCATAACAAACCTATGATGCACCCTGGACATATATGGTCTCATCAAAATATTTTGCTGAGGCTTCTAATTTTTTATTTATTTATTTTAATTTTTTGCTAAATGTTGTGGAGATTAGATAAGTCTTACTGTAGATTGACTATAAAGATCAGAATTTTTTAAAACCGTGGTGAGGTTAAGGCATTTGGATTAAATTACTCTGAGATCCTGGATAGTTTACTAACAAATGAGAGAGAGAAGGCGTTGGGAGGAACCCAATGAAGACACTTTAAAAGAAGTGTTCCTGCCTTAGACAACTGTGCCTTTCTCCTCAATAACAGCTTTCTGAGCATTACAGGTCAGTTTCCTGAGGAGAAGAAATCAATTGCTTAGGTGCTGCATACATTCAGTAAACTGGGAGAGAGTTAGCTGAGCAGACTTTTCTATATTTACAGCTGACTCATATCAGAGACATTCTAGAAACTAATTATCTTGATCTTTGCACAGACCTGATTTTATCATTAAATAAATGTATGTGATACCAAAATTATTAAGCAAAGATGTTAATACTGTGTTACAGCATCCCTCCAGGGCAAGCTGGAAGAATGAGAATATCCTTTTTTTAGAAAGACTAATATTTTTACAACAATTAATTTATCAAAAAGTGCAATTTTATCAATATTCTCTATCAAAAGATTACACAAGGTACAAAAGCACCTCAGATCAGTTTTGCCTAACCTTCCTTTTTGTTTCTGATATCTGACATTATTAGATCCCTTTAAAAAAAAATTATAAAATTATCTGTTTATACAATAAATGTCTTCCTAACTCCAAGTACTCAGTGACTGGTGTATGCGCTTATATCCACCATAGTATTTTCACTCATCAAGCATTACAGAGAGTTTTTGCATCCCTATACATCTAAGTTTTTTGGTTACCAGGTATTACTACCTTATTAAATTTAGTTGCTTCTGCTTTCCATGTCCATGGTGAACTTTCCCTAACCAAATAACCCATAATAGTATTGAATTTGTTTGCAAATGTATTGGATTAAACTGTATAGTATTTTTTACTCAGAAATTTTTCAAACTCTACAACCTTATACATGCAATATGAGTCCACCACCTTTACATTTTACTATGTCCTTTATACCTTAATTCACAAGTAATCTGGTGAGGGTTTTTTTAGCTAATCTGAATCAAGTGTTAGTCAAGAATGACCTACCTCTTCTATTAAAATTACTTTAATTTTAATCTTTTTCACTTAAATGATGGATATTCACAAGTTTTCTTTGTATGTGTGTGTTTGTTTTGCATTTGCCCAGGTGTATACTGATTTAATGGTGTATTCCCCTTCTCTGGAGATTTTCAAGACCCACCTGGATGCAGTCCTGAGTAATGTGCTCTAGGCATTCCTGCGTCAGCAGGGGAGTTGGACTAGATGATCTCTTGAGGTCCCTTCCAACTCTGAAAATTCCGTAATTCCATGATTCCGTGATTTGACCTCTTCATTTAGATTTCTTTTCTCTGTTTCTGTGACCTCATCCATTCCCTCTATTTCAGCTACTTTTTTTTCTGTCTGTTTCTGGAATATTTTTGATTTTCTGGTGTAGTTTGCCAGCATCTTATACTGAAATAAATGCTTTTCAATGCTTTCTTCAGCTCCGTGTTGAAAAAAAAATCTCTTCAAATATTGTGCATTTTTGGTGCCAGCAGACTAGTAAAACTTTGGTTTGAGATACAGAGAATCCTCTAGCTGTTGGCTAAAATAAAAACACTATATGTCTTCAATGCACTGTAAATTTTAAAATCTTTTCCTCATACTACCTTTTAAATCACTCAGTAAAATTCTGAAGTTGCTTGTGTCTACCTACTTCTGCATAAGAAACAAGAAATATTTTAGAAAAATACTATAAGAATTTTTGATTTCTATTTTTCTGTTAATCTAATTGTGTAATCCTAAATGTGGCACCAATGTTTATTATGACATTCCTAGTGTAGTTCTGTAATAAGTTTCTATTTTAATAAGGAGCATATTAAACAGTGTGGACAAAGGTGTTAGCTGTGAATATTTTATTATTCATGCCATCCATTCAAGTTCAGTTCCAGCATAATACTTACTGTGCTTTTTGTCGTTTCATGGGAGGATCACATGTCCTAAACTGGCAGTATTGATCCGCTCCCCGTATGACTACTTTACAAGAGACATGAGTTAGAACAATGGTCAGCAGACTGGAAAATAAAATAATAATAGTCAAAAAAAACCCCGAACAGGAACAGTTATGAACATAAAATGATCTCACTTCACTGGGCAATATCTAATAGAGGTGAGGTTCTTCGAACAGAAGAGTCAAGAATCTGACGCTGCTGCCACATAGTACGTGCTATTAGTCTCAGTAAGCAGTTTCAGTAAGCAATGATTTCATTCTATTTTTTAAAAAGGACACCGCTGAAAATTCAGGTGTTAAATCTAAATAAAAAAATAAATAATCCACAAACATGTAACATTATATCGCTAGCTTACTCCTTTCCTTATAAACTTTAGCAAAATAATCCTCTTCAATAAGTTATCCCATGTGAATGAACACAACTTTAACATTAGGGCACTATACAACAGATTGCCTGGCAGAAAAGGATCTGGGGTTCCTGGTGGACAGCAGGCTGAACGTGAGCCAGCAGTGTGCCCAAGTAGCCAAGAAGGCCAATGGCATCTTGGCCTGTATCAAGAATAGTGTGGCCAGCAGAAGTAGGGATGTGATCGTGCCCCTGGACTCAGCGCTGGTGAGGCAACAGCTTGAGTCCTGTGTCCAGTTTTGGGCGCCACAGTATAGGAGGGACATGGAGGTGCTGGAGTGTGTCCCGAGAAGGGCAACAAAGCTGGTGAGGGGTCTGGAGAGCATATCTTATGAGGAGCGGCTGAAGGAATTAGGATTGTTTAGTCTGGGGAAGAGAAGGCTGAGGGGAGACCTTATTGCTCTCTACAACTACCTGAAAGGAGGTTGTAGTGAGATGGGAGCTGATCTCTTCTCCCAAGTAACTAGCAATAGGACAAGAAGAAACGGGATCAAGTTGCACCAGGGGAGGTTTAGGCTAGACATTAGGAAAAAAATTTTCTCTGACAGAGTTATCAAACATTGGAACAGGCTGCCCAGGGAGGTGGTTGAGTCACCATCCCTAGATGTGTTTAAAAGTCATGTAGATGTGGTGCTTAGAGACATGGTTTAGTGGCAGACCTGGTAGAGTAGGGTCAATGGTTGGACTGGATGATCTTAAAGGTCTTTTCCAACCTAAACAATTCTTTGATTCTATGATTCTGTGATTGTGATGTAGCTATGCATTTAAAGAGGATAAAATGTAGAAAATTATACAGGTATGCCATACTTGTGTCTGTACTAACCACTCCCGTAGCACAGAAATATACACTAATAGAACTAATATAATAAACAAATATAATTGTTTTCTGAAATGTTCTGAAGGTTTAAGAAATATTTCTCCCTGTTAAACTAGAAAAAGTCAATTGAACTAAAAACTTCTAATTTAATTAAATAATAGCATTAAATAATATTAAAATATATTTTTTTCTATCATACATTAAATTTTATCTAAATCTTACTGGTCATATCAAAAGATCTCCCATTATCTTGAGTGAAAATTGGGTCAGGATCAGAATAGCATTGCATTTTATGCCCATATTCAAACTAGGAGCAAAAATATCTAATTTATTTTGATTTTCATGGACTAGGCTATACACTTAGTTCAATAAATAGGTTCAGAACCTGTTTTATTAGTTATTCTTTGGGCTTAATACCTTGTCATAACCTTGACATTGTAGTATTATTTGCAGAGCAATAACATCATTATGCTGTTACAACATTTTATTGTGGCATAATAGTATGATTTTAGGATTTTTATTTTGTGATTATGATTCTATTCTATCCCCCCTTTTCTAATACATCGCTTGTACATAAAAGAAAGGGAATTTGGAAGGGACATACAGAAAAAAATAAGACATGGAAAAGGAATCTATAAATTAAGGGGCATAGGAGAAAGGCACCCAGATAGTGGTGAAGGCTACAGGAAAGATGTGTTGGAAGGCATTTGTAAATAAAATAGACTTGTCTGACAGAAACGTACAATTTTTTTTTTTTTTTTCCCCTGCATTTTTGTTTCTGTGATGTTCTGTCACTGGGAAAGTCATTGATTCTGCATTTGATGAAGTGGCTTTAACTCTGAAAACTTAATAATTCTCCCCTTTCATTTCTTTTTCTTAATATCTTAGCTAGACAGTGAACATGCAACCAATAAACAAATCTCTGTTTACTTTGTCTTGGGGTAAGGAAGAAATGTTATTAATGTTGATCAATCTACAAAAGTGTTACATTTTGTTTATTTTTTTGAAGCCACCACTGCTCAAAGCAAGGTAGATGGCATGTGCCCTCATGTTAAATTATTTTAATTGTTTAATAATAGCTAATGAAACCACAGCTCATATAAAAGTATAACTAAGTCACTTGTGCAAGTACCAAAGTAATTGATGTGAAAGGAGAATCACCATACTCATTATATGACATCATAAAAATCAGTGAATTTAAAGTAGCTGTTGACTGAGTTTCAGACAGAAAAATTGCCAAAATGTGTGCAAATTACATTTCCTCCCCAGCACAAACTCACAAATTGTGCTTCTGCCTAAAAACTAACTACTACAGTGAAACAAAAACATTTTCAGATTATACGCTTTCAGTATTATGCTTACATACATTCTCTACAGATATACCTGAAGTGCTAAGATGGAGGTTAACTGAATATGGAACAATGTCAACTTCTTAATTCTCCACTTTTCAACTTACATACAAGCCCCACATACTATTCAATTCAAACTGACTTTTGCTGTAACACTGCCCTTCTCTGATCTCTATTCTTTTTCTTCCAAATTTTCTCTTTGAAAAACTAAACATGAACTTTGAATGTGAGATAAACTTGTTTTATAAGACTTTGGTTTTCATTAATAGTAGTAGAAAATGTAGGAGAAAAAAGCAAAGAAGAGAGATATTAAGGCTTTTGGAAGGCAAACGTAACATTAAAGGACAGACACAGGGATTTTAGAGAATTCAAATTATGACTGTTCCTGCTTCTTAGAAACAATGCAGCATCAATTTGATGCAGAAGCTTAATCATTCATTTCAGATTTGATTGGGCTATTTTAGTATAGTGGCTTTTCTAAAAAATAGATAATTTCCTGATCATATTCTTTCATTTTTCAATCTCTTTCTTGTTATTCAAAACTCTCAAATCCAAATTTTATCAAATATTTTTCTCTCTCGTCACCCAATTTATGCAGATAATAAGTATATCTAAATAGTATGAAAAACTGGAAATAATAAGATATGCAATATGAAAACTTTGTTCAATTTTATTCCCTATTCGGGCATCATGCAGCATAGTAAATGTCTTTTCTGCCAATACCAGCAAAAGGCCACTGACTTTTTATTGGTCTGAGCTGACTGTAGCTTGTGATAGTTTTGATAGCAATTGCCTAGCAGACAAGTAACTATTTCATAAAATTATTTTAGTTAAATTTCAGTTTATAATAATAACAAGAAAAATGTGTATATTGAACTGTTGATAACTCTCAAATAAAAATTGTTGTAGAAGTGTGTAGGCACAGGATGATACCTGAGGTCCAGGAATGCAATCTTGTTACTCAGGAAGAACTGGATTTAGATGTAATTGCATAGTTACGAGGAAATTTATTTTTACCTAAAAGCGCCAACAGAAATGGTCATGAGAAGATAGTACAGTGAAAAAACCCTTCATCATATGAGCTCCACAGCCCCCCTCCCTGGGTATCAGCTGGGAAACAAGAGAATCCAGAGAAACTTAGATCTCAAAGTAATACATTTCAGTTACAATTTTAAGATATAAAATTTTACTTAAAATTGTAGTCATCCAATAAAATAAGGAAGAGCCAGAGGATCAAATTAAGAAAAAAGAAAGCGATCATGTTACGTTAATATGGAATTGTTAAGATTACAGGAAAAATAAATGAAGAAAAAAACTCCTGTGTTTAAATTAATATTTTACTTCAAAGGATACTACTAAGTAGTCAGTCTGTTAGGAATAAAATTGCACTTATCTAACTTAAGCTAAGAAACAGTATTTGAAAGAAAAATGATGGAAACCCTGAAATGAACACAATTTCTCTACTACAATCCATTTAATTTATTTTTTTTTACATTATTTCATCACAAATACAAAATGACTGATACTATTAAGACTAAATTATCTTGATGTGTGTAAGACATGTA
The DNA here is from genome assembly GCA_008921705.1 of Burhinus oedicnemus. Lineage (NCBI taxonomy): Eukaryota > Metazoa > Chordata > Aves > Charadriiformes > Burhinidae > Burhinus > Burhinus oedicnemus. The sequence goes on along the minus strand of VFFE01008529.1, from coordinate 4,786,689 downwards.
TATACATATGTATCTTCTGCAACTACAAATTTATGCTTAAGTTAACAAATGTATTGGCCATTCTCCAAACATACTAGTTTTCTACTGTTTGTCTCTCAGAAGAATCTGGCCTATTTATTTCTTTCCAAATTGTTTGCAATTCTTATGTTTAATGGTCATCCTATTACTCTGAAAAGGATTAAAGTCAAGTGGGGTATATTTTGGTGATGAACTGTCAGTCACGTTCACTAAACTTTTATGATGTTATTTTATCTCATGGCTGTTTTACACCATTTTCTTGTGCTAAGTAATAGACATAGGCATAGGGAAAGAGTTAAAATCATGTTAGGCCTCCAATTAACAAAGAGTTTTAGTTGCCCAGTAATGTTGCAGAATTCACTAGATTAAGACTTCCGAAAACAGGAAAGTAATGTCTCTCAAATTTAAATTCCTTCAATGGAGCAAATGCAGCAGACAGGAAGAGGCAGTTTTCACTGTTGTCTTTAGGAAGACACTGGATATATTGCAAAGCTATTGTGTTCCTCCCAGTCTTTTCTTTTCTCATCTAAATAAACCTAATTGTTCCTCAGAGATCATGTTTTCTCATCATCTTACCGTTTGTGATATCCTCTGTGAATGATTTGTTTTGGCAGAAGACCAATTGGCATTTTTTTGCAGATCAGGAATGTGCTCAAGCCACTGGCATAACTGGGGATTTTAGTTACATTACATTATGTACTGCTATGCATGACATAGAAACATTTTCATTAGTACTTGGAATGACAGATAAATTAAACTGTCCTTTCTGTTGTATCTAATTACTTACCATACCAGAATCTGGTGGGAGTCCATATATTAAAGAAACATCTTGAGATAAATATATTATAAAATCTAACAGTGTTTGGCTTTAAGATGCTAACTGCACTCCTGAAGCCTTAGTTTTTCTTACTTCAGAGATTTGGGATCTTTGGCCAGCTTCCTCTTCTTCAGTTGTTTGTGCAGGTTTTCTCTTTCTGGGGAGAAAAAGAAGAAACAGCCAGCACGAGGCAGCTTGCCAGGTCTCTGCAGACCACAGTAGAGAACTGCAGTTACTGGTGCATCAGCTTTTGGTCATTCTAAAGCCTAATACTGAGCAACCAACTCTTACAGTGCTCGATGCCTATATTACATCCCATATCTTCTTGTTCTATATTTCCTCAGGAATTTCTGGTTTTGTTGTTGTTAGTTGTGCTGTTGAGTGTCTAAACCTCATGGTTCCAAAGGAAGCCTAACCAAAGGCACAACCATTTCAGTAGCAAAAAGAAAATGTAAGATATAAGTTGTGAATTGTTTTAAACTTTGTGATGCCTGACTGTGGTTTTTGATTTTTTTAATACTGCAAATACTATAGGGATAAATGAGTAGAATATAATCCTGAGTTGGAGTGGTTTGAGTAATACCATAACAATCACGGTCACTCAGCTGTATTTAGCTGCATTTTTTGTATTTAGCTCCCAGAACCAACTCCATGGTGTCTTTTTTATTCACAGATGGAATATAGTCATCCGATGCAGAGAAAAGGAAGGCAAAACATTAGTTTCATCACAAACTTTTCACTACACTCTCTGAGAGACCATTGTTACCTCCACAAACAAACCTAAACTGTGATTTAGCAATCAAATTATATTTTGTCTGCTGTTTCAATAGTAATAAAAGAATTTGTAGTGTTTATATCTAGTGAACTGCCCATTGCTACTCTGCTTTCTTTGAATAGGTTTAAATATGGTTTACATTCATCCATCGGTATTTTCAATTGCATAATTGAAAAACTAAATGAAACAACTGATTAGTAGTGTTTGGATAGACGTATGAATAGATAGATGTACATGCTTTGATTGTGTTTTTTGTAAACTGTCCAAAAATACAGGTTTCACACAAGTGGCCTAAGCAAATTCTCATTCAAAAAAATCACACAAATTTGTATTCTAAAATTTTATTATATAAACTTAAACAGCTGCAATAATGCCCTGAGGAATATCTGTTTAAATTATTTTTTCCAACATTTTGTTTCAAGATTCCTTCACATTTATTTAAATTGCAAATTAATCTTTAACCTCACAATTTATTTATTTTCTTGATTCTATGATTCTAATTTATTTATTTTCTTATATGTGAGGCCTGTTGTCACTGAAGTATTATTCTTAAAAAATTGCTTTTTGTTATAATCTGTTGAATATAAGTAAATACAAACTTACTGGACTCATTATCTGATTAACAATATATAACTATATTCTAAAGACATTCTTTTTACTAGGAGGAGAACTATTTTATTATATATTAATAATATTTGTCTACTGCAATACATAATATTTCATGTATAAAATGATTGAAAACTTATCTAAAACAACCTTTAACATTTCTGTTGCGCCTTTGAGTAAATGATCAACACTGCAGAACTTCTTAGGTATATGCTGTCAATAAGATAAAAATATGTTTGTTACATACGTATTTGTTAACAAGAATTATGTGGAAAAATAAAATTTAATACAAGGTGAAACTTCAACTGTGTTTTAACAACTGACTGCTTCTCTTTTACTAGGTTTTTAGTTCATTACTATGGATATAATCTTTATGTTTTTGTTCTATAATCTTTGTTAGAGTATCTACACAATTTTGTATACTGCCTCTGGGAAATACATAGGCCTTATTTATATTAACATGAAACTCAATAAAGAGTAGGCATTGCAACCCTTGTTTGTGATGGAGACAACCATATTTGTAAGTGTTCTCTTATGAATGAGCATCCACCAACATCTGAATTTCCCAACCAAACATAAGCTTTGATAGCAATGACAGTAAGACTGAATCCTGCCTATTAAAAGTATTAATTTGCACATTGAGTATCCTAATAATTTTCACTGTCTTGCTTTAACTAATGATGAATTGAACAATAAATTTAAAATTTTAATGAAGTCAAAACCCTTAAAAAAATAAATAGAGGTTGGGAGAATATTGACCAAGATTTGTATCAACCCAGATTTAGTTTTATAGAAACACAAACGAGACAATCAAGACTTTACTTTGGTCAATAGATAGATAGCATGGGTAGTAATTCTTGCTAGTCTTGCTGGCTCTGTCCCTTTCTTTCTTACATTTTTCTTGTGTCAGCATTCCCTTATTGGAAATAAAGACCTCATACACCTCTAAAACATCCAAACCAGTGCAGTTTTCTTACAGGTTAAATTTCTTTTCCAGAAATCTCTCTTATAAATGTGTGTGTATGTGTGTGTGTGTTTGTTTGTTTGTTTTTAGAGCTAATAATTATGTTTGGAACTTAATAGATTTTGGAAAATGTTTTAAAATGGAAAATGCTGGGAAATGTCATATCATCTTGGTAGCTGATCTGACAGTGAACCATTCATGAAAGTGAAAACAATTCAATTAATAATTAATAGTTAATAAATAATAATTAATAAATAATAATTAATAAACTTGTACCTTATTTTTTACTTTTTCATTATTTTTCTTATCCAATGTTGGCTTTCCTCCTTGCTTATCCTCTTGCTTGAATTTCCCAACATTTTTTTAAGCAGCTCATAACAACACAAACAATAAAAAAGTTACTACTGGGGGAGCACATTTCAGACTATGTTCCTTGCAGCTGGTTATTGTTTATGTGACCACTGTGACCACATAGTTACCCTAGTTCTTTAATTCTATGTAACACAATTATTTTGCTCACTGATGATGGCATTCACATTTCATTTGTTTAAATGCTTTTTCTATATCATTTCTTCTTACAAATGACACCAAATGGTTCTCACTCAAAAATAAAGATCAAAACAATATAGTCCTTTGAAAATAAAATTTTTACATTAGCAGCTTTAAATAAAAAGCATGACTATACTACCAGATTTCATGCGTATTACAGACTTTATCACTCTCTAGAATTACAATACATCATACCCTGCACCTTGTTGTTTTCTAGCATTAAGAGGTTTTCCTTTTATTTGCATCTAAGCTATATAATGGACCTTTGCCAAAGTACTGATGAAACCTAGGTATTGTCATGGTTGTACAGGGAGTTTATAACAACTCACTGTCTCTTTTCCTCATATATGAGAATAGCTGTCATAGTTCTTATTTACCAGGGCTAGAATTTCAATGCAATTAAAATGCTAAGGGCCACCCCTTCAAGTACAATGCCTGTCAGAATGTGATAAAAGTCTGGTTTTGTTTCAGTTCTGTGTCTCTTTTCCCCAAAATGTAATATATGAACAGTGTAGATCTTGCAAATCTCAAATTCCAGATGATCATTTTGTCAATGTTCATTGCATATTCATAGCCAAACATTTCCTTTCCCATCGATATTTACATCTGTCTTGTTGATAATATAGCAATTCCTAATTACAAGCTTCTGGACAGTTTTTATATCCCCTTTGGCTTCTGAGTATTCACTGTCATACTAAATGTGAAATATTCTGATCCCACTTCCTTTTTGTGAGGAAAGTTCACCAAATTAATTTCATCTCAAATTTCATTGTAAATAACGGTTGAATTTTCTTTCTACATGTATACCAAATATTTCTTTAATATCTGACTTAAAAATATATTTACATTTGATCTTTGCAATCAGTCTGCACTCGTACTGTTTTTCAGTCATTTTTAAATCTCAAATTCTTGTACTAGTTTCTTAATCTTCCTAGCTCCATGTTACTGTATTACTTTATACTATACTGTAGTATTTGGTAGCTCTTATAGCATGGGACAGTAGCCAAGAACACAGTGGGATCCCTTTCTGTATTATCTTGTAGTGTTATTACAGGCAAGCACAGAGAGCCCAGTTCTATTTGTAATGGGTACTGTAAAGGACTCAAGGTAAAGATAAGCTCTAACAAACAATAATCAAAATACATGAGGTTAAAAAAGGTGTGGAAGCTAAATCAAGACATATAGATAGCTATAAGCTTCAATGACTAGAACTAGAAATAGAAGCCATATCCTTTTAGCTGTTGATAAATTGAAGAATTCCTCTATTGAAGGAAGAGTTAAAGTTCATGGACTGATAGCTGTCACAGTGTTGGGGGTTGAGTACCGACGAAAATACAAACTAAATGTCTGGTTTTGCTGTTGAGAAAACGAAGGATAGATGAGTAACATTATGAAATTCAATGCATCAAATAAAATTGTTATTAACACAAGATGTTTTGGAACACTGAAAACAGCAAAATATATTTCATGATCTGCTGTAAGCTAGGGAACAGTCATAGCAGTGAAGCAGTCATAGTAGTTCATAATGAAGACTAAGAAAAAATATTTCTGTCAGAATTACTGAGGTAATAGAAGCAATGCTTGGTAGAAACACTTAAATAAAATAAATAAAATCCTAACTAATTAAAATATGTTAAAAATTGCTTAAAATTTTGAAACAGATGGTGTGAAGTGAGGAGGAAATCAGAAGGAAGAAAAATGAAAAGATCAGTAAGGTCAAAAAAACATAAGAAACACATTCAGTGGTCCTCGTGTTCTTTTCTTTTCCATTTTATAAAGGTGACTGCCTTTTTTAAACCAACACAAATCCACAAGCAAGCAGGGCGCAAATGTGTAGACAACGGGTTAAAAATAACTCACTTCTCCGTATGAGTTAGCCATACATATACAGTAGGAAAGTTAGCAGAGGGATGTCTGCAAGTAAGAAAGGAAGTGGGTGGTGAGAAAATAGAAAAGGAAGAGCTGGTGCTGAGCAAGGCCAGGATGCACGATTCTTGGTAAAAGGCGTATCAGCGGGAAAGAGTGAAGTTTGCTGAAGGTAGATTTTAACAGCTTCTTGTGCAGCTAAAGAAAATTGGCAGATCGGCGCAACTGAGAACGTATGTGGAGCTATGCAGCTTGAGATGCTTTACATATTCTAATATTCACACAAATATTTTTTGTTGTGAAGTGTATTGCTGCCTCAAATATTCTGTGCTGAAATATTTCCAGCTTATTTGTCAGAACTGTGTAATCATTTTGGCAAATAATAGAGCTCAGTCTGTAATGATGACAGCAATCTGTCATCATTAGGATTTCACAGCGTGGAAGAATATACTTTACAATCTGGTTTTCTCAATTGCTTCACATTCTCTATTTTACTACACAGGACATTCTTTGGCACCAGCCATTCACTGTTAAAAACCGTGTGCAAAAAAATTGTTCCTGTTAAAAAGTTAATTACAGCACCTCAAAAGCAGATAAAAAATGAAAAAAACCTGTCCATTCACATTCCTTCAGACTTGGAATTAGTAGTTTAAAACAGCAGATAAAGTTTATTGTTTGTACTTTATTGAAAATACAGGCCTATTATTATGACAACACGTTATTTGTTGAGTGCATTAGCAAATTGGGAGATTATCATGGTAATTGTAAAGAAGGCATTTCACTTTTTGCTCTTAATCTGTTAGTTTCTGTATGTTTTCAGTTTAAAATGAAGTGTCAAAACTTTTGTGTTTAACCCTGATCTGAGTACTACTACATGTTTATAGATAAGTTCTCCTTTTCTAGCTACAATTGTTTTCCAAATAGCGAAGAAGAGAATTCAGCTGCTAACGCAGTATTTCTGGGTTCCCAGCAGTCTGCTAGAGCTGTGAACAGGTTAGCCTGAACTGGCCAGTACCCGGAACAGAACCCAAGCAAAGGGTCAATTTATATATTTCAGATCAGCTGCACTTTGTGTACATATGCCATTCTCTGTACCCAGAAAATCTCTTCTATTTGCTATGACAATGTGCCTGTACACAAACTGTAGGCTTGGTCTGTTCAGTCACCATCTCTACAGTACAGGAACAAACCTTTCTGTCTTGGGATTTTCCTTCTCTCTTCCAACTCTGAAAATTCCGTTATTCCATGATTCTGTGATTTATTTCATTGAGTAAAATAACTAATTCCAATCTGAATTAGCAGGAATATTTTTGGAAAGTTTTAGCATGGATTTTGAAACACCACTTTATAATTATTCTAATACTAACTCCATATTTATTAACAAACTCAGTTAGTGTTCAATATAATTAAAAAGCATATTTTATTAAAAAAAAGAGAAAAAATCAATTTCTTAACACTGGTTAAAAGCTTGCTAAAGATTTACCTGTCCCGATAAAATGCAAACAGCAGAATTGAATTCATACATATATGTGCATAATTGTCACTTCTTGCACTATGACTAGTTTAATACCGTACAGTCTTTCATTTGCCAGTGCACATCCAGCAGCTCTCAGACTATTAACAATAGTTCATTGTCTTAGTGATTGCGTATGGACCTATTAGGATATCCTAACCATAGCTGAAACAATGTCATTGAGCAGATTGTTACTCTGCTATATATGGATTTTATCCTGTTCTGACTTCTATCAGCTGTTTACATTTATTTACAGAGTTGCAAAAGCTAGAGGGGAAATGGATGACAGAAGAATTGCTTTAGGAGTATTGTGCTCAAAAATCTTCTACAAGCTTTATAAAAGAATAACTTAAATAAAAAGAAAATGTTAAAGGACTTTAAAATCTGTTTTACTCTCTTCAAAGCTGCAATAATTTCTGCATACGTTTCTGTTTTTTCTGTTTTTCTTTATATGAAAATATAGATATGTCAGGTCTGTTCTTACTTAATGCTATAAATAAATAGGTAGATGTGGTTTCTGAAATGTGTAGTGACATTGATACTGATGATAGAAGTGTTCAGTTTTTGTTCTATTTTTTAATGGATTATACAAAATACTTGTCTTGATATTTGCAAAGCTTCTGAAAATAGTAAGATGGATCACTGTTTCTTTTAACTGTGTCCTAACAGCTAGGAAGAACTGCATTATCACAGCGCCTTTTAGGAAGCATGGAGATAAACTAAACCAAAATGTAACACAGTATTAATGTAGGCTTTTGAGATTTTTAACACTCCCTATATAAGCCAACTGACAACCATACAATCTTGCTCTTTACAATCATCTTTACAAGGTTACAATGCAAATCATAGGTAATGGACTATTTTTCCTTCAAAATACTTACAAACAGTAGGCAAGAGCTGAAAGCCTGAAACATGTATATAAGCATGTGTTTACATTTGTGTGCATTTACAAAAATTATGGTTTCAATCTTCTTAAAACATGTTTTGACATCAGATGTTACTTAACGCTTTTGACTGTCTTTCAGAGGCAAATTACAGATGCTGTAGAGAGCACCTTTTCCACAAGAAGTATGCATGTTCTTTAACATGATTAGGATTTTCCTGCAAAATTAAATGTTTTGGGCTAATCAGCTCACTTCCTCATAAGTCAAATCCTCAAGAAGAAGCAAATTTGAACCCAGGTGAATGTTTCAACCATTGAATAGAAGTCTTTGTATTCTTGTTCCCTTTCTGTCTCTAAAGGAACACCCAAAGATTAATTCAGTGAATTCGACAATGAATGCAGGAAACTCCTTTTGCCTGACACTCTGAGGTAGATAACCAAAAGAATCTTAATCATAAATCTTAACCAATTCTTAATACACCTTGCTCCAGAAAACAAATAGCTGCATTAACTTGTCTGTACTTAAACTGAAATCATCTGTTTTTTGAAGGAATGTATTGTTGTGTTCTCCTTTAGGAAAATATAGAGCGTGAGTTTCTTCTAACCCTCTTCTTTATGTGTTTACTTAGTAAGTAAGTACTATCAACAAATGCCATAATTCATTCCCAATTCCATAGCCAAGAAAACCCTACTTGGTCAGCAAGAAAGCCCTTCTCCATTAAGAAAAAAGAAAAAAAGATATATGTCATGACAAAAAAATTGTTGCTCTTTGTTTTATCCAAAATGTCATTAATTTGTATGCTGCAAGAAGATACAACTTTATTTTCTCTGTGTCTGAAAATATCCAACTCATAATTTGTCTCCCACAACACTGGTCTAGCTGTCTAGTTATCTAGTCTACAGACTATATTCCATAAATTAGTGATCTATTTGACTAGTCATATCCAAAGAGGGATATATAAGTCGTGGGTTAGGGCGCTTAACTGAGAAAAGTCTTGAGTTTAGTCATTGTTATCAGAATTGCTTATAAAATATAGAAATAGTCCAGGCAGCATTTAGAGCATGGAGGTGACAAAGGTTTTCATCCAAAACACCACTCTTGTAGTTTGGAAACTTATGTATGGAATAAGGTAAATTCCCTAAGGCAGAAAAGGGAAGTGAATTTTCATCTCAATGTTATGAAAAGGAACTAAATTGTCTATAATGGGGAGAGATGATGCCCAGCAATGATTGCAAGTATCTGTCTTCAGATTATGTACTAATGATTCTGTTGCTCTGAAAAGGCATGAAACTTCTTATTTCATGCAACATGTTCTCAGCTACCTTATTAACTAGCCATACATGCATTTTGGGTTCTGCTTCAAAGTGCCTAGAGACTTAATTGTCTGGATAAAGCTAATGTATAATGTTTTACCTTTAGGGGTATGTGACTCTGTGGTGGGTTGAGTTTGGCTGGATGCCAGGTGCCCACCAAGCTGCTCTATCATTCTGCTCCTCAGCTGGACAGGGGAGAGAAAATGTAATAAAAGGCTCATGGGTTGAGATAAAGACAGGGAGAGATTACTCACCAATTACCGTCACAGGCAAAACAGACTGAACTTGGGGAAATTAGTTTAATTACTACCAATCAGAGTAGGGTAATGAGAAATAAAACTAAATCTTAAAACACTTTCCCCCCACCCTTCCCTTCTTCCTGGGATCAACTTCACTCCCCTCAGCAGTGATGCAGGGGTTGCGGTCAGTTCATCACACATTGTCTCTGTGACTTCCCTGGCTCCAGTGCAGGGTTCCACCCACAAGAGACAGTCCTCCACGAACTTCTTCAGCATGGGTCCTTCCCACGGGCTGCAGTTCTTCAGGAACAGACTGCTCCAGTGTGAGTCCCTCATAAGGTCACAAGTCCTGCCAGCAAACCTACTCCAGTGTGAGTTCCTCTCTCCACAGGTCCACAGGTCCTACCAGGAGACTACTCCAGCACAGGTTCTCCATGGGGTCACAGCATCCTTCAGGTGCATCCACCAGCTCCAGTGTGGGGTCCTCCACGGACTGCAAGCAGATATCTGCCCCACTGTGGACCTCCATTAGCTGCAGGAGGACCGCCTGCCTCAGCACAGTCTTCACTGTGGGCTGCAGGGGAATCTCTGCCCAGATGCCTGGAGCACCTCGTCCCCTCTTTCTTTACTGACCATCTGCAGAGTTGTTGCTCTCATGTATTCTCACTCCTCTCTCCCGGCTGCTGTTGCACAGCAGATTTCCACCCTTCTTAAATATGTTATCACAGAGGTGCTATCACCATCACTGGTAGGCTTGGACTTGGCCTGTGGTGGGTCCGTTTTGGAGCTGTCTGGCGTTGGCTCTATCAGACATGGGGGAAGCTTCTAGCATCTTCTCACAGAAGCTGCACATGTAGCTCCCCGCTACCAAAACCTTGCCATGCAAACCCAATACAGACTAACTGTTCTATCCTAAGCAGAAAAAAAAAGAAGCATACAATCAGCACTTCAGAAACATTGGTAAGATTAGATTTCTTAGTGAGCGTGATCATGTCAGCATGTATTAAGTGACATTATCTACAAAATCAGGACTTATTCTATGTTTTATTGATGGAATGCCTCTTTTCTGGATTGTGATTGAGCCTAGGAGAGAGCAAGATGCTGGACTGCACAGGACAGTACTGGACAAAACTGTACAGTTTTAAAATCAAACAGTCAAGTTCCTCTTAAGTTTAAGCATCTTTTAAATTAGAACTTCTCTTTGGACTGCAGTATCTTATTTAGTTGTTCAAGTTCTGCTAGAATCTAGGTACCAGGAATAGCTGGGAGTCCAGTAGTCCCATCCAAAAAAGGACAGCCTGGAAAGTGCCTAGTCTTGTTGGCCAGAGGGACTGCAATGAAATAACTATCATCTATTCCTAATGCAAAAGATTACATAAATATTTGTAACCTCTTTATACTAGACACTGTTCATATAGCAGAAACCCAAGTATCATTCTAGAGTGCTCAGAAAATGGGATTTAGATGAGTGACAAATTCTCGCACAGTCAGACAGGGGCCAGGGAGGACTGACAGCATGAGTAAGTTAGTAGCTACACATGGTTGCCACTGAGAATTGATTTCCTTCTTCATTAAGCTCCTTATACACAGAGCCAAGGGAACTGACTAAGATGGTATGATCCTCGATGAAGCAGGAAATTGAGTAATCCTAGTCAGTCTCCTTCTAAATAAACCTTTCTATTGGGAACTGGCTGCATAAGTAAAGTGACTAGTTCACTTTCCTTCTGCCTCAGTCTTTTTCTACATAATATCTTTGAGAACAGAGGTCAATGCCTTGTAAACAAGATAAAAAAATAAAAAGAATTATGATAAAATAACACCAATAAAAGAGGTCCAATTATGAAGTGTTCAGAGTGGAGTTACAGATATCTTACTCTTTACGGCAATATTTAAGGGCAGTATCAGAAAGATACTTCTGCAATAACTTTTTATAAGAGGACAGTTCTGTACTGGGGAAAGTAACACTCATAAAGAAAAGCTTTCAGGAGTGTGATAGGAGTTATGGTGGGTATTAAGTTAGGCTGATGTTACACTACTACACTGCTAACATGTTACAGTGTTCCTTTATGTCTGAGAAATTTGATATTGCTCAGCTTTTAACTGAAATTATTCTTGAAAGTTTAGTAATGTTTTAAAAAAGACAAGACATTTGGCTAATAACACAGCTGAAGGCTATCAAAATAAAAGTTGCCCCTTCAAAAAAAGAGAATCAAAACAAGAGACCCTAGGTGCTGAGAAAATCTGCTAGATACAGAGTACTTTACACTAAAAGATGCAGAAGGGCGCTATCTTAAAAACCTTTATGAAATGGCCAGTTTCTAATTGTCCTCAGTTTACTAAATTCCCCAGAGAGCTGCAGAAATTCCTCACAGTGTGCAAAGAATCCTGAGAATTAGGTGCAAAAAATTTGTGTTCTCAAACTCTTGACTATCCTTCAGCACACCGAACTTCAGCTGACATTGCTATTGATTTCACAGTGTCTCACAGACATGATGGCGACTTTTTGGAGCACTGAGGATGGGTCAGCATAGATCTACAGTAAAACCCACTTAACCATCTGGCCTACCTTCTGGAAATCTCTTCCCTCGGTATGGCATGGAGTGAATAAATATCTTCATTTATAATAATTTCCATAATGACTTACGATGTTGACAGTGAATACTCATTACATTTCCCTCTATACAACTCAGCTAACACAACCCCCTAAGAGCATATACAATTAATCTTTTCTATTTTAATTTTTCTCCTAAACAATCTCCCTGTAATTAGCAGTAATCACTTATGGTTTGTATAATTTAATATTTTTAGAATGTCAACTACTTATGCTGGTCAACGCGCTCCAGATTTAAAAAAAAAAAAATCAGGACTTCAATACAAGTTATATATAAAGTCTAAATATGTAAACCTAAACCAAAAAAGTTTCCTTTTGCCTCTCTGTTGATACAAATTCAGCTGCAACCATAAGTAAAAATAAATTTTGCATTCTGCTCCAAAAAGGATTTGACAGGTGGGGTTTCTTAATGTTAAAAGTGAAGAAATTGCTTATTTTGTGTAGGATTTTAAAACATGTTTCATAATAATTTATATATAAAAGAAATAAAATGTCTTATTATTGACTGAACTCTCCTTTACCCTTTGCTTATTGTACTTCTATAACAAAATGAGGGTAGTAAATAGTATGCTAATGGTAAATATTAAGCAACAATAGTGTGAAATGTCTTCCAAATAACTTCTTATCTCATAGATATTTGAAAGTCAGTCACAGATATTGTTTTCCTTGGCAAAGAAGAGATTCTGGGTACTGACAGGAGGTAGTTGTTGTAAACATCTAAGTTCATAATGAAGATTACAGTATTATGATCATCACCCTATACAGTAATTACCATTTCTTGCCTAGGCATAAAGGACAGATTACATATAGGAAAATTAGAAGCTCCTCTTTTAGATATACAACATAACCAGTGGATTAATAGTTTCAAATTCCAATAATTACCTCTTATTGTATTTCAATATTTTATTTCCTATTAAAAATTTCCTATATAAAATTCCTTTAGAAAATTGTTTTTCTTTGCCCTACTATGTGATAAAGTGATAATACAAAACAGAAAGCTAATTAAAATTTGCAGAAAAATAACAAATCCTGTAGGAAAGCATCATCAGCAACAAAAGCTAAGTCAAGGTCAGTTGATTTTAATTTTTTTAATTGCTGATTACACCTGTAATAACATCTAGATGCACACACAAACATATACACATACCTATAGGCATATATTTTTATATATATATATTTGCTTTTGTTTCTGCATTCTAAAAGGAAAAGCAACAACATTAATTTTTTCATGAGTGGAGGTTGGTTCCCCGTCTATTTTAATGAAGGCCTTTCTAATGAAAATAATTTTTTTTTAGTTTTTCTCCTGTCCAAAAATAAAAATAAATTTTATAATAATATAGCTATTTTAAACACATGATATTAATAGTTACAAAAATAACATTTAAATATCCTTTAATATTAAACAAAGAAATCAAATACATTATCGATTTAAAACAAATAACCCACAAAGAGTAGAAGGGAAGGAGAAAAGCAGCTGGAACAAACATTAAGAAAAGAAGGAAGAAAAGGGAAAAAAAGCCTGGACCAACTAACCACTATTCTCAAACTAAAGGTTAAAAGTAAATCCAGTATACACAAATTCTGTCGAGTTACGTGGCGTTAAATTCTCATAGAAGTCACATTAGCATGCTTTACATTGCATAATCTAAAGTTTCTAAAAAGTACTGTAGATGTATTTGCTAGTCTATTTGCTAGGCAGAAAAACTAGATTCAAAAAGTTTCTTTTAAATCTCCCTGTTGTTTCAAATAATCTTGGCAAATACAGTTTTATTTTAACTGTACCAGCAAGAGTTTTGTGTGTCCCATACTTTTAGTTTTTCCTCACTTGAAACATGCATGTCTAAATCAATTGAAATTCATGGAGAATTTTTCACCTACTGCAATCTATCTGGACACAATATTTCCAGAAACCAAAGGTAGACAGAATATGGATATTAGGCTGACAAAGATCATATATTTTTGTTAGACTTTAAAAAAAAGTGTTAAATGTTTTTTTTATTTTATTTCTCATCACTTTGTGGAAAACAACCAATTTACCTGCTATCACACAAAATATTTGCAAGAAAATATAATGCAACTTCTTCAGTAAGAATAATACTTTGCAACAAAACCTGAAATATATTTCAGACTTCATTTTTTCTTCGGATTCATTATCTCTCAAAAGCCTAAATTAATATTTTAATATTTTTGAGCATTAATTTGTATCAAATCAAATCCCTTTATAAGCTAAAAGTACTATTTTGAATACACTATAAATAATCTGGCATACAATATAAGGAAAGGGAAATGGGAAAAACTGTACACTTAAGCATGTTAAACCTTTTTTTTCTCTTTTTTTGGCTATCTGATAGTCCCACTCTTTTTTTCTTAATCCATCATAGTTACTGGTGTTCGGTTTGATATATTTGGTAACTAGATGAGGTTTGTTTGAACCCAGAATCTTGGATGACTTGTAAGCAATAGAGATATTGTTAAACACAGGTTTTATTTAAATTATTTTAAAAGTAGCTCACATGACCATTATAATTGTTCATTTGTGTAGGCAAGTATATGGTTTCATTTGAGGTAAGTACTTTACCTGGGGATCCAAATATAAAGACTCTGTCCTCATTTGTTTATATTAATTTTTTTAAGTGGTTCTAAATATGTTCACTAACCACAGTGAACTTTTGGATGTAAAGAATATTTAGGTGATACCAATAAAATGTATACTTTATCCATTCTGATGTCTATTTAATACATACAGGTTAATACTACTTGAATTCATGTAATGGTTTTGAAAGGTTATGGTATCTCTTTCATTAGAAACACCAGCTAGCTCATTTAGTCACCCAACTCATACCCCGAAAATGAGTTACTGGGTAGTAATAACTACTTTAAATCTATATAGCAAACGATTAATGAGAACTCCACAGGAAGTAGGAAGTACTGGTTAGAGGATATCTGCTGACACTAACCTAGGAGGATGTAGTTTCATATGGTATCTTTATTCAAAAACTGAAATAAACTCATCTTTCTTTGGTTCTGGAATTTTTGCCACTAATCTGTATAACAAAATATTCCAGTTTCAGACAGACACTCACATATATCTTTCCGGCTGGCAGAAACTCCCTTTTCAATGGTCTTACTGTATACAAAACAAATGCTCTTATCCCAGGTCCCATTCACGGCTTCATAATTCTCTTCAAGACATTTCCAGAATAAAAGTTAATGAAAACTAGGAGTCTCCCATTTTTATTCAAACCCACTGAAACCTACATACGTTTATGTAGCAGCAGACTTGAGTAGAGAGTTAAGGAAAGAAAGAATAAAGTATTTGAAATCAAAAGGAATGCTCTGGTCATACTGACCTTCAACAATTTGAATTTGGTTACATAGCCAGAGTAGCATTTTCACACTGTATTACGGAACAGTCAGTAGCAAACTAATCTTATTTTTGTAGTTTAAAATATGTACAAACTGGCACATTCACAACTAAACTGACATGATTGATTGCCACATGGTTTAGAAGTTGGGTACAGCCCAAGTTATGCTTAATCCAATGCCATCCCAAATTATGGGTTTTGAGGAAGATAAACAGGAGTCTTTTTTTAACTTAAGAAATCAGAGAGAAATTTAACATAATAGAGACCGATATGCAGAAGCTAAAATGGTCAGAAAGGACAAAGAAATGTTGCTGCAGATCTAGCTGGTGTAAGCCTTGGTGAAATTAACCATAGTAACATGAAGTATGGCAAAAGAAACAGGAAGATGTTCCAGTAAATTACAGGTAATTTGTTATGAAACATATGTCTATTTAGCTTAAATAAAGCAAAATACTGGACCTTGGCCTCTGCTAGGCTGTTGACTATATTTCAGTTTCTCCACTTTAAAAGCCAAAACCCAATGAAACTTACTGAAGAATGAAAACTCTTAGAAAGCTTATTTGCAATTTTGGGGGGAAGGGAAAACAGTTTCTGCTCTATCACCATTCTTTTTTTTTTTTTTTGACCATTCACGTACATTTAAAAGAAAACAGTATCTATGCGGTCTCAAATGAAAACATCTTTCAACATTTCCTGCTAAATGATCATTTAAGTACCATACAGAAAACATCATAAATGAGATTTGGAACTTTTTCCTAATTTTCAGATCAAAGTTGTTAGGATGTTTGGTACATTTACTCTTCTGTTAATTACCTAAATGTAGAATTCCATCATAATATCAATCCTTCTAATTCTGCACATATATATAGCTACATTACGTCTGATCTTCCACTACAGATATTTTCTTAATCCTTATAGGGAAGTCATAATGCGTCCTGCATGTCAGCTGGGCTCCTCAGGGCATGAGATGAACGTCAGGATGTCCACTCTTTTACAGACCCTTCAGATGCTAGGATTAATTGGCAGCCTAGAATCACAAGTAATACTTTTATATCCAGACAATATGTGGCTGATTGTATATGCTAGTGAAGCAGAAGTCTTTCGCCTTTATATATTATGGTACAGATCTCTTGGATATCATATAAAATATCTTATTCTATGAATCACTCTTACTTCTTGTAGCAATATCTTTTCCTGGCTAATTCAGAAAATTCAAGTAAATGATGTATGAAAATCACATCATTTTTTTTGTCTAACTGGGAAGAATCCCAGTTAAAAGTAGCATACTAACAATTAAGGATAATCAACTATAAGGTATATATCCCTTTAGGGGACAATTGCCTCTGTCTTATCTTGTGCATCTATACAACACACTCTTGTGGACTACACATTATAATTATGGAGGGCTTCTGGAGTATATAAAATTTGAATAATATTTATGATATATCCGAGCATCTACAGTTTATTTGCCTCTGTTAGTAGCAAGAGGATCATATTTTCCAGTGTTAATTCTTTGGCATGGTATTTGAAGAAACAGAAGGGAAATGAACAGCTTATGAGGGAACATCAGAAATATATAAACTGAAAAATAGACCCCAATATTTTGACAAAAAGAAAGAAGAAGTTTCAGAAGAATGGATCAATTTCCTGGTTAATTTCTCTAACTATTTCTTTAAAATGGGAAAAAGACAGAGAGCCTTCTATTCAGATAATTATGCAAATTAGATAATGGTCTTGTGTTTTGAAATCCAACATCTGAATGTAAAAATATGCTAAGACAGATATGAGTAAATGCTGTTTGAAAAAGTCTGATAAGTACTTTATATGAGTTTAGTTACATGCTGTAAATTGTATAGAGAAAAAAAGGAGAATTAAACCGTGAATAGTAATAAATAAGAGCACTTACATTGGATTATGTTATGACTAAATATACCATAAATCTATTGCTTGCATTGATTGAGCTTGAACGTCTATTATCATAAAAGAGCCCATAAAAAATACTTCACACATTAAGAGTAAATTACTCACTGATTAAACAGTTGCCACACTTTAAGCACCGTTTCCTTCACTTAATTCAAATATTTCACAAATACAAATCTGCCATCAGCTTTAGTAGACAAAATGAATTCTTACATTGAGTTAGCTATGCAAAGCATTTGCTGAAGTGCATAATTTAGCTTGGTTCCCATTGAGAAATATGCATAAGTAGGAACATTGTGCTTTCTCCTATCAAAACCTAACTCTTTGTGTTTACAAATCATATTTAATTAAAAATACATGGTAGTCTGAAAATAAAGAAAATAGTTTAAGGATAATTCTTGTGCTTAAGTTTTTTAATTGCATTCTGCTAAAAACTCAGCAGTGATACCTAATCGTAGAGTCACAGAGCAATTTGGGTTGGAAAGGACTTCTCAAGATCATTTAGTCCAAACCCATTTAGTCCAAAACCCTATTTTTCCTTTTCTCTAATAAAAATTCCCAGGTTTTGTGCTTATTGCCTCTTATTCTATGACTGCGCACTTCCAAGAAGAGTCTGAATCTATCTTCTCTACAGCCTCCCATTAAGTAGCTGCAGAGAGAAAAAGGATCTCTGGTTAACCTTCACATCTTAAGGCCGAACAAATCCAGCTCTTTCAGCTTCTCATATGCCCCATGTTCCAAGCCCCTAACCATTGAGCACTCCCTCCAATTTGGTATTATGTATCAACTTGCTGAGATAGCACTCCATCCCACTGGTCAGGTCATTAATAAAGGTATTGAACAGTGTTGGTCCCGCTACTCTTCCACAGGGAATGTCACCAGTAACAGGCTATCAGTTGGACTTGGTACTGCTGATCACAACACTGAGCTTGGCAAACTGTATGGCATCTCTGCTGAAAACATTGCATTTGAGGAGTCAGTGATCTTGGACAGGCCATTACTGCGCTGCTGGGGCTTGTGCTTAGGGCTTGGGAAGCCTGTATGTTATTAATATAATCCTTAATTTATAATGTGTCTTTAGGAAAGATAAAATGTATGTGGTTCAAGGGGTGGAATGCATTGACCTTGACCCAGAGACCATTGTATGTTTAGGAGTTAGGGAACCACACAGCAGTTGATGAACCGCACAGATGTTAACCTGAGCAGTCCCTGGCCTGCGTTGTGCTGCGTTGCTCATCCATCGTGACCTTCAGGCATGTGCTGTGCTGCGCATATTCCTTGACTGCAGGATAAACTCAGTCATCTCATTGTAACAGAGGAGCCTGAAAGCAGTTCCCACCTGGTACCAGTGATTACACCACCCGCATGGCCTTGCTGTTATCTAAAACTGCAGGAAGAAGCTCTCATGAGAGCATCCTATAGGAGTAGAGTTGTTTTGTTGTAAGGAAATTACATATTAGCTGAAATGACTGAAACGGAGAGCTTCTCTCCATGGATGGGGTCTGCTCTGCACAGTGAACTGGAGGAAAATTCATCTGGGCTTCATCTGATGCTCCACAAAAGCGGGGTGCTCAGCATCTGAGGAGACATAAGATTTACTCACATCTATATTCCTCTTCTTACTCCGTCTTATCAAAGCAGTTATCTTTATAAGCCATTTACTGTTAGGTCTTTCTTACTGAGATCCTGAAGGAACCCTGACTGTCTCTTTCTCTCTTTCACTTCACCCCCTCCGCCCCTGGTACAGAACACAGTCCAGCCAATCCTCCACCTATCTTGCTGTCCACTTATCCAGGATAGAATTCACCAGCTGGACACTATGGGAGACTATGTGGAAGGCCTTCCCAAAGTTAAAATATATAGCACCCACTGCTCTTCCTCATCCATAGTACCAACCATCTCATCATAAAAGATAATCAGGACTTAATGCTGGTAAGTATCTTGCTGGGGTAAATGGAAAATGTTTATGCAGCTGAGGAATTGTTATACAGATAGTCATTATTTTCAATAATATTACTTCATTGTTAACAACTGAATCCAAAGACACTTGCATGAATGGACCCTTATTCTCTTCCTTCCTTGAAGTCAACATTAAACATCTTGCTGATGTCTGTGAGATAACCTTTCCATTTCTTTTTCACTATATCTGGTCAGTTTCCAGCAAAAACACAAAAATGTCTTATATCTTTTTCATACAAGAGCTGATGCAAGGGAACATGAATTTCAAATTAAAGGCACTGAAGGGGTTCCGTAGCTAAGAATATAAATAAGATATTTCATAATAATCGATTCTTTCCATTTCTAGATCTGGTAGTTACGTGCTCCCTTTTTCTTTCCATGTTGGAACATTTGAGTATTTAGTTTATGTCACAGATATCTACCTATACATAGTGATTTCAAGCTGGGAATCCTCATCTATCGTTTCTTTTTGGAGAATTTCCTGCTTGAGGGAGAGGAACAGCTTTAGCTGTGTTTGATTTCTTTCTATTAATATTTGCTGTCATTATTGTTCTGGGACGATTTCAGTGGACCATATGCCTAAAAATTGTTAGACGAATGAAAGAAAAAAAAATTTGGAATAATGCGACTCTTTTCCTTTACTTGTCTTAATGTTGGAAGGAATTTAAATATACTGTATACACAGCAATTGAAATTAAAAATATATAAAACTGAAAATGCCTGAATATTGGAAGACATATTTGTTATGGGAGAAAGCTCATAAATACACAGAAACCACAGATTACATGCTGTTTGAAGTGCTATTGACATGCCATGAATGTAAAAACTTACAAAGATGGTTACAAATTCAGCTGAGTTAGTTTCAGTTAGAAATCTCATGGAGAATTTTGAAATTTGGTGAAAGTAGGGAAAGAATCCAAACAGAATTCCTACAGACTTTGCTAGCTCCTCAGGAAGAAGGAGATCCAAAACCAGGACTTCTTTCTGCAAACCATTTCTTTACATCTCTCTACACTTTTATAGCAGAGGATTAGACAATATTAAAATAAATGAACAAAACCCAAAATCCAGTACTCACTGGTGCCTGCAGTTGTATTTTAAGATTAATTATTTTAATTAATGCACTTAATTTCTTATTAAATATTGATAAAATTTACTTAAGATTTTGAAGGTAGAATTTGTAGAAGTGCCCATCAATAAATCATTAGAAGAGTTACAGTGATTCTGACCTCATACAAAAATTTCTCTATGAAGATTTTAACAGTATACATATACATATATACATATACATGTGTGTTTATATGTGTATGTTAACATATGTGTGTGTTAACATTGGAATTACATACAAAATAAGTTTATAGTAGAGGGAGAAAATGTGGAAAAATAACTTACTGTAGTATATTTTATGACGTCTTCAATATATCTTAGTTGTAATATATAAATACTTCTTAGTTTGTGAAAAAATCTGATAAATAAGTCATCATAAGTAAAAAGGGAAATCATGTAAAATACTTTTGCAAAAGCCCCACCAGATTAGTAACATAGAATCTCATTTGTCACTTTACAAAGACCTTAGTTATTCTCCGACAGCCTTTAAATGGGGTGTCATATGTTGTCATATGTTGACGATATGAAATCTAGGGTCATTTTGATGTAGTTTTCTTAATGTTAACATCTCTGGTTACTTTTATTACATGTGTCTTCTGTTACCTTTACTCCAAAAATTAAAGGTCAGTGGCAAGGAGGAGGAAGACATACATTAAATTTTTTGTGTGTTAAGTTAAAAGACAGAAGCCTAAGTCCTAGGTTTCCAACCACAAGCAACTGTATTGATACATACTTGCATAGAAAATGACAGAATAAAAGCTCTTAAGTGTTTTTATCCTCCCACTGGTGTAACATCTTTGTGGTATTTTCTGTAATAAAGGTTGAACAAGAAATTTTTCAATTCAAAGTGGAAAAAAAATACCCCAAACATCCACATTCAGATAGCAGATTTTTTCAACAAGGAAATATGATTTTCTCGGTCACTGTTCACATTAGGATTCACTTATCAAAGTGATTTTGCCCTGTCATCTAATGTCAGTGGAGTGCATTGCCTTTTGGAGAAACCTTTCAAATGTGTTCTACGGTGTCAAGTGCCCCTTTTCCCTTTGAAAAAATTCACATAAGGATCGGAGCACCTTCAATCTTCAACCAAACTGGTTATATCATTTATTAATACATTAGATAACAATTAACCTTGCATCACATCTGAGCTTCCTTTACAATGGACATCTTCAGATTCATAGAGACTAGTGGTACTTCATGCATGCAACAAAGAACACAATGCAATGTTTTCAAATCTTTTCTTCTTTTCATATTTTGTATGTAACTTCTAATATTTTGTAAGATGATCCATTGTCTTATTTATAGAAACAAACTTAATTTCTTCTGTGAGTTGATTCTTTCTGAATCCATATATCTACATACTAAAAAAGATGGAACAATCTAAAGTCTATTTTATAGATAGTTTTTAGGCATTTTAATTTTAAACTCTGAAATTTCCTTCATGCTTTTCTTAATACATATATTAAAGCATAAAGTTATTATCAGATGAAAATGTATCATTTAGTAAATCATCTACACAAGGCTTTTAAAAATGTTGTTTGATTTGTTGAAAACCTACTATACCTCATGAATAATGCATAAACATTTTAGCTCAGAAAACTTATCCAAAGAAGACATGGAAAGACTTGTCAAATTATTTAAAAAAGAAAAAAAAGGTGACAAAATCTATTACAATATACAAAGGAATTTGCCAATGAAATTAAAACATATATCCATCAAATACTTGACTCATTAAAAGCCAAAATAATAGACTTTGAAATTTACAGTTTGCTGCTAGTATATCAAGATATGAGTAAACTGGCAAGAAAAATATTTTGTGACATATCTACTCAAGTACTCTGTAAACTTTAATCTAATTTTAATCTATGGAGTTAAGGATCAATCCAAAATTAAGGAATTAGTTCAGAAAAAAATATAGATCTGAACAATCTCAATATTTCATGTTAAAATTTCATGGAGTCTTTTAATGATTTCTAGAATCTTTGCTGAAAAAGGAGAAGCTACTAGTTAACTGAGGTGCAGCAAGGCAAGGAAAGGCAGTGCAAAAAAAGAATTTTCCTGAGGCCCTAGTATTATGCTGAGAAATCATGCACTTGCAACCATCTTTTCCCCAACCTTAGAAAATAAGAAAATGTTTTCATGAATGCTGTTTAATAGAAGTAGTAAAATAATTATTCTTTGATTTCTGCTGGTTCAAAATTAAGCAACATAAAGATTATTGCTTTAAGGGGTGTGCTAAAAATCATAGATGAAGTCAGTAAAGAAATAGGCAGATCAGACATAGTCTTTTTTATTGTATCCTGCATTAAATTCTGATGTTCTATCCTCTCACTTTTGCTTAATTCAATTATAATTCAAATACAAATTTTAAACAACCTACAAATACGTGGGACCTTGACCATACTGCAGCCATTTAATCTGACATTTCTACCTATGCACACTTTCTAAAAAAGAAATTATTAAATCTTTCACCATATGTATTTTAGGGCTGCTTCCATTTTCAGCACTGTGAACTATCTTGTCCTACTTCTGCCATTTAGACAAGTGAACAACAAACTGTGGTCTTAAAGGAGATTTCCAGGAGCACTTAACTTGCTTAAGAACAGAAGACAGAGTTAAAGTTACTTGGATTGAATTCAAGAGAGTACTTTTTAAAAAGGACAAGAACCTTATGTTCCATTTGGTTATTTTTCTTAATAAATATGTCATTATTATATTTTTTGGAAAAAAATAAATTCAGATTGGCTGAACTCTGGAGTAAATATAATCAACATAGCTGGACTGACTTCAACAGTCCATTTCACCTCAACAGACAAGTGGATCCTATTGTATTAGATATTTTATGTACTTCCCTCTTATAAAGTACTTTGGATAACTAAATGACATTCACTTTGGACTCTGGCAGTTTGAATTTTCACTGAAATTTAAGACACATCTATTTTGCCATACTGTGAAAGCAAACTGCTATGATACAAGACTGTACCTACATGATGACTTCTTTAGGGTTCTGAAAGAAGTTTCAGAAAGAAAAAACTAATTTCCAAGTCTAGGATGCATACAGTAGATTATGCTAGATTACTGTCAGTGAAGAACAAAGCTGATGTCAGGTAAATATAGCACTAAGAAAGAGCCGGATTAAAATTTTCCCCTTAGGCATTCTGAATTCAGTGCCTTCTCCTGTTTGACAAGATAATGCATTTAAGGAGGGAAAGTATGGGATTTTTATGACAAAGTGCAACTAAAAGTCATATTCTTTGATAACTGTCCTACTGCATGTATTAGTATATGCATATGCATAACTCCCGACAGTTAGGTATAACATATTTAATACAGTCATGTTTTTGGCAAAACACATGAGGTGCCATTTATCTTGGGGAGCTCCCCATTACTGGTCTGACAGCTTTATAGTTCTGTTGGGAAATGAAGTATAACATCAGGTTACTAAGCAACTCTGCAGCTTTTTTAAAATACTTCTTGGAACTCACTTGTTTCTCCTAATTGATTCAGTTCACATCATTTTGAACATAAATGGGACATCATGTTTAGAAATATGCTGCATAACTACTTTTAGCTAACATGTCTTGCTACCTCTGCATATCTAAATCAAGCGCTGGCATATAAATGTCATATTGAAAGCAAATTTTTATCTTCTCCCTGAGTTGCATTGACATTTAATATATATAAATTATTTTGACAGTTCAAGCTAGTCTCTGAAGTTGTCTGCTGACTCTCAGAAAATAACATGAAAGGCTGAGAAGCAATTTCATTTTTCAAGTTTTATAAAAAATAAAGTTTTAATTAGTC
This sequence comes from Burhinus oedicnemus, assembly GCA_008921705.1. Lineage (NCBI taxonomy): Eukaryota > Metazoa > Chordata > Aves > Charadriiformes > Burhinidae > Burhinus > Burhinus oedicnemus. Next base: position 4,762,376 of record VFFE01008529.1, on the reverse strand, counting down.
AATCTGACTTACTTCTTTAGTGAATTCATGTGTTATAATACATATTATAATACACCAGAATTAACAGGAGATCTATCTCTGTACATTGTAATCATGTTGATATTTTCTTGAGTCACTAAGCCTTTGAGCAAGATAGCATCTCATACTATCTCTGAATATTAGTGATAAATATGCTGGTAAATCACAATTTATGAAGTGTAAACTAACCTTTTATCATTCCTGGCTTCTCTTCCCATTATAATGGTGGTGAATAGTAAATAATGAAACACTACAGACATACTGACTTCGATGTTCTTTCCTCAAGCTAACCTATGTGTTTCTTTATATACTTCTTTATTTTTCAAAAATTTTAATACTTTTAAAATGAGTTTAAAAAGTAATACTTCTTACATTGACCGGAGAAAAAGTGAGAGACAGACTGAGGGTCAACTAACATGTCTTATCTCCTGATATTTTGATTTTTTAACCTTCCTTTTGTTAGCTTGCTTATTATTTTGCTCACCAGCCTTCTTCTGTGCCTTCTGCCACCCAGCCTTCCATTTCCTCAAAGTTTTGGGGTTTTTTTACTGTTTTTTTTTTTTTTTTCTCATTAGTTTATGTAGGAGACAGCTTTCCTGCAACTGTGACTGGGAAAAAAAATAAAATTGTTGTATCTTGATGATCACTTAGATCTGTAATCTTTTTACTGTGCTCTATCAATTCTAATACTGTTGGAAGCTTAAATGTAAGATGAGCCATTACTGATTTGATTTAGTAAACTAACACAATCCAAGATTATAGGTTTAAATCATAAGTTAAGACATAGAATATATTTTAAAACTGTTGAAATGACATTCTTCTCCTTTCAATGAAGTATACACATAAGCTTTTTGCTTACTGTCACTAATATCAGCTTCTCAGTCTTATTGAGAAGGTCATATATGCATCTTATGTAAATTTATACATGCACTACATTATGAGATAACCCCTGTAATGGAGCAAACCTTTTTGCATGTCTCTTATATGAACAATTTAGTGGGCCACCCTTAGGATACACTCTAATTTGAGTCACAAGGTTGTAGCACTCCAGTTCAGAATGAATCCTCTTCCAGTGCTCTGTTGAGGAAGAGGACTTCACAGTGCCTCTGCTGCTCCTGGGACCATATACTTGATTACTAGTCAGGGGACCTCCCATTTTACGGCCTGTGAAAGAACCTAGTATCTTGCAAACATTCATCATGCCAGCACTGTGGTGAGACAGTAGGAAGAGGGGATCATATAAGCAAATTTCATAGTGTGTGCGAGACTTGTCAAGTTGTATACTGTTTTTATAAAAATTAAGATGGAGAAGCGACCAAATAGTCCACTCAAAACTGCAACACAAGAGTGACTCTGAGGAGACAGTGAAAATCAGAAACTGTTACATAGAAAGTATATAATATTAGTTTGTATTTTGCGTTTATTTTATAACTTTTAAACATTGTTCTTAGGAAAAAATCCCTATGAAACATCACAACACAAAGGCTTACTACACAATATTTGCCTCTTAGCCAGATATGCATTCCTCTCTCCTAGGATAAGTATCTGTCTTTTAAATACATCCTTTGGGGGATGCCAGCTGCCACAGGCTTTTTTTTTTTTTTTTCCCCAAACACTTATAGCTATGACAGTCCAAACAACCAGTAAACAAGATTTATCCAGATCCAAAAATAACTTTCAGTCCAGCTAGTAAAGAACGAACCACAGTGAATAATTCCATAGAAGGCAGAGTAGATCAGAAAAAAGGAAGTAACTCATCAAGTATTCAGAGAAGCCGCAGCTATCCTCTTACATTTGTAACTCAACAATGTGTCGTATGGGCTCAGATTAACATTGGAGATATATGTAGCTGCACTTTGCTGGAACTAGTCAAGAATGAGGTAATAAGAATGTGACAAAGAAAATGATAAAAGGTTAGGAAAACCTGGCCATATTTATAGTCCTGCCAAATTTGAAATGTGACCATAGACAAGCCACTTAGGATGTCGTGAGATGTTAAAAGGTGGTTGGGTCCACAAAAATACAACAATTCAACTCTCAAGTGTGGTGAACAGGTTTTTAAAGAAGATCAGTTACCTACAAAATTAGAGAGAACCTGCTTTTGTTTTCTAAAGGTAGGATTAATTACATATATAACTTCCCACTGGCAAACAAGAGCATAGCAGCTAAGGTTTTGATCACAATGAACTGCTTGATTCTGCTGAAACAATGGGGGATGGTTAAACTGGGCATTGAATCGCTTTTCGTTGTTTTAGTAGGAATTCCCAGGTGTGCTTGCTGCACTAGGCCTTGTATGTGTTGCAGTCCTATCCACTTGACATATGAGCAACATCTTCTGTTTGCAAAAGCCCATTTTTAAAGTCTCAACTTTCTAAGGCTAAGGCTAACCCAAATTTCTCATTACAATCTTAAAAACAAAAAAAGTTAACCATCATTCTCAATGTTCTGGAAATCCAATATATATAACACACACACATATATAAAATATATAACAGGAACAAACATTTATTTTGTGGTTATGGGACTATTGGTTCCAGAAGATGGGCTGTCCACTGATAATAAGAGGCAAAATATGAAAAACTGTAAGGTTTCAGGACACTGAGAATGACGGCAGATTGCTCTTTCTCTGCATGTTCATCCCAGGGCTCTGGTACTCACGTGTCTTGACTTGCACTGCCCTGTCCCTTTTACTCAATGTATGGACATACTTTCAGTGAATGCTTTCTTTCCTTCCAGCATGTTTTATCGTCTATTTAATAAACAGCCCTCTCCCTTTGTCCTTCCTGCTTTAGAATTTTGTCTAATCACTGTCTTGCATCTTCTTGGCTGCTGGGAGAGGTGAAAGAGTCAAAATCTTTTCCACTACAGAAAAGAAAGAGACCAAAGACCTGACATTGCCATTTTTTCTGTGTGGTGCCATGAAAACTTATGGCTGTTATTTTGAGGAATAATTTTCCAACTTAACTGTCAGTATACAATACCACAGTCCTTGGTGGTTCTTAGTCACTAAGGTCTGGGTGATGAGTCTTTAAAGCTGTTTGATGAGAGACATCAAAGCCAAAGTGGGCATGTCTTCTTTCTTCTCCAATTTTACTTGTTTATACCTGATGCTTTTATGCTATTGCTCTCCATCCCCAAAGGGAGAGCAGGAGGTGGTGTCTCACCTGCTCCCAATATTGCTTATCTTGTTTTCCTTTTCTCTTGGTAGTCATTCCTCTTGCATATTCATGAGGATGTTCTGCCGATTTGCAGTTCCTTGTGTTTATCTTGTTCTTTGTCTAGAAATTTTTGTTTACTTTGATGCTTTTTGTATGCAATTACACCTCTCTTTCTTTGACATTTTGGTGGTCACATTGCTCAGTGTTCACATAGTAAAATTATGTCTGGCTATACAATCACAGTGTAACAAAGTGCTTATATGCTGTTGTTAATTGGACTATTTAAGTACATTACACTCAGGATCAAGGAAGCTAATATTAATGATATCCTAATTAGGACATTCATGATTTACAGGTGTCATAGGCCTCTGCTTTGGCTACAGATGACTTACTGGCAGAGGAATTATGCCAGCAAGAAGACAGCTTCCCTTTCTTTTTATGACGTGTGTGTCCTGCTTAGAAAAGAGTGCTAGTTAAAAAGCAATTTTCCAGGTCAGCTGAGGGATGTCTTTTGAGTGTATTTTGCGATGGTATAGGAACCTACATTCCAGTATTGGCAATGGTAATGGTAATGATAACGTATTTTCCATTAGCCCAGGGGAAAGAATTACACAGCATTATTTCCTCCCTAAGAGAAAAATCAAGTTCCAAAGTGTCTCAAGGAGAAACAAAGCCTCCAAATCAAGAGAAACAAGGCCTCCAAACTGAGTTGTCAAAATAACCTTCCTAGGATATTAGCAGTAAGCCTTTCTTCCATTTCACTCTTGCACTCCACCTGGCGTTATCTTTATGCATTTTCTTAACACAGTCCACTTATGTGTTCTTTCTTTTCAGCAGTTCACCGTCCTTCAATTTTCTGCTCTTTGTTATCTCTAAACCAGTTTCACCTGATTCATAAGTCTGCCTTCCTGGGACCTCCTGTACCATCCTGTGTCTGCACTCTTCCATACCATTTTTTTGTTCTAGAGCTGTAGACAATTCAGTCCGTACAAGATTGCTTCTGCTATTATGTCATTCCTATAAGCTAAAGCTTAGTTAACACAAGGCAGTGGTTATTTAGCCACCAGGTAACTGCAGTTAGAGCTGAAACAAGCAAAAATAAGCTCAGGCCAACGCAAGCCCAGACTAGTCCTGAGATCTCTGCACTGCCAACTAAATAAAAAATCAGTGGTCTTTTACTAGCGATGGAAAAAATTTACTGGGCTTCAATGGACTTTCTCTTTAAGGACTACAGGATACAACTTCAGTCTGTGGAGGAGACCAAATCAGAGCAGATATACACACTGCAGCCCGTGGAGGACCCCACATGAGAGCAGGTGGATGTGCCCTGAAGGAAGCTGCAGCCCACAGAGAGACTGTGAACAAGCATGCTCCTTGCAGGAAGTGTGGTCTCTGAAGAGAAGCCCACAAAGGAGCAGGTTTTCTGTCAGGGACTGTGGGCCATGGAGGACCCACGCTGAAGAAGGTTTATCCTTAAGGACTACAGTCCATGGGAAGGACCCATGCTGGAGCAGGGGAAAAGTGTAAAGAGGAAGGAGTAGTAGATATAGACTGACCACTACCGCCATTCCCCATCTTCCCCGAGCTGCTGATGGGGGAAGTAGAAGAGTCAGGAGTGAAGTTGAACCTGGGACGAAGGGTAGGCTGGGGGGAAGTTGTTTTAGTTTGGTCTTTGTTTCCCACCATTCAGCTCCATTTTAATCGGCAATAAATTAAATTAATCTTTCTCAAGTTGAGTCTGTTTTGTCCATGACGGTAATTGGTAAGTGATCTCCCTGTCTTTATCTCAATCCATGGGCTTTTCATCTTATTTTCTTTTTCTGTCCTGTTGAGGAGGGGAAGTGGAAGAGTGCCTGGGTGAGCATCCGGCAGCTGGCCAAGGTCAAATCTGTACAAATATTAAGCACTATTCAGCAAGTCAAAGCTGAAGAGAAAAAATAACAGAAAAACCCCTCACCTATTACAGTCTATATTTCTATAGCTTAGAATAAGATAATAGAAAATGTTATACAGTATTTATTAAAGACAGATAAGAATATTTTATTACTTTTAAAAGCATATATCACTCTGGTACAATAATCTTAATTTCTCTGTCTCAAAATATTATACCTATATAAAAAAAAAACCAAAACAAAAAAACAAATTTCAAATTGTAAACTATACAGGAATTCTGCTTAGATTATTTTTAATATAAAATATTATTCTAGAACTAAAAATGCCATTATATAGTTCAGTTTCCCAAATCTTTTTACCCAGAAGGATTTTTTTCTTTCAGTTTCTCTTGTGTAATAGTAAGTAACTGTCATCAGGCTAAAGACAAAGTGAAAAGGATAAAAAAGGATGTCAGCAATTTTCAGGCTACATGAGTAAGATATTATTGTCATCTTCACTAGAAACTTCTGGCAAGTAAAAACTACATCAGTCTTCCAAACAGATGAAGAGCAAGATGTAAGCGGTCTTTTCACTTCCATTTAACATGAGTGGCTTTGGGGGTTTGATTCTTGTTTTGTTTTGGTTTTACCTTTCTTTTAAGATGAGACGGTCTTTTTTCCCCACTTCAAAGTCTTAAATACATTCTGGATAGAAACAAACAGAAGAATACAACTTGCTCTTTGGACAGTGAACTTCATTTTTGCCTGATCTACACTGACATTTATAACCCTTACCAAAACCTAAAGCACATAGGTTGGCACTTCTGTATCATGCTGTAGATAAGGTTTTTAAGAGTATCACAAAGAAAGATGGACTGTACTTCCATCACATTTTTGCTTTTTTTTTTTTTGAGATATTTTATTAAATTTTTACCTTCCTTTTATTTATAGAGTTTTATATACAGTACAAGGCCTTTGTATTATCTCATCCTGAACCCAGCATATTAAATTTCCAGGCACTAGACCAGAATTTATTTCTATGGGATCACATTTCTTTTTTGTCTTTCTTTTTTTTCTCCAAATGATATTGTTCCAGGTTTATAGTGGTTTGTTCCCTGTCCTTTAGTCCTTTAGCCATTTTCTTTTAAATTAATATGCCAGACTTTCTCTTCTTCAATGATTCTGCACCTTACACAACCTCTGATATTAAAAAGCTTCCTGAGCATCCATTAAGTATGATGTCTACACTGCAATTTCTTTGCCTACTTTGGCAATGAAAGTCTTATAGAACTAACAGCTTAGTAAGGCATAACCTTCCTATTCCAACTTTCACTTAATCAAGTTGTGCTTCTCTAAGCATTTTCTGATCTGGTGGTTTAAAATGGTTCCTAATACTTTTCTGCAAATTGAGGTTAAACTATTTGGTCTTTAATTTCCTGCTGTATCCCTAGGCTTTTTCTCAAATAAGGGTATTCTGTTGGCATTTCTAATTTCTGTTCCCATTGCCATTAGCATCTCTTGGGAGATGACTGCTTCTGAAGTCTTGATCAATGTTCAGAGCTTCTCATACTTAGTAAGTTTAAGGTTTATTTGTCCCTTTCTTAATTTATTATAATTTCTCTCCTACAAATTTGATTTCTTAATTAGTAAAGGCAAAATTCAAGACCAACTATTTTGCAGAAATCAGTAAGATCTTTTAAATTCTTATTTGTATGGTATTCCCTTTTTATGTGCATACAATATACCAGACTCCTTTATTCATTTTGGAGTTTGTTACATAAACAAATTAGCTTTAAACCAATTTAAATAAAAGTGCTTGTCAGAATATATTCTGATGTATTTTCTTTTTCTCTTCATACACTTTTAACTTAATTTTAACATTATATGTAAGATTTTTCAAACCTTTCTGCTTCTAAATTCAAGAACTTCTGCAAAGGCAGCTAAATATCAACTCTTCCCTGTTTCTTTGTTAATTACCCATCTTATACTTACTGAATGAAGTCTTAATTTGATACTACAGCTAACTGACCCAATCTATCTTGTTCCTATATTTAATTCATAAAATAAAATTGGGTTGTTTCATTTTATAAGGACAGCTCCCCAAAAATAGTGATTACACTATACGATGTTCCAAATGACAGCTATGTGATAGCAGTTTGAATGCCACGTGTATGTGCTCACTCACACTCACCCATCCATGCACAGACACACATGTACACTATAGATTTATATATCCTTTGTACTTTCCACCCATGATTCCAATAAAAAAGACTATGAAGAGAGATTCCTTTTCTACATCTTGAAAAGGCTAAACAAAAGAGAGTTTTCTTATAAGGGGGAAAAAAAAAAAAGAAGAGATTCCCATATAAACAAGTATTTCTTCTTTCTTTTCCTTCCTTTTCCTTCCATGACTGTTCATGTCCAAAACTCTTCCAGATGCTTTTTGTATATCTAACTCTCCAACATTTTTCTGCACAGCAAAGAAAATTCTTTTAGAGGAGAAATTCAGGTTTTTTTCCTGTCTCCTTCTCCTTTTATTAGGAAAAAAAACCAAAACAAAACCAAAACCACACAAAGTGCCAAAGCATATTCAACTGCTAATTCCTGGCTTTAGAGAATTACTAACACAAGTAGCACTGAGCTTCTTAGGAGGGTAAACCACAGTATGCTTACCTTTCTAAACAGTGAATATCCAGTCAGGAGGAGAAATAATAAGGATCTCCCATCTCATGTTTGAGAAGTTGTCCTGAAAAAGTTCTTGTCCATCAGAAAAAGAAAAATAAAGATGGAGAAAAAAAGTACCTCCTGCATAAAAACTATTTTAACAGCAGAAATTGAAGGGAAGCAGCTCAAGAAAGTGTAAGAAACTAACTAGAGATCTTAACATAAGAAAATCTATTTTGTTTATTGACATCAAAGCATCCATGCTCCTTCCTCCAGCTGCCAAAAAAGGTGTGTAAGAAGGTCATTACAGCAAATGATCACATTAGATAACAAGTGAAAGGTACTTAACAAACAACAATTTTGTCTCCTTTGCCCATTTAGAAGCATATATCACAATTTAAATGTCCATTTATTTTATACAAAGCTTATAGCATGTCATAAATCACTTTTATTTTATTGGCAAATATCTACCCAGTCATACTATAATCCAGTCTCTATGACCTTAAACTAGAATAATTAATAATGAAAAACATAAAGATATGCAGGAAAATATGTATCACAAAAATAGAACCTCCTTTGATGGGGAGTTTGAAGAGTTTTCCAGCAACTCTAAGGAGTTATCTACTCCTGCTTTCCAGGTGGTGTAATTATTGCTTGGGGCAAGAGATTTTATTTGTTTGTTGCTTTGTTTTTCATATGCAATGTCTTAATTAAATGCTAATGAGGTATGTGCTTTGCTTTCTGGTAAGGAATTATTTTCTTGATAGCAGACAAGAAGGTTGTAGGTTTTATTTAAGAAATCTGTAAGACAACAGAGGAAACTCCCAGAAAACTTCCAGACACATAGAGTAAACTAGTGAAATATAACTGAAAATAGGTTTGGTTATGAATACATGGGCCTCATAGCCATCAATCTTCTTGAATTTGGGAACAGACCGATCTCTCTACCTCCAGAAATAACATCTAACAGAATGCTTCCATTTATTACTTTTAATTAATTTTGTATCAAGATTGACATAATAATGTTAGTATTAGTTTTGTTTAACCTCTACTTATGTCTTCCTCCAATTTTCTCAGGTAGATAGTTTGACTGGGAAATGCTAGGCAGTGTAAGAGTACTTCCACTGCTCAGTCTAATGGAGAGTAGGGTTAACGTCATTCTCTGCATCTCCTCTATTAATTTAACCTGTTGTTCTGAACTTCAGGAAATTTGTCACCATTTAGGTAGAAAGATGTTCCATTTTTGGCTGGGGTAGAGTTAGTTTTCTTCATAGGATCTTGTATAATGCTATGTTTTGGATTTGTAACCAAAACCATTGCTGCTTACACAGTATCAAGGTCTTTTCTGCTTCTCACACTGCCCTGCTAGCAAGTAGGGTGAAGGTGCACAAGAAGGTTGGAGGGGACACAGCTGGGACAGTTGACCCCAACTGACCAAAGGGATATCCCATATCACATGGCATCACACTAAGCAAAAAATCTGGACGAAGAAGGAGGAAGGGGGATGTTTAGTGTTGTAGTGTTTGTCTTCCCAAATAATTGTTACATGGGATGAAGCCCTGCGTTTCTGGAGATGGTTGAACACCTGCCTGACGATGGAAAGCCGTGAATTAATTCCTTATTTTGCTTTGATTGCATGTGTAGATTTTGCTTTACCTATTAAACTGGTTTTTTTTCAACTCACAAATTTTCTCACTTTTACCCTTCCAATACTTTTCCCCATCCCACTGAGGGGGATCGAGCGAGCAGCTGCGTGGTGCTGAGCTGTCTATGAGGGTTAACCCACAGCAAATGTGGGCCGTGCGATGGATGTTTATATGATTCCTAGATCCTTCTTTCCTTTAACAGTTTTTTCCTCAATGACTCCTATAGAAAGTCCTTTTTCCATCCAAAATTTTTTGAGTTGATGGATATGCAGGGACTCCAAATGCTGTGTTCTCATAAGCATAATCAAAATTTTCTGCATATATTTTACCAGAAGATCTATCATGTACAACATCTGAGATGTCATAATTCCTTTGAACTTGTTGCACCTGCCCAGCTCACCCTATCACACATGCACAATACAGACACTTCCAGGACATGCCAGGTAGTTGCTCAGTTCAACAGGAATTAAGTTATTCTTTGCAGAATAATGGAATTCAATACAGACAAGTGTATAATACTATTAAGTAGCAGCAAGAGCACTCATGAAGAGAGATGTGAATCCTCACTCTTTTTCTAAGCACTGTTTTTCATATGTTCTTTTTGGGGTTTTTTTTGTTTAATCCAAATATTATTTTCCCTCCTCTAATCTCAACATTAAAGTGCAAAGCCTTGCAAATTCAGGTTTTACATCCACACTCCTTAGAAAGTAAGATATTGGTAGGCTCATGTTTCATCCTTTTTCCTATGCTTTTTCCTCCTGGTCACGTAAGTTTTGTGTTTTTATTTTCCCCTGAAGCCAGTGGATGCAGAATTCCTCTGGATATGTGGAACTAAAGGTCCTAAATCTGAGGAAAACTTTAAGGATAGGTCTCCCATTTCCTTTGAAAAGTAAAAGAGAAGTGTTTTAGTTCAGAATTCAAGTTTTAGACAGACTCAATCGGTCTTACTCAACTCTAGCAAAAACAGTGATTGTAGGAACCTTCTATTGGAAGACAGCTCTAGGACTTAAGTAAAGTGGATGGAGAAAGTTTTTAGAGGATCTGCCTTCAGAACTCTTTTTCAGACACACAGCATGTAAGTGATACTGGTTCACTGTAAGTATCTTGTCAATTTTTTTTCAAACCACCTGTCTGAGGTTTCTACCTGTTTGGACTGCCTTAATACCTAGTTCATTTGGGAACTGAAATTTGGTCTTTCACTGGATTTGGTCTCTAATGTACTCATTCCTAGGAATTTTTAGAATCTAAGAGCATTAAGATATATCTTCATTGGCAGAAGGAACTAAGATTTTCTTTTCCCTTTTACATGTCTCCAGGTAAACATTCAAGACAAATCGCTATGACCAAATTCCTTACAAACGAAGCATTCTATAAAGACTCAGTAATTCAAAAAACAAAAAGCATGAAAGCAACAATTCTCTTCCATACTAACTTCTTAAGATATCTGATAATATCAGGGCTTGGATACACACCTTGCTATTAAGCCAGCATCATCACTGTTCATGCAATATTCAGTGACATTTTGAGTACAAATACCAAGATTATTATCTTTTAATATTAAACATTATATGAGTGTTTAAAGTGTCTGTGAAGCATATTCATATTAAATATTATTGCTGACATTTGGGAAAGGTCAAATGGGATGCTCTTATGCAAAAACACGCTAGTAGCAAGACAAAATTATTACAATTATTAACAATAATAGTTTGATTTGAAAAAGATCAAGTTTGGGAATCTTGTCTCTTTACAAGTTAACACAATTACCTGTGTAAATTTGGTCAAAACTGCAATCTCTTGAACGCGCTAATGCCAATATCAGGCTTTTCTCTTAATTCCATGGAGCGTATGTATTTATTTCCTAGCCAGCCACATATTGAAAAGATAAAGCCACAGAGTGGAGGATGTCGCTATTTCCCTTAGACAGCAGATATAATTACTAAGCTCCCTATGCATATAACAGAGGTGAGTAGGTGAAGCCAAGAAAGATGTTTGTTTACTGCTCTCTGCAGCAGAAAAAGCTAACATTCTCTAACTAATCTAATTCTGTGCTTGAACAGAGGGCTGGATCCTGTTCAGTCATCAGCCTTTTTCCCTAGACAATCAAACTCTTGTCTCTAATCTGAAACTTTGTTTTGCTTAGAAACTTTATTAGCACTAAACTCATTTTAAATTAAGGTAATAAAAGAACTGGAGAGGAAACTCCAGATACATTAGCTGCAGCTGTCTTCCTTCTTCTTCCCCTCTGAATTTTTGCCAGACAGACATGCATTTATCTTAATGTTCTTACTCAACTTCTTGTCATTGAGGGTGGGATTTTATTGAGTGGTATATGTTCTGCTCCTGTGTATTTTAAGATTGCAAAATTCTGTTTTGTTTGGAGATTCGGATCTTAGAACTGCCTATTCATAGGTCAGAGTACAGTACAGTTTCTAATCTGGAGATAGAAGTGGCCTATTTTGGTTTCAGACACGGGAAGTGGTAAATAAAACCTACAAACATAAATCAGCAGTCAAGGAACTTGTTTTCTATCTATATGCACGTACAAATTATTAATAGAGAGTAACTTACTATAGCTCACTCTAAAACAATTAGCAGCCTTTCCATTTCTCTAAAAAAGATACATTTTACAGCTGCTTTATCTCCAACTGGTTAGAGTTCTGATTTCATGTCAGATATCATGTACGTGGCATCTTAAATTGTCATTGCTAATGATGAGATATCAATGTGCATAGCATAATCTAATGGGGTAGTTCAAGAACTGATACTACGTATGACACTAATGCTCTTTTATCAATGATCAAGATTGATGATCTAAATATCTTTGATGATAAAATTTGCTGATGACAGAGACTGGAAGTAAGTAAATAAATATGAGGGCAGGATACTGCTACCGTAATCTTAATATCTTGGCTAAATGGGTGGAATAAAAAAAAAGATAATAATTTCAGTACAAACACATATGAGAATTGAGAAAGCAGGTTATATCTGTAAAGTTCTGAGGGAAATTTTAGGGAATAATAATCTAGATGGTAATACAAGAGTGTATTATCTTGGAAAACCCATCTGTACTCTGTTTAAAAAAGCAAGTAGCAGTAGAGAAAGGGATCTATCTGCTCTGTACAGCACTGTTATGGACACTACTATGCAATTACAAAGGGGGAGGGAAGAAGGAAGAAATCTTTGAAACTTTTCCTGAACCCTTAAGACAACAAATGGCTGAGATCTGAGTCTTCACAGGGATCACTGTGTTAATGAAGACCAGCAAAAGTTCAATCTATGCTAAGGGGAAGAGAAGGATCTATATAACTCCTGGAAAACTTGAAAAAAAGGGAAAGTGTTTATAGGGAAAGAATCAGATTGCAGTACCTGAAAGAAAGCTTTCGATCGTTTATTTAATTCCTAGATATTCCAAGGATACAAGCAAACAGGTAACTTGTGACAGGAAATAGCAACTTCATATTTCCATGGAGTTCATCTGCTTAAGCTCTTGCTTTCTTGTGATACTAAGGATGTCTGCAGTACTATTGATACATGGCAGCCAAAATCATAAGACAGAACCAGCACTTATTTTAGATGGTAATGTAGAAATGCACCATCTATCTCTTCAAATGAAAGCAACTCAACAGAAGGCTACTTTTATTCAAAAAAATTCTACCCATTTTCAAACATAGTACCAGTCAGATTTTCATTGCTGTAAGCAGCATTGGATAAAGCCAAAAGCTGAACTTTTAATAACCAGCCACATGCCAGCAATGCTGCAGCTTCTCCAGAAATAAAATGTCCCTGGAGCAGTGCAGGAAAGAAAATACAGTCTGAAATTTAAGGTTCTTATTGATATTCTGTTTTAAAACAGTAATTTTCTTTATGCCTATTTGTGACTTTTGGGAGGCTGCATATGTGTATGCATGTACTCATGTGCCACTGAATAATTGCGCTGTCTTTCCATGTGTTTGGGTATTTTCAATTATTATTACTACAAATGTTTCTAAAATAGGTTGGGGTTTTTTTTACATTACTCTCTCTCCACCTCAAAAGGCTTATATAGCAGCTGAAAGGCTGCCTCTGGTCAGCTGGTAAGCACTGCAGTTTTCATTACAAACCTAAACCACTATTTTGAGTTTAAAATACTTTGCTGAAAAGATGAGTTTAGTCAGCAAACTATCATCCATTTGGTATGTTATGGACTTCAAAAAGTATTTTTATGCATATTTTACCTGTCCTTGTGACAGTTACTGTCACTTTCTTTCACTTCACAAAAGGAGCATTTATTCCTAAATTGTGCAAGTTACATATTCGACAACTAGATTAAAATGAATAATCCAGTCCAGCCATTTAATAAATGAAACTGTGAGGAAATTTACAGATAAGAAAAGTTTGAAAATTAATTATATTTTCAAATCAAATATCTTGGGAGCAATAATTTTATAACCACATATTTCAGAACATGGGCAAATTTTGTTTACACTATTAGGAATGAAAAATAGACACCTTTTCCCACAACAGAAGGATGTTGTCATAAGAATCTATGTGAAGTTGTAAGTTAAGATTTTTGTCATTAAAGAACTTCTTGCCCTCTTATTTAAAGGGTTCACTAAAGGAATAAGACACAGATGAGTCTTCACTTGCAGAACATTTTGCACAAAGATGAAATGCTGTTTTTACAATTCTGCCCTTGCCTTATAGATTTTTTGCGTGCTTATGGATTAACATCTTTTCTATTCCTCAAACTATGTATGTATTCCCTGAAAAGAGCATCCAGATATATCTGACTGAATGCGAAAACAACCTCGTTGACTTTTTTCCACAAATATGGTAGATGTTCTGCCCCACCCCTGATCTATCTAAGCTAATAAAGATATTTAAGATAGAGTTCTTAATATCCTCTTATTCAGAACTTTTTGAATTGTCTCATTCAAACAAGGATAGGTTGGAGGTAGGTAAAGTACAAAATAAAACATAGAAAAACTGAACAAGATGCACGCTATCACCCTGTAAAACTGTGATAAAGGCTTATAGCTATCTGGCACCTACAGTAGTAAGAAAATGGAAATTGTGAATAACATATTCATGTTAGATTTCAAAATAAAAAAGATTATTCTCACATCTTTGCTTGCATATACAGTATTATATCTGTATGTCTGACTGATTTAGATAAAGTTTAAGCATTTACTTGAAATATGTGAACCCTTATGTATATATATATATAAATATGAGAACCTTTCTCATTTTTTGAGTATAGAACGTCTAATGCCTAGGTCTTGTTCAAATTTGAATTTTATGAAATATTCTTTCCCTCATGGAACATATTAACGGTGTTCTTATCTACACAGCTACATTTTCACAGAAAGTATAGGAATTTAGTATGTTAGTGCTTCATTCCTCATTTTTTCACTAGGTTGAATTTGTCAGAAAGCCTCAAAATTTTCAGATGTAAGGAGGGAAGCAGACAGCCAAATCAACTAATCTTTGTCTCCTTAGGAAACAAAATTAAAAAACTCTCATAACGTGTTAAATTTAGATCCCATTACCAAGTTTTCTTTTTCCAGTGAATGAGTAGGCATATGTGATCTTCCGTCTTCTGTGAATATCTGCCACTGACTAAACACTCTCTTACCTCAGATTCCTCTCCTGTTCCTTGAGTCTGCACCTTCTCTACACCAAATAAACTACACATTTGTACTCCAGTCTGCATAGTAGATGTTCTGGGTTCTGCATCTCTGTATCACTGGATCCAGCCAGTAATTGCTACCTACCAGCAGGTGGAAGGAAATAACTATGTCCCTGCTATTTCTCTACTGCTTATGTTTGATTTAGGGCACTAATGGATCCAATCTTCTGTATTTTGTATGACAGAAACTACACTTATGCTTTAGCATTTGCAAATTATAAAGAGAAAATCTTCCTCTATTCTTTTCTTTCTTTTTCACATATCATAGTTTGGACCACAGATATAAAAAGAAATAAATATTCTTTTCTTTCCTTTGATTTTTCATCTTCCCTTTATTTATTCACAAAAAGTTTTCTATGAGAAAGTTCTCATGGTTTTCTCATACTTTCTGGTTGAGAAGTGGATTTATGTTCCATAAACTCTTCACGACTTTTTTAGAGATTAGCAGGTGTTCCTTCTCAGGAAATGTCTTCAGAAACTTATCATGTAATTAGTATGTAAATCACTACAATAATGGTAACAAGAAGGAGATGTATTAAAACAACAAGTAATTGGATACAACGTAAATAGTTTACTTAATGTTTATTAATTGATACATCCCTGTGTAGAGATTTCCAACAGAAATATTAAGATTTATATAAATAAATTATGAATGGAAATGTGTGTGTGAGTTAGCACCCAAAGAAAAACAGAACAAGGGGTTAAATGAATGGCCTGCATTGATACTAACAGACACTGCTCACAGGACACTGTCCCTAGCAGTAAAATTGATGAATGCGTTATTTATAGCAAGACCAAAAGGCATGCACTCTGAGAAGACCACAGCACAGGCAACTTGTCAGAAGACCCTGCATCCTAAGACCAAGTGGATGACAAGGTTGCAGCATATCACCATTCATTTTCCTTTTAGCCAAGCGGGAAAATAAACTACAGACATATATCTCAAACATACAATCCAAATAAGGAAAATCAGACAGAGAGCAGAAACATGGCTGAAGACTTATGGAAGCTGAAGCAAGCAAGGTTCTGAGACACAAGATTTCACTGTAACAGCTGATGACTCCTGAAGGATATAGATGATCTGCTCAAAGATTAGTTTGTTATCACTAATCAAGAAGGACTTCAGAGATGTGATGAAGATTCAGCAGCCAGTATCCCTTATTCTCTTTAGCCACATGTCTCAGGACTTTTGAGTCTGTGAATGTGAGACTGTGAATGAATGAAATCTGTGAGAGTGAGTGTGAGAGTGTAACTGCGTTACAGCAACTTCATTAAAGATTTTGTGAATAAATATAATCTTGCCCTTCCATAAGATTTTGCACTGAATTTCACTATACTAATTTTCCTACACCACAAATTAAATTATGCAATTATGTGATAACTTTTGAGAAGCTTTTCATTTTTCCAGAAAGGCTTTTATAGCTGGTAAGAGATGGAAAGGGTTCCTAAAAACTGATGAAAGGTGCAGAAAGCAAGCCCATTATAACATAAACCTAAAGATGACATAACTCTACAGAAAGTTTTATAACATAATTCTGTAGATATTAATTTTTATACCATACAAGTTTAAATTATTATGAAGACAAGGAAAGAGTCAAAGTGTAAATTGCTGTTGTCAGAAAGAAAGGTGTCAGAGGAACAGCAGTTCTGTTTGTTACCTACACATCTCCGTGTTGTGTCTAATCAATATATATATAAAGTCATACATATTTCAGTTTCACATCAGCCTTTACAATATTCCATTTTCATCCTCACGAATTATGGCCACAAATAGAATAAATCTCCAAAAATGTACCAGAAACCTGAAAGAGAAGTGAGAGTGAAGAAAACCACTGGGCTTCCTCCTTCCCAAAGGCATGAGGATAGTTTAGTGAAACAATTTCATGAATGTATCACTCACTATAAAGGAGGAAAAAGAAAAATGTTTACCAGTGTTTAATAGCCTCACCAGTCTTTCATAAGCTTAGTAACTTTGCTCAGATGCAGCTTTTCACAGATGGCTATCACTATTTATGAATGTTATTTTTGTAAGAACTTTTTAATCTTTTCTAAATGGAAGAAGAGAAGCATCCATTTTTGAGGGGGTACATGTTATTTTTAATAATGAATTAAAAAGAGATAAGTAGATCTCTGTCAAAGGAAGGGTTATTTTATTACAGATTTATTGCCTTCCTTCTAGATTTAAGCCTAGAGAAGTCTTCTTCAAGACTTTGTACCCCAAAGCTGCAGAGCAAGTCGCATGAAAAAAAGAAAGCTCACAAAACTGACTGGAAATCCAATAGCATCAAGCACTACTAGGTACTCAGTATTAAGCTTTCCAGAGTAATTATTTGTGTGTGGTTAATATAACACAAGAAAGGGTATGAATTGTTAACCACATGTGAATTTACTAGGAAGAACTGGAGAAATGTCCCTAATAATAGAGAGACTGCTTCAGGCAAGCAGCTTGTCACACCTGCACTAAAGCATAAACAAGAAAAAATGTTACTAAATATGAAATTGTTCTAAACCTCCACAGGGCATACAATAGAAACTTTATAATTGACTGTCAGACACGTCACAGCAAAACCAATAATCTGAACTAAATGTAGAAGGCTCTTCACATTATTTTTCTAATGATTTTAATAAGACTTTTAAGGCAGCACTTTTTAATGTTGTTACTCAAGTTTTTTGAGAAACTACAGTCACTTTTTCTTCAGTATTTTGCTGTATAATTTTACCTATGGCATTATATAATCATCCAGAAATGTATTGTCTAATGTATCTTAGGATGAATTAGGAAATGGATGGGAATAAATGAACTATCTCATGAGATAACAAAAATTCTGAGAATAAATTTCACACAGACAAAATGTACGTCAGGAGAACACCTTTCATGGCATACATTCTTCTGGGACAAATATCTGTGCATTAAAATTGCATGCTATGGATCTGGTTCTTCATTCATATCAGAATGAATAAGTAACTTTTTTCAAAATTATAAGTCTAAAATATAATTTAAGGGAGTTCAGAAATGGACCATGTTAGGAAGTTTTTGGTATAAGATTTTTCCTTAAGAAAATGTTAGTTCAATAAAAATAAAATAATTTTATTCACTTTGAAATTGTGTAAGTAAAAAAATACGTTTTTCTGGTTTAAATGTTTCATAGCCTTTATCTTACAGTCAAGAAAAATCATTTAGACTGGATCTAAATCTGTGTTTGGTTTGCTTTATACTTAAAAAACCCTCAAGATACACTCCTTTTGTTTTCATTTTTTTAACTTGATTTTTTTCCAAAGAGATTTTTTTTCCAAGGCAGTTCTAATCACAATCATAATATAATTATTTAAATGAATGGATGATGATGCTACAGCAAAACAAGTGTTTGGAAAGTTGTCTTATAAAGAACATTAAATAACTTGTAGTCCCTTCAGTATTCAGGGGGTAAAAAAGTACTGATATTCTTACCAATGACTCATCTTCAGTGAAACTCATTTTTTTAGCACGGTAAAGCAAAATATCTGTTTGTTAAGCTGGATAATAAATATAGCTTGGAAGCTCTCAGTAGCTCTCACTTGTCTTTGACGGGTTACAGCACCTAAATTATGGACATATAATTGATTTTCATGATTGGAACTGGAGAAAATCATTTTACTCAAGTAAAAATATTTTGGAAGTGTCTATCAAAAGTTTAATTTTGGCCTGATTCTATTCCTTTGGTGATGTAGGCATGTTCTGTTTTGTTGCTCTAGAAGGGATAAAATTATCTTTCTGAGAGTTTTTTTGAACTACTGGTACATACTTTCTTTCCATACTTTCTATGGGTAATAGCTACCAGGTTAGAAGAGAAAGCAGGGCTGCTATTTTGAGATTTTTGTTTGTTCTGTCTCACTACATTCTGGAAGCCAGGTTAAAAAAAAAGCCAGAAAAATCCTTAGATGTCAACAGGGGAAAATAGGCTATTGGAAATGAGAATAAGATGGAAATCTGGGAAATCCTTCCTAGCATCTGAAAATAAACCCCAAAATATACCCTGGATTTGAAAGAAAGCATGAGTCATTTTCTTTTTGTAACAAAAAGGCATTGCAGGAATTGTTTCAGGAGGGTTTACATAGATTAATTTCTGTATCATTACATCCATTTTTATACAGTCTTTGGGTTTTTTGCAAGTTTTCATTCTTTATCTTGCAGTTTTAACTACAAGAATCAGTAAAAAAGGAGAGAAGGAAGCATTCTACCATAACCATCTTTATAAAAGACTTAAATAGAGTGATCAGGACAATTTATCTCTGAACATCTCATCCTTATGAAGTAGAAGATATCTGTTAGCAAGGTACTTTATTAAATTATTTCCTTAAAAAATTTTCTTATTTTGTTCCATTTTGCAAGACAATTTTTAAAAGATAAGTTTAAAAAGAAAATTAAAAGCTTTTAAAAACGAATTAGTGTTTTGTCTGCATAAGCAAGCATCTTTTTTCAGTATCTTTGCTTGTGAAATGATGAGTAAATGTGTATTATTATTTCTGTAAAACACTTAGAAAGTATTAAATCACAATCTGCCTGATTTCATTACGGACTATTCATGGTTATTGTTTTACTAATGTGTTGACGACGTACAATTCATTGACCTTTTAATCTTTTGATCTTTTGACTTTTTCTACTATTTCTTATCTCATGTGTTTTCAATGGTTTCAATTTCATTTGTTTTATTTCCCAATGATCTTGATTCAGCATAAATTAGTTTGCTGTAAATGATGTGCTATATGTTTGTCTTAATCAAGCCCCAGAGAACACTCAGTCAATATTATAAAATCAGCATGTTCATTACTTGAAATGTTGTATATTAGAATAGAATAAAAGTTACAGTTTAGAAGATAATGGGCATTAACATGAATATATATAGGTGTTGGCATAGTATCTCTGTGTAACGTATACATACAGCTACCTAACTACAGAAAGTAAATTTTGTGAGGTCTCCGGCTATGATTCAACTAAGTACTTGTTTGAAGTCTGCTATGTGCAGACTTCAGTGCAGTAGTGCACTAGGACAGAAGTGTAGCATTTGCCTGTGAGATTCAAAACAATGTACTGACTTTCAGGTAGATGTATTCTACATTTTGAAACAATCCAACTTATTTCTCTTTCATGATACATTAAAAGAAACTCACAAAAGGTATAGCTGCATCTTTATCAGGAAAACCGGAAAGAGTAACACCATTTCATCATGGGTTTTTTTCTAAATCTTTTTCTAACTGGTATTATATGTGCATTTTCAAATTTGAAATAGAAAAAAATATTTTTGTATGTCCAGTTTTATGTGGTCAGGTAGATCTCTCAGTCAAAAATTTGACGTTAGAGGAGTTCTGCAAGACTTGTTCTTCAGCAAATAATATCGCTCTGGAGTCTTAATAGCTAATGGTTTTTGTGATACTATAGTTTTAAATTTCTTCACAGAAATAAGTTTTAAGCTGAAAGAAAACAGAAACCTTAAGAGAAATAATCTTTCCCAGATTGAAAAGCTTCATAACATCTACCATAACTAATTTTGCTCTTCAGTCTGTGCTCCAAGAGAGGACAGTAACTGCAGTAACTGCAACTGAGTGAAGTGTATTTTCATTTGTAAAGTAAGTGATATCATGATGCTGCTGCCAGTAAGACTTCGAATTCGGTTAGATTACACTGGCAACTCAGCCTCTTATGTGTGTATATTGAGTGTGTGGGTGTTTATAGGTCCTTTTTCATTCATGAAGAAAATGCAGTCAAACCTATCTACTGTTTTTTAATGGGGTTTGCTAATTGCATCAAAAGATAAGCTCAAAAGATCCCATTCAGCATACCAAAATGACACATTTTGATTTATTTTAAATTGCTCGCCTAAGAGGATTTAAAACATAATGTTCAAGCTCTTGAAAAGGAGGATTCCTTATCTTATTTAGGGAGCTATAATAAGGGCAAGGACACAGAAGCTACAGGTTTCCAGATGGAACAGTTAAAAAACATTCAGGCTAGAAATTGCCTGAAGTCAAGAAGAAAAAGTTGCCAGGAAGGGGTCATCAGAGTATGTGTACACTTGAAACACTATATACCTTGGCTACAAAACTGAGTGGGTATCTTTAATTAAGTAAAATCAATAAATAAAAATAAAATAAAGTAAAATAATTTAAAAATCACCAACTTCTTAGACATATACAGTGTTGGTTCCAAAACTGAATGGATATAATTTCTAATTGATCTGGGGAAAGCAAAGAACTAGTGTCATAAAGCCTGATATATTTCTTGTTCATATAATCAAAAGGTTGACAAGACAATTGTAAAAAGGAGATTTTACTAGAATACACTGTCCTAATCCTTTTGATTCTGATCTCAGAAAAAAAAGAAACAGCATTCTACAATAATAAGTGAAAGCTAAGCACCATCAAAATCAGTGGCATTAACTACATTTTTGTTTTTTAATGGATTTATAGATTTTTGTTGCTATTTAAGTCCTAATGAGAAACATATCCTTTGTCTATTTTGTCCCATATATAGTTTTCAGGTATCATGAAGAAGATAATAAGATCTATCACCATTGCGTTTTGAGTTACGTGGTCAGTTGTAGTTTACTGAATTTATTCAGCTGAAAAAAAAAGTGATGAGTACTGAATTTTTAACACCAGTTCAGTATTACATGGACTTACTACACACTTGTATATGTTCAAACATACTTAAGTTGTTCAAGTTATGATTCTATTACATGCTTTATTCCCAAGGACGAGCTTGTTAGAATGTCAATTTCACTGTTCCCTGTAGAAAATAGGTTTTTTTGTTAATGAATAAGAAACAAAAAATGTCTCTCTCAAAATCTGAAATACACATATATGAAATCAGATCAGATAGAAGAGAAAACCCACTAAATTTAAAAAAAAAAAATTCTTAGTAAACCAGATGAACTTATGTATATAATACACAACCACTCGTATTTTCTCGTAAGTTTGAGTTCAACTGGAAATGAGAAAGTTCTGTTAGCATCAGCTCTTATTTGTGCAGGGCTATAATTTGTCTTGAATATTTTATGAATGGAAATATTTGCATACATGCACTTAATGTTAAAAAATCAGGATTCTTACCACTTTCAATAACGCTGAGCAGTATTATCCATTGAATCAAGTCCCATACTTGTCTCGCACTTGCACACACATCAAAACAGTCACCTCCATCTTCCGTAATCACAATCATACAGTCTGAAAGACAAAACTGTGAGAAATATTGACATATATATATGAGCTAGCTCCAAACTTCTCAAAAACAAAGAAAGAAAAAAAGACTACAGAGGTAGTGAATTTCGGAAGTAACTTTTTTATCTAGCTGGTATTATATTCCCAACCAGCAACACTCAGATCCCTGATCTGACTTTTCTTTTTCTCTGACAGACAGTGATGATTTTTTGGTTATTATTTTCTTTCCTGTTTTTATTTAATTCATGATTAGGACACCATTATCCAATAACAGAGTCCCTAAACAAAATAGGGTGAAGAATTAATCTATTAACAGTTTTTTAGATAAATTACTGGGGATTTTTTAATTAACCAGTTTTGCAATCCTTAAAGATATGTCCCAAGAAAGAGTGTTAACATCTTGCAATGTTACCAAACTCTCTTGAAAGAGGTTTTATTATCCCAGTTATATTTTGCTGTTTATCTTTTTTAGCCATGTAGACCAGCTTCCCAATTTTAATGCACAGAATCAGTGACAGTCAAGATAATAGCTATAGTTTCCAGCCAAGAAGAAGAGTCTGGCTATTACAGCATTCATCTATTGATTTTCTGTGTAACATTGACTAAGATAACATCATTTAAATTTGATGTTTTTGACATAGAAGACCTAGATTTGCTCTATTTTCTGAATCATTTCTTTCGTTCTTTCAATAATCTTAATAGAAGTTCTAGGTGTTTGATTTCAGCATGTAAAATGACAAGACACAAAATTTGGAGGAAAACTTTGAGAACAGTGGAAAGCTGAAACAAAGTTTCTGCCCAAGATATCAAACCTCCAATTGGAAGTTTTCAAGAATGACTCTGAAATATCATGACCTTGCCTCAGTGAAAAGGTGAATTAGCAGGTCTCTGGAGATCTTCTTCAGCCTTTCACTCTACATGTATTTTTACCAAAAATCACACTGTGATTTTTATTTCTAGGTTTATTGTTAAAATCAGCACTGCAAAGGTATTGTGATAATACGTCTTCAGACAATCATGCAGTCATTTTCAAGGAGCAGCAGAGACAAGGTTGCTCCCTAAGGGAAGGTTATCTGGAAGCAAGGGTGACCCCAGCACAGGCTGTGCCCTTACTGATGAGGCACAGCCCCACAGGGTCTGACCAGGGTAGGCAGAGCCAGGTGCTGGTGACATAGTCCCTCAACAGATCCAGGCAAGGCAAAGTGTGAAACCAGGCCCGGGGTCCGTCCAGGGAACCTGGACAGTCAGGAGGAGCAGGAGGCAGGGCTGGAAACAAGGCTACTGTGGAGACCCGAAGTCCATCTGGGGAGTAGGACTAGAGACAGGCCTGAACGCAGGCACTCTTACGGTGTCACGGGGGTCAGCCATAATGGGGTCCTGGGCAGGGTGGAGGCTGGGCAGGGACAGTCAGGCCTGGTGATGCCCTCAGGACCCAGAAAGTCAGGAGGTTGCTATAAGCGTGGCTAATGGCTTTTCCCTTAGAAAGATGTAGTGATTTTCCAAATTTGTTTTTGCAGAGGGGGAAGTATAATGACTTCTGGTTTATTTATAATTTATCATGTAGCCTTTTGGATCTGAGCACCACTGTCATATATTTTCTTTGTATCATTGTATGTGTGTACGTATACTCTCCTTCTTTCAGTCATTTCCTAAATATCTGTTCATGCCACCATCAAAACCAAAATGCTAGTTTAGGTGGGACGGTCTGTGGCTCCTGCAGCATAGTACCTGATCTGATCTTCAGAACAGCAAAGAGTATTTACCTTCTACAGTATTTTACTCTCATTGTAGTGAAGCAGTTAGTCTCTGTATTCCTATTTTCAAAATCCACAGTTCACTTTATTAGTAAGCTACATTATGTTATTATGTTATTTTATGTTAATTATAATGTATTATATAATTTTATTTGATATTATATTATATTACATTACATTGTATGTGCCATCACATGGCCATATTTTGTCAGTCTGTGTAATTTAATTGTATGCATTTATCTGTTAACAAAATATGTTTCAATGTGAATAAGGAAATAAAAAACACCACATGTGGTTCAACATGGGTTGAAGTGATCAGGTTTGAAAGCACCCAGTCAGAAGCTAGACCAGAAGCAAACTTGTCTTCTTTTTACCCATCATGCCTATTTGTGCTTGACATTTTTATATTGTTTGCTCTCTCCACATCCTTTTGCAGCTCATCTGCTCCCAGTACTGTTTATCTTGATTTTTTTTTTTTGCCATTTATCCTTCTTGTGTATTTTACAGGATGTCCAGCCTTTTTGCAGTTCCTTATCTTGCCCTTGCCTAGCAACTTTTTTTTTTTTCTATTTTTCCCATTTGTATGCCTGCTATGTGCTACACAGAACTTCTTTCTCACTTGTTGGTCACATTGATCACATACTTACAGAAAAAGCTTACACAGTCTACCTGGCATGCCATCATAGTATTACAAAATGCTTACATACTTTCATTGGTTACATTATTTCAGTATGCTTATATTTGAGTTTAAGGAAAGCTAGTATTAATTATACAGTGATTAATGCACTTCGATGTATAGATATCACAGGCTTCTGTTTTGACTACAGTGCTTTAATACCTGAAGTTACTTAAAACATAACAGCATATGCCTATTTCTGGGAGGAATACTGCATGCAAGAAAATATTACTGACTTTATAATTCTACACAAAGTGCAGTTACAAGCATGAAGTCAATGAAAACACTACAGAAATAGCTAAAGTAGATATACACATTGCGCATAAAAATCAGGATCAAAGTGAAAACTCTTGGTGAAGTAATGCTTTTTTTCTGAGAGTAATCTCTTCCAATCCGAATGAAATGAGGTGTTTTGCTTGTTGGCTGTTGTAGATATCTAGAGAAACAAAAATAAGTTTTACCCAACAAGTTTCTACACCTTTATTGATTTCATGCAACAGTGTAAGTTTTACCATTAAGTCTATTTTGTGTGTGAATAACCTTTCTTTAAATAACATTTGCAAAATTATAAAGAACATAAAAAGAATGCCTTGGTATTGCAGCACCAATATGGAAATTCAGCATTAGAAAGTCAGAATCCTCAAATCCTTATTTCTGTCTTTACAGAGAGGTGACTGAGGGTAGCAACAAGGCGAGACTGGACTTTGACCTGAATAGTTTCCTGAGAAGACAAATAGAGTTTCTGGGGGGCTTTGCCTGCACTAACTTTCATATTACCGTAACTCAGAGCCAAGATTCTAATCTATGAGATCTGGTTAAGATTGACAAGAGGGTAAATTGTATGTCATAGTTATAAATCTCTGGAAACCAAATTAACTAAGTTAACTGAAACTCTGCCTTAACTTTTTATTAAGAAAAAATATGTTAATCACAGGAGTAAATAAATAATGTATGGCTTTCTAGAGCATCCTGTAACTGAAACTAAAACACTGACAAGCAAAATTGTTAAATTAAATACAATTACATTATTCCTTTATGTCTTTAAAATAAAGCCTCTGCAATGTCATAACTGCTAAAAGACAGATACATAAAATATTAACTTCAAGTTAGATGTATTCACCAAATTCAAAAGTGCAAGACGAGAGGGGGCACATGAAAGACCTTTTAAAACACCGGGGAACATCTCTGGAGAAAAGGAGCTGCTGAAAAGCTGAAGAATTTTCAAAACAGTTTCTTTAAACACCACCAAAAAAAATCTCCCAAGGAAGCAAACACCATTTTCACAGAATGACTTTTCTTTAAGGTACACAAGGCTGTCCTATTTAATTTCCTAAGCATTTAGGTGATGGTGTTCTACCTGTCTTCAACAGGGTTGACCTCCTTAGACTCTGAAAATGAGCTTATGATAGAATTCTTACAGTTAATTTGTCTAAGCATGCATGATATGTATAGGCACAAAGGAGAGAGGGATTTTTTGCAAACATGTCAAATGGTTAGATGTTATTAGAAAATGAGTAGGTAGCTATTAAATAAATTACAGTAAAGACAGACCATGGTTCACAGTTTTAAGGATAATGTGTTTACAGGTATTCATTTGAAAGACCTTTATATTCTCTATTGCATTCATATAAACTAAAAGATTAGTTCAAGTTAATATTTAAAACAACTAAATTACCTACTTCATATACCATTTACAGTAAGAACCTTTACTTGACATACCAGATAGCAGTTACAAAAAAGAAGTCACCTATTTGAAACTGCATCCTGTAGGTTCCTGATTCTCATTTAATTGATGTCCTTGTTTTCTATGTCGGAATTTTCTGCTTCAGAGATCATGTCTCCTTTTGCTGGCAAGTTCCAATTCTTTTGTTGCTCTCCAAATGACTTCATTTCAGCATAATACAGGAATATTGCTATTTGGATATGCCCTAGTAGCAATTTATGCCTGCTTTCCTGTATAGCAGTCCTTATTGATGGTAAAGAGAAGCAGAGAGATATGTGTCTCTGATATGCTTAGCATATTTGTTGTAACAGACATCATACATTTCTTGTGAAAGGCTTTGTACACATGGAAAAGCTCACCTCTCACAGGGTGTCTGGGATCAGGATTGCTAAGAGAGATGTAGTAAATCAGCAGCGCATGTATTCAAATCCTTTGTCAGTTTTTAGGGATAGAAAACTCACAAAACCACAGTACTTGCAAGTAACAAAACGGTAACAAAATGATTCATCCAGAATGAAAACCAGCATGTTACCAAGTACTCCAGACAACTCAAATAATTAAAATGAAAAAAACCCCAAACAAATTAAGACATCGTATCAGGAGTGATTTTAAGAATTTCAAAAACTTTATCTTTCATCTTTCTACCTCTAAGATTTGGCTAGCATAGTGTAACCCTACAAGAATCAGTGGAAAATGAAAATTATACTGTTATGTATACATTAGCTGGCAATGTGCGCTTGCAGCCAAGAAGGCCAACCGCATCCTGGGCTGCATCAAAAGACCTGTGGCCAGCAGGTCAAGGGAGCTGGTTCTGCCCCTCTACTCTGCCCTGGTAAGACCCCACCTGGAATACTGTGTCCAGCTCTGGAGCCCCCAGCATAAGAAGGATATGAACCTGTTGGAGTGAGTCCAGAGGAGGGCCACAAAAATGACCTCTCCTATGTAGGCAGGCTGAGAGAGTTGGGATTGTTCAGCCTGGAGAAGAGAAGGCTCCAAAGGGACCTTATAGCAGCCTTCCAGTATCTGAAAGGGGCCTACAAGAAAACTGGAGAGGGACTTTTTAAAAGGACATGTAGTGATAAGGTGAGGGGTAATAGCTCCAAACTGGAAGAGGGCAGATTTAGATTAGATCTCAGGAAGAAATTTTTCACTCTGAGGGTGGTGAGGCACTGGAACAGGCTGCCCAAGGAAGCTGTGGAGGCCCAATCCCTGGAAATGTTCAAGACCAGGTTGGATGAGTCTTTGAGCAATTTGGTCTAGTAGGAGGTGTCCTTGCCCATGGCAGGAGGGTTGGAACTGGATGATCTCTAAGGTCCCTTCAAACCCAAACCATTCTATGATTCTATGAAATCTTTACAATCATCAATAGTAACACTTCTTTAGCCTGTTTAGGAGCATGGTTGAAAGTGTCCCTTGGGAGACAGTCCTGAAGGGCAAAGGTGCCCAAGAAGGCTGGTCATACTTTAAGGAGGAACTCTTAAAAGCACAGGAGAAGGCCATCTCCATGTCCCGAAAAACAAGCTGATGGGGAAGAAGATCAGCTTGGCTAAATAGAGAGCTTTGGCTGGACCTCAGGAACAAAAGGAAAGCTTACATTCTTTGGAAAAGGGGGTTGGCAACTTAGGAGGAATACCAAGATGTAGTGAAGCTATGCAGGGGGAAAATTAGAAAGGGCAAAAGCCCAAGCAGAACTCAGCTTGGCCACTGTGGTTAAAGATAATAAGAAGAGGTTCTTTCAGTGTATCAGTAGAAAAAGGAAGACTAGGGAAAATGTAGGCCCACTGGTGAATGAGATGGGAATCCTAGTGGTGCCTTCTTTTCTTTGGTCGTCACTGCTAAAGCTGTCCCTCATGAATCCCAGAGCCTGGAGGCAAGTTGAGAAGGACTGGGTTGGAGACCACTTGGTTAACCTGGACATCCATAAGTCCATGGGCCCTGATGGGATGCACCCGCGAGTGCTGAGAGAGCTGGCAGATGTTATTGCTAGACCACTCTCCATCATCTTTGCAAGGTCATGGGGAACAGGAGAGGTGCCTGAGGACTGCAGGAAGGCCGACATCACTCCAATCTTCAAAAAGGGCAAGAAGGAGGACCCGGGGAACTACCGGCTGGTTAGTCTCACCTCTGTCCCTGGGAAGGTAATGGAGCAACTTGTTCTGGATGTCATCTCCAAACACGTTGAAGAACAGGAAATTATTGGAAGTGGTCAACATGGATTTACCAAGGGTAAATCATGCTTGACCAATCTGATAGCCTTCTATGATGTTATAACTGGTTGGCTGGATGGGGAGAGAGCAGTAGATGTCATCTACCTTGACTTCAGCAAGGCTTTTGACATTGTCTCCCATGACATCCTCATTAGGAAGCTGAGGAAGTGTGGGCTAGACGAGGAGACAGCAAGGTGGATTGAGAGCTGGCTGTGTGACAGAACTCAGAGGGTTGTGATTAATGGAGCAGTGTCAAGTTGGAGGCCTGTAACCAGTGGTGTCCCACAGGGGTCAATACTCTGTCCAGTCTTGTTCAATCTATTCATCAATGATCTGGATGAGGGGACAGAGTGTATCCTTGGCAAGTTTGCTGATGATAACAAACTGGGAGGGGTGGCTGACACTCCAGAGGGCCACGCTGCCATCCAGCGTGACCTGGACAGGCTGGAGTGCTGGGCAGGGAAGAACCTCACGAGGTTCAACAAGAGCAAGTGTAGGGTCCTGCACCTGGGGAGGAAGAATGCTAGGCACTAATACAGGTTAGGGGTGGACCTGCTGGAAAGCAGTTCTGAGGAGAAGGATCTGGGGGTCCTGGGAGATAGTAAATTATCCATGAGCCAGCAATGTGCCGTTGTCGCCAGGAAGGCCAATGGCATCCTGGGCTGCATAGGGAAGAGTGTGGCCAGTAGGTCGAGGGAGGTCATTCTCCCCCTCTACTCGGCACTGGTGAGGCCACAACTGGCATACTGTGTCCAGTTCTGGGCTCCCCAGCTCAAGCAGGACAGGGAGCTACTGGAGAGAGTCCAGCGTATGGCAACAAAGATGATTGGGGGATTGGAGCACCTCTCTTATGAGGAAAGGCTGAGAGAGCTGGGACTCTTTAGCCTGGAGAAGAGAAGGCTGAGGGGAGACCTTATTCTTGCTTAGAAGTATCTAACGGGTGGGATGGAGGCAGACTCTTTTCAGCAGTTCCCAGTGACAGGAGGGGCAACGGGCACAAGCTGGAACATAGGAAGTTCCATTTAAACATAAGAAAAATCTTCTTTATGGTTAGGGTGACAGAGCACTGGAACAGGCTGCCCAGGGAGGTTGTAGAGTCCCCTTCTCTGGAGATTTTCAAGCCCCGCCTGGATGCAGTCCTGCGTAATGTGCTGTAGGCATTCCTGCATCAGCAGGGGAGTTGAACTAAATGATCTCTAGAGGTCCCTTCCAACTCTGAAAATTCCGTGATTCCATGATTCCGTGATTCTGTTCCTAATATTGTTGCAGTTTTAGGACTAACAACCGGGGAACCTTCAAAGATTCTGATAGCTATACTTCATACCATGGGAAAAAGTTGTGGAGCTTATTTGTTGCATAGATAATAGTCCTAAAAAGGGATCAAGGGGTCATTGCATGCCATTTTCAATACTTGTGCAATAAGATGACCATGATATATTTTAATGGATTCACCAAGAGGAAGTCATGTCTGACTAATCTGATAGCCTTCTAGGATGGCGTGACTGGACAGATAGATGAGGGGAGGTCAGTGGATGTTGTTTACCTTGACTTCAGCAAGGCTTTTGACACCGTTTCCCACAGCATCCTCATAAGCAAGCTTAGGAAGTGTGGGTTAGATGAATGGACAGTGGGGTGGATTGAAAACTGGCTGGCAGATAGATCTCAGAGGGCACAGAGTCTAGTTGGAGGTCTGTGACAAGTGGTGTTCCCCAGGGGTCAGTACTGGGTCCAGTCCTGTTCAATATATTCATCAATGACCTGCATGAAGGGATAGAGCGTACCATCAGCAAGTTTGTCGATGACACAAAACTAGGAGGGGTGGCTGACACACCAGAAGTCTGCGCTGCCATTCAATGTGACCTGGACAGGCTGGAGAGCTGGGCAGAGAGAAACGTAATGAAGTTCAACAGGGGCAAGTGTAAGGTACTGCACTTGGGGAGGAATAACCCCATGCACCAGTACAGGTTAGGGGCTGACCTGCTGGAAAGCAGCTCTGTGGAAAGGGATCTGGGAGTCCTGGTGGACAACAGGATGACCATGAGCCAGCAATGTGCCTTTGTGGCCAAGAAGGCCAATGGCATCCTGGGGTGCATCAAGAAGAGTGTGGCAAGCAGGTCGAGGGAGGTTATCCTTTACTCTGCCCTGGTGAGGCCGCATTTGGAGTACTGTGTCCAGTTCTGGGCTCCCCAGTTCAAGAACTGCTGGAGAGGGTACAGCAAAGGGTTACAAAGATGATTAGGGGACTGAAACATCTTTCTTATAAGAATAAGCTGAGGGACTTGGGTCCTTTTAGTCTGGAGAAGAGAAGACTCACAGGGGATCTCATCAATGCTTATAAATACTTAAAGGGAGGGTGCGGGGAGGATGGCACCAGTCTTTTTTCAGCGGTGCCCAGTGATAGGACAAGAGGTAATGGGCACAAACTGGAACATAGGAAGTTCCATCTGAACCTGAGGAGGAACTTCTTTCCTTTGAGGGTGGCAGAGCACTGGAACAGGCTGCCCAGAGAGGTGGTGGAGTCTCTGACTCTGGAGACATTCCAAACCCACCTGGACACCATCTTGTGCAACCTGCTCTAGGTGTCCCTGGTCTGGCAGAGGGGTTGGACTAGATGATCTCCAGAGGTCCCTTCCAACCCCTGTGATTCTGTGATAAATACATAATAATATTTATGTACGTGTATATATATGAGTGGTATATATACATACATACACATACTTAAATAATTCATTGGAATTCATGAGATCCAACAGAAATGATTAAAATTTCAAATACTGAAATCTATGTAAATATTAATATCTCAGAATCTTATTTAGTGAGGACATAATTATGGATATGGCATTATTTAAATTTTTCAAAATTTATTTACAGTATATTTAGCCAATTAGTTTAATTTTATTGACTGATGTTATTATTTCACAACAAAATGGCAAATATATCACCAAAGTATTTAACAAATTTTTTTCACAATTAAAAATATAAGTGGAATTAAGACCTTTATTAACATCTGTTAGTAAATCTCTGAGAAACTGGGAGAAATTGTGTATTAAAAAGAATACAGACTTGCAAAATTCTGATTAGTGAGATTTTCCTACATAGGATATGGATTTAGGCATGTGAATGTATAAATTCCTTGAAACTGAGTAGCTAGCTATTGGAAGATAATTCCACTTTTTCTGTTTAGGCTGGTGTATCGCTTTAAACACTTCAACAAACTGCATAATGAAGGATTTAGTCTCAGTAATGAATGTCGTGATCCCAAAAACAAATGTGGTAAAACAGTTTAGAGCAGTGATATAAGGACTGTTAATTTTATTTTTTTTTTTAATAGAGTACACACGGAGTCTAGCCTGTTTAAGGCTCTCTTTATCTGGCTGAGATGCAGTATACACGGCCCAGTACTATGACACCTGCTGTGACTTTGCATTATGTTTCAAAAAAATAGGTTCTTCCAGAGGAGCGAATGCCTTATACTATAGTAATGGATTGCAAGCATCAATACAGCAACTGCTTTTGCGTACTCAGGAATATCTTTATTTAGGATTGTTGCATTTTTAATGGCCTTACGCCTTTTTTTTAGCAGCTCCCGTTATTCTTTAGTGATATTATTTCAGACGTCTCTGCTAACAGTAGGGGAGGAGCTATAAAATTGAAAAGAAGGAATCGGTTATTAAATTTAACATCTACTTTGCTGTATAGATACCTGACATTAGCTAAACTCCAGTGGATGGGTAGAAGTTGCTTAACTGCAGAAAACTGCATCTGTGATTTTTATTATGAACAACATAAAATATAATACATAATTAAAATCTAAAAGACATGTATATTAAATAAGAATGTGCATCTTCAGTCCTAGTACTTAGTGAGCACTCAGGAACCAAGAAAGAAGGGTCAGCACTTCTGTGAACTGACTAAGCACTGCTCAATCTCAGTTTCTTTCACATTATCCTAGAAACCTTGAATTTGTATTTAATGTCCTCAGAGGCTTAAAATAAGTATAAACATAGATATACTTATATTTGCATCACATTATTGAATTCAAAAATTTCTCAGATTACACTATGGGCTTTTCTGAAGTGTTTTATGAACTCATTGCAGTATTATCTAATCACCTCTTCATCGTTAAAACATACGTTTTCATGAGGGGAAAATATTTTTAATCTTGATATCACACCTTTTACAGCTGAAGCACTTTAAACATTTTTAACATCTTTAATTTTCTTAGAGCTTTTTAAAAGCCTTCCTGAGATTGGAATTTACAAAATGAAGCTGGTTTTGAAACAGTTAATTTTGTTTCCCTCATGCGTTATGTAATAGGTCTATACAATGTACAAGGAGAATTAACCATTACAGAAAAATAAAATAAAAAAACACCAAACAACCAGTTATAATAAGTAGGGGTTAAATTCCCAGTTCACTGAGTTAGACATACACTGTAATCTCATCATCTCTGGAATTAAAGCTCTTCACTCACAGTGGCAACAATTTCAGCTGGGTCATTTCACAGGAATAAAAGAAAAAATAGGCCTTTGAGTAGGGAGGAAACAGGAGGCAACAGGACTTCTAACTCAGTCCGTTTTTTAAAAGGAAGCCTAGGGCAATACTGCTATATTTATGACAGGTTCTGTCCAATAAGGGACATGAGAAGAGGAAGAGGTGTGTTTCCTAAGCGAGAGAGATTATTGCACTCACATCATCCTACAGTTTATGCTCTCACATCACGTGGAACAGCTGTAGCTAGAAGGTTGAGCAGCCTCACATCATCCTCCCTTATTCAAATCCCATTGGGAAATTTCTGGAATCTGATCAGGTTTGGGCATTTACTACATGCCAATCTGAATAGCCTAGGGCAGGACTGAAGTACTTCTAGGCAAATTCAAAACAGGAGCTTAAGGTGCTATGAAAATTTCATACAGAAATTTCAACTTTCTAGAGTATCCAAGGGTATAAAGGATATTGAGGTGCCCCCTGGGTAGAGAAGTTTTGGAATGGAGGCACAGTTTTCCAAAATTCCATTTAAATGTATTTCTTCTCTGTCCACTGTCCTTCCAAGATCATTTCTGCAGCTTTGCTGCCCTGAGCATGAAGCACAGGACATCTAAATTATTTTCTCCCCTAATGGCTGGGTGATTAAAGAAAGACAAGAAGAAAGAAATGCATGAGACTACATTCCATTCTCCCTCATGCAAGGAGAAGAAAAAAGAACCTTCTTACTAACAATATGACGAAGAAGAAAATAAATCTTGTCTGTGAAGCTATAGAGAAAAAGTTTGGCAGGGTGACAGAACATATAAATGCATAATTACAGGGTAGGGTTTAAACAGATTCATACTTTTCTACCCATATTCTGAGTCTGCTTGACATAAGCAAATTTTTGGTAAGATGCTACATAGCTGCTCTAGTATGGCCAAGCTAATATGCTGTTTCTCTTAATACTATGGGAATTGTTTATGTTCTGCTTCTAAATGTATATTAGCTGAGCACAGCACCATGCTAGCCCAGATATGTCTTTCAGACTTCAACTAGTGTGGATCCAGCCAACTTAGAATGCTCAAAGGATCTCATCCCTCTGTAGACACATGGTAAGAGAAGAAAATTAAAGCACATAATTTATTTTACTACCCTTTCTTCCATTTGTATATTCCTCTCTTGAAAAAATGGTTGACTAATATTTTGAACAAGTCAGGACTGTAACTTTTTCAGCAATTTAACATACGATGTAATTGTATGCTAGTCTTCATTGTATGCTAGTAGCATATTCTATAGAAAGATTAAAAATTTTCATAATCTTTTATTTTAATTCCTAAATAGTCTGTTGCATTGTCAAACATAGTGAGTGAGATTATATAAAAAAGGAAATGTTTTCTTGCCATTAGAGAAAAAAAAAATCATTTGAGCAATCACACTTTTATGTTAGTTGAGACTTGTCAGAACTCCAAGGTCCATGATTCTGAGCCAGTCAGATCTTCTGAGGAACACTTGAGGAAACCTGAGTAAGCTTTAGAAACCAAAATTCAGCATTCCTAACCAACCAGGGATAGTTGGGGGTCTGCCACGTGGCTCCTACCTGTTGTGAAGTGCACTGACAAAAATGGGCAGTCTTGAGATGGCTTTTAAAGATTAATGTCCCTGAGAAGATTTTGTAACTACAGATCCTGAATTGATGTTCAGTGAAATTGATATTTTTGTCAGTTTCATGATGGGTAGACAGCTGTGACAGAATATTTTTACATATAATTTTTTATTTAAAATATAGGAGAACTTCTAAGAAAAACTGTATGTAATATCACATATTGAAATGTATATGCATATCTACAACTGTGTAACTGTGTACTTCACAGCTGAAATTTGGAAACCTTGTATTTTGATCAGGTCTCCTCAGAAGGATATGATCTACTTGCATTTTTGCAAAAAATCTCAGATACGACTTTTAGCAAGTCATTTATTTTTCTTCTTAATTTACAATAGGGACCAAATAGCTTCTTTTTTTTTTTTTTCTTTCGTTTACATTGTACAAGCTGTGCAGCAGGTCTTTTAAGTATCTGCACAATAAGACCTATAGTACAACAGGCCTTTAGTCTCAGCTGGAACATCTAACCATTGATGATGGTTATGATAAAATACTGACAATACATATTCATTCACTGCACTATTTTCAAAGCATAGTGCTTAAAAAATGTGAAAAATTACAGAATGCATTGATGAAGCAGCTAGAGTCAGGGAAATATTTAAGACTAAGACAGTTGTTATGAGCAATTTTGTATTGTACGTTTCCCATCTTTCACATCTGCCTTTATTAGTTGTTAGAGACATAAAGTTATAGTGAGAATGTTATTTAACTGAAATTTTTTTGTTGCATATTAATAGAGATCTGCCATTAACAGACACCTACTCCTCCATCACAGCTTCAAGAACAGTTGGCAAACTTTGGTTAAATTTTGGCTTTTCAGGAATGTTTTATGTTGCAGTGGCTTCCAAACAAATTGAATTTCTATCAAAAGCTGTTGCTGCTGTATGTATTTAAATATTAGATGATATGCTTTAGGAAGATTAAGCAAATAAAAGACAACAAAAATAATTTACAATGTTGCATAATCAATAAGATTTAAAATCTGTATAAAACATTAAGCAATTGTTATTGTTCAATTCCATCTGCTGAAAGTTAGGTGAGGTAGAGGCATGTATGCAAAATAATGTAAGGAAAATGGCTAGACAGGATTTCTTAATTTGTTCAGGGGTTTTCTGGAGTGTCTTAATTTATCTGAGAAACTTTTTAATGTTTAAATTGACTGATGTTTTGGGAATCACTTTTGCAAGACACTTAAATATCTTAGTTGTTGTAGGTGTTTTTAGATGTTCAAGTTATGCAAAATCTGACAGGATGATGTTCCTAATTATTAAAAGATCGCACTGATTTTTTTCAAAAGCAAACAACAACTGATGGGGAATTATTCATTCTCTGAGCTGTGTAGAGAAAAATAAAATCATTTTGTTTAGAAAACCTCAATATGCTTTTAAATGATAGTAGACTAGAGGCTTAAGATAATTTAAGCTGAACTAATAACATTTCCTAGGTGGTACTCTGCTGTCTATATTATCATTGCACAGGTATCATCCGAGTTTCTAAAGTCTTTACTACTTTCCTACTGAGATTAATATTGAAGTTCCTTTGACTTCAATAAGATCGGAGTTAGCACTACAGAATCCTTTTGAAAATTCCATTCTGTAGGTCTGTGGTGTCCCAAATTTTTTAATGCAAGGATTTCTGTTAATATCATCTTGTCTTTCCAGATGCAAAAGAATAATATAAAGGGAATTCACGGTAGAATTATTTGGTATCTTTCAAAGACACAAAACCAATTAACATGAGTTAGAGAGACTTGTTTTCTATAATCCACAGAACACTTTTATTGGATGTTGGGCCTGATTTTGCTTCGTTGGAAGTCAGTGAGTTTTCCTTTTCTGGCAATGGAAACAGGGGAAAGTAATTAGCTAACTAAAGTCAGAATCAAGAATGAACAGGAATAGAACGGCCAAATTTTGCAATAAGTATGACATTTTCAAAAGTCCGTCTTAGCTATAATGGAAATGGCAAGACAGTGATTTCTGTGTTCTTTATGTTTCATTTCTTAAGCTGAAGAATACACTTATTTCATTCTGGCAAAGTCCAAATGCAATGTAAGAACAAATAAAACCGTATTTTAAAGTAATATAACAAAGAAAGAAGATGAAAATTATTTTTTTTAATCATTATTATTTTTCGTCTGACTTACCTGGTCAGGAGACTAATTGTTTCAGGTTCTGATTATCAATTTGCATTTAGACAGTTTCATTAATTATCAGTGGGAATCTCTAATTGTTACTAATATTAAAATTTAAAATAAACACCATTAAATTAATTAAGGAAATAATATGATAGTGCAATACTGCATACCAGTTATATGAAACAGCATCATCAGGTATTTAAGACAGAAAATTCTATTTATCAGAGCTTTAAAATTATTCATCTCCTAATGGGAAACTCACTGAATCCATTGTCTGATGGTTAAAATTTAGGAATACAGAGATTTAGGAATCGAAGGGTTCTTCTAGATCTCAAAGAAAGTCTTTCAAACCTTACAGGCAAACTCTGCCTCAGATCTGTAATTCCATCTTCCTCCTCTCTCCACCTCTCCAGAGCACAGGAGATACTCTTTATCATGTAGGTCTGTACTGGTTTTGGCTGGGATAAGGTTAAATTTCTTCATAGTAGCTTGTAGGGGACTATTTTGGATTTGTGGTGAAAACAGAGTTAATAACACAGAGTTGTTTTAGGTACTGCTGAACAATGCTGACACAGCATTGAGGCTTTTCCTGCTTCTCATGTTGCCCCGCCAACAAGCAGGCTATGGGTGCACAAGAAGCTGGGAGGGGACACAGCTGGAACAGCTGTCCCCAACTGACCAAAGG
This sequence comes from Burhinus oedicnemus, assembly GCA_008921705.1. Classification (NCBI taxonomy): domain Eukaryota; kingdom Metazoa; phylum Chordata; class Aves; order Charadriiformes; family Burhinidae; genus Burhinus; species Burhinus oedicnemus. The sequence continues at coordinate 4,724,848 of VFFE01008529.1, read as the reverse complement.
GATGTTCCATACCATATGATGTCATGTTCAGCAATATAAAGCTTGGGGAAGAAGGAGAAAACAAGGGGGAGGGGATGTTTGGAATTATGGCGTTTGTCTTCCCAAGTCACTGTTATGCATGATGGAGCCCTACTTTCCTGGAGGTGGCTGAACAACTGCCTGTTGATGCGTTGTAGTAAGTGACTTCCTTATTTTGCTTTGTTGGTATAGACTCATATAATCATAAAATCATCTAGGTTGGAAGGGACCTTTAAGATCATCGAGTTCAACCATCAATCTAACTGCCTAAACTGCTACGAAACCATGTCCCTAAGCACCACATCTACCCATCTTTTAAATACCTTCGGGGATGGTGATTCCACCATTTCCCTGGGCAGCCTGTTCCAATGTTTGATAACCCTTTCAGTGAAGAATTTTTTCCTAATGTCCAATCTAAACCTCCCTTGGTATAACTGGAGGCTATTTCCTCTCGCCTCATCATTTGTTACTTGGGAGAAGAGATGGACTCCTACCCTTTACAACCTCCTTTCAGGTAGTTGTAGAGAGCGATAAGGTTTTTTTTTTTTCCCAGCCTTTTTTTGTCCAGGCTAAACAATCCAGGTTTGTTCAGTCGCTCCTCATAAGATTTGTTCTCTAGATCCCTCACCAGCTTCGTCGCACACTGCTGGCTCATATTCAGCCAGCTGTTGACCAACACCCCCAGGTGCTTTTCCGCCAGGCAGCTTTCCAGCCACTCTTCCCCAAGCCTGTAGCGCTGCATGGGGTTTTTTTGACCCAAGTGCAGGACCCGGCTTGCTTACGTGTGCAGCTTTTTTTGCCTTACTTATTAAACTGCCTTTATCTCAATCCACATGTTTTCTCACTTTTACCCTTTTGATTGTCTCCCCCGTCTTGCTGTGGGGGAGTGAGCAAGTGGCTGTGTAGTGCTTAGATGCTGTTACGTCCTGGTCCAATCATGGGTCGAGGGTGGGTTTGTAATAATTCCAGGCATGAGATTAAGACACAAATGAGGTCAAATGCCATTCACTAGGGCTTTATTGGTATTTCCCAGCAATAGTCACTGAGTTGACTGATACAGTAAAGGCGGAAGTAGAGAAAAGGTAGAAAGGAGAAGCAGTATTACAGAGCACAGCAAGAGTATAGTCACCACCACAGGTCCACAGCACCCCAACGGTCCTCTGGAGTCAGCGGTGTCCCGTTGATCCATGATTCTCCAGACGTGACAGTGGTAACGGTCCCAATTGGGGTAAGGCACAGCACTAGTTTATAGTCTCTGCTAACTTGCAGTTCGGCCCATCAGTGCTATGGTCACCTTTGCTCAGCAAATCATCATTTGACACAGTTGCCATACAGGTTTTTCCTGTCTTTATCACTTGGACAGCACTTGGTGTTGCACAGTCATGAGAAACATGTTGTTCTGATAACCAAGTGTGTACCCCCTTTGTTATCACGTATGGCAGCAGGCAAATTTTGATACATCTTGTTTTTCTGTCAGTCTCCTACAGATGCCTAGCAAAGTGAAACCACGACGAGGTTCCACTTCTATTTCCAGTATGCCCACAATAGTCTTCTCCTCCAACTCTCACAGCATGGAGTGATTTCCCACTTCACTCTGTATGCAGGATTCTTCACTTTCCTCTACTTTTCCTGAGGAATAAGAACTCCAAATTTTTGGCAGGATCCCTTTCTTAATGCAGCCACAAAAGAAGAAGGGACAACAAGTTGGCCACACTTGTTAGAGCTCTCAAATGGCGGAAGTGGAAGAAATCACCACCACTACAAACAGATGGGTTTTTACAGTTTTCTGCTCCACCTACAATTAAAATCAATCCAGTATAGTCTTTTTCCTGTAGCTTCCTATTTTAATTATCTTTTCCTAAACAATATTGTATTGTATTTTAACATGCCATTATTGATCAAACTCCCAAACCAGACTTTTTCCTTATTTCCTTAATATAGGTGTAACTGTATGTAGAAGGAGAGTGTCTGCTCCTTTAGGTTATCTGAACAATGATCTTTTAAATGTAAAAAAGGATAATGAGAAAAGGAGGATTCCATGGGCAAGAATATACAGAGACACAAACGTGACCATAAGGGAGCAGTAAGGAGAACCAAACCTGGTCAGTCACATTAATTGGTAAGCGGATGTTGTGAAAAGTGGTAACGTTTCTTTCTATAAGATTATCTGATCATGAACCTTGTTAAAGGTGTTACCAAGGACAAGAGGAAAGCCAGAAACAAAATATACAGTGACACGAAGATGACAGACAAACATAAAGGAGACAAAGACAAGAAACAAACCTTGTCAGTGACACTGATTGATGGAGTATCAAGAAAACCACGCACAAACCAGGACTTTGTAATGGATAAGGATGCAAAAGTGAGGGTCCAGGATGTTGCAGGAGGTTGGTGGAACTGTGCAGACTGATGGCGGAATGTGCAGGGGCAGAACAAAGGGACAATAGACAGAAAGGGGTATAAAAGGGGTCAGTCAGGTGTAAAATGGGGCGAGTCAGCATACTTGTCTGTCTGAGCCTGTGCCTGATCACTACAGTCTGTCCTATCTTCTTATTAAATTATTTTTTAACTCTTTGTGTAATCTCACTCTTTGTCCTCCATGTGTGGTGCAAGGTCTAGGTGCCAGCTACTGGGGGGACCAGTGTGAGTGAATTTGGGTCCAGCCACTGGAGTCAGACAAGGGGTGCAGGCACCCCTGGCCTGTGGTGTCAGCTGCTGGGACCAGTGGGGGTCCTAGTTCCGGCTATTGGAGCATATGGCTGCCAGCCATTGGGGTAGGCATGGTGTTTGTCCTAAAAACCAGCTACTGGGAGGTACTGGTGTGAGTGAGGCAAGTGAGAGGCTCGGCGCTGGTGGCTGGAGCAAGCCCACTCCTGTTCTGCATCTCCTCCAGACCATGTGTGCACGGCGTGTACATGTGTATTCATTAACAAACCTCAATCAGGTGAATAGGAGGCCCTGGGTCTGGGTGGGGGTATCAGGCTGGAAGAAGGCCCAGGCTGCTTCTCAGGGAGACCTGAGAGCGCAGGGTGCCTTTGAATTGAGTGTGTGAGCACATGTGTGTTTGTGTGCAAGCACCAAGTCGGACCAGATAGTGAGTGGGAGATCTGTGGAAGAGGTAAGGGGGCCCAGGATCTGGGCAGGACTGTTAGACCAACAAAAGAGTCATGGCAGTCCTTGGAAGATCTGCAAAGGTGCGTGTGTTTGTGAACCTAGAGAGCGTCATGTGTGTGTGTGTGTACCTGCACTAGTGACCCATCTCTGCCAGCTGAAGAGGAGGAGGGTGCTTGGCTGTCTGTGCTTGTGTTTTATGCGAGTCCTGTATATAGGTGCTGTCGAAGGCAGAGCCTTGCCTGTGGCAGCCTGTGTAACAGCCCGTGTAACAGCCCGTGTCAGTGTCCTCTCTGTGTGCCGCTGTGTGTGTGTGCCTCTGGGACACATGCACGGCTTCATTACTGGTTGAACATGCAAACAGGAAAGCGGCAGCAGCGTCCTGCAGCCTGGGCAGAGACCCCAGGTTCCCAGGCACCAGGATGGGCTCCAGCAGCCAGGGCGAAGGGTCCTGGTCTGGAGCCCATGGAGGTGCCTGCTGCTCCTAACATCCCTTAACAGTAGGCACTGTATTCATTCTTCTTCAAGATTTTCAGCCCAATTTCTTGTTTGGTAATTATCCATCTTATAAATTTCTGCTAAGACTTCATCTTCTTGTTCTCCTGCTTTATCCCTACACGTATGAAATAAGTTATCAAAACTCATTTTTCTTTCCCATTGGTATCTCTATCTACTATGTGTTCCTTCATTTTGAATGAGAGAACATTTTGCTTCTCTGTTGGGAGAACTAATTCGTTTTTGAACAAAATAATTTATCAGATCTGATTGTGATTATTGACTGACAAAGGCTGCAAATGTTATAGAATATGTATTTTAAAAAAGAATTTGAGAAATCCACCTTTTTCCTCTTGAATGAATTCAGTTCTTGAATGCCCTGTCTGTACATTCCCTTTTTGTGTTTTAGTGCTCTCTTTGGCTCTAGTATAGGGAAAATCACATTAGCTTATAAGCACCTTTTTGAAACAGTAATGTGTAAATGGAACATAAAAATACACAACACTACAGAAAAGGATTGTTATACTATTCAGAATGAATTTAGGAAGTTCCATCTAAACATGAGGAGGAACTTCTTTCCTTTGAGGGTGGCAGAGCACTGGAACAGGCTGCCCAGAGAGGTGGTGGAGTCTCCGACTCTGGAGACATTCCAAACCCACGTGGATGCCATCCTGTGCAACCTGCTGTAGGTGACCCTGCTCTGTCAGGGGGGTTGGACTAGATGATCTCCAGAGGTCCCTTCCAACCCCTGTGATTCTGTGATTCTGTAATTTACTGAAGGCTGTTTTCAGAAACTGGTATGTAATACAAAGATCTGAAATCTATGTTTAAACATGTTTGCTGATTTTCAGACATTCTGAACATCTGCAGTCTAATTGAATTCTATGAAAGTTATTAATACATGCTCCAAACATTAGGATGATATTCAAAAGCCAAAAGATACTTTATCTGTCCTAAGTTTGTGTCAAATATGCACTCCTCACATGGGCTTAGGGAATAAATGACAAAACCAGATTATCCTAAACAAGCTGGAACACCGAGGATAAATTTAACCTGTTCACTTTTGCAGGGGACAAGATTGAATTCCCATATTTCTTCCCTCTCATGCATGTATTTCTTTCAGAAACAAGGTTTTTGTCTCCTCTTTTTCCAAATCCAGACATTAATAGAAGACAGTGGCTATCCCTATTATTACTATAAGTGGCCTTACATTTGCCAGCTGTCTACAGTGTTTATTGTTTGCTTGTGCCCAAATGTGTAATATTTATTCTTAAGGAAGACCAGATTCAGTCATCTACTGAACAGGCAGGGCTGTGTTGTGGCTCTCATGGCCCACTGAAATCTGGGTTTTTGTTCCCAGATAAATATGGCTATTACATGGGTTTGGACTGACTATGGCCTTGGACTGACTACGGCCTTGGGCTTATGCTCGTTCTTAAAAAATAGCTAAAATGACCATGAGCTTTCTTCTATAAGATTAGCTACGTCTTTCAAGGAGTTCTTCTTGCCATCTGTAGTCATCCTTGTTGTGGAAGATTTTTTCTCCTAGATCTAGAAAAGTAGAGATGATAATAATGCAGCATCACACTAACATGGTACCACTATTATAAACCTAATTAAACAGTTAATCAAGTGCTCATCATTTACCTGCCATACATTTTAAAAATATTAATTACCTTATCAGGTTTATATTTCTTTCAATGGGAAGTATTACCTTTTTGTCTTCCTCCTGAAATATAAACTTAATTAGCAAATTTCATTTTTATCTGTTTTGTTTGTTTGATTTTTCACAGCAACTTTATTTCAGATTTTCTTACTCATATGTGATTTCCTTATATTTGAGTGTATGTGCATGTAAAAACAATCACAAAGAGAAATATAACCTAAATATCTCTCATAACATCAGTAAAATATTTCTCCCACTAACTTTAAAAAGTTATTTGTGCTTTGAAGTCTTTTGTTCTGGATGTTTCAGATCGCTTTTATGATACATGTACTTTTAGGAAATATTGCAGTCTTTTGAAATTTGAGGATTTTTTACCTGTGCTGCTAAGGTTTCTCCTTTCATTTTAAGTCAAATGGCCTGAAGCCAACTTTTAATTTTAGTAGATTTTCCACTGCATAGTACCGTTAAACACATAACAGAGTACTGTTTATATTCACTCTAGAAGTATGCATAATTGTTAAAGAACTGAAAGAAGCTGTAAGTCTAAAATGCACTAATGTAGCATTTGAGAAGCTCCAATTAATTGTTTAAATAATCATTTGGTGTTTCATTATAATTATTATCAAATTTTTCCATCTGTCCTTAGGGTAAGTCTACATTCTTCAGGGAACTGAGGCATAAAAATCACTAAACTGGCACTAACCTAAGCTGGTTAATCAACATGGCAAAATGCCACCCTGGAGTTAATAAGGCTTGGCTGCAGCACCTCACTAATGCGGCTAGATTGCTTATCAAATCATGTGGGTATCTTTGCACTATATTCTGCAAGCAGCAGTAGACCCAATACAGGTGTATTGGCTAACCTCGTCATAAGACGCTGCTGTGCTTACCATGACAGCTGGTACTAATATACAGGTACCAATCCCTCCCATTGCCTTGGGGGAGATGAAAGCATGGGTGATAAACTGAATACATTGTACCAAGCTAACCTCAAAATGCCAACGTGGGGTGCTTTCTCTCTATCTGTATTCCAGCATTAATTTATGCCAAACCGTTGCACTTATGTAGACTTGAGTGTGAACATCCTCTACATCCCCTGAGCTACATGTATATCTGTGTGTATATCTATTAACAGCTACATTTGTACTGACTGAAGTGTTAGGACATTAAGATGATCTCTTTCTAGGACAGCAGTAGCTGCAACGCATAGCACAATTTATGTGGGATAAGTTATTCCCTTAATGTTATTCCTCTTGCTCCCTCTCTCCACATCTTTGTCTGCAGATTAAAAATATAAAGCTGCAAGTAATCCTTGGGAAAAAAAAAAGGTTTACTGCAGTATATAGCAAAATAAGCTCAGCAGGCCCAATTCATTAATTTTTTATGTGCTTTCTGTTAAAAAAGGAATTAATGAATTTAGTCTGAGCTCTGACCTGAAACTCTCTAGCTCTCTTATTGCCTCCAAACCTCAAAGCTATTATGTGTAAATTTTATAACAACCATGGTGTCCCTCAGAGATGTGCAGCCCCAAAAATAAGCATTTTATAACGAAAAAAACGCTATCCACTTACAGTAGTTCTATATCATAGAATTAAATGCTTAGAAACAGAGAACAGTAACACAAAAAAAAAGAGTGAAAAATTTCCAGAGGGAGGGGTGGAAGAAAAAAGAATAGGCTGTTTTAGAGAACATTTTTGCCTACTTTGCTGTTCTCAACTGAAAGTGGATGCCTTCTACAACAAAACAGGCTTTACCCAGTGCAAGCAGGCACATTGGATTAATCCATATGTCAATGAAAGAATGAACTGATTCAAAGTAGGAGCTTTGAAGTTAGATGCCCTGCTGTCATTGAAATGCCCACTTTCAATTTGCAGACTGTATTATATTAGTCTAACGTAATGCTTCCTCATTACCTGCACAGATGATGGCAGCAGGCAAGGTAACTTACTTTCCCTTTTACATAAAAGTTACGAAAAAAAGGGTAATAACAGGAGAGGCACAGCCTGGTACTATATGTGCTGGGCTATGTGCAGGCTGAGTCAGGCTACATTAATATCAGGATTCTGAAACACAGTAATATTCTTAGTTTGTAATGTGCATTTGCCAAATGGAGTATAAACTTACTACTCAATTTAACAAAACATTAAAGGAGCTTGCTACAGCATCAGGCTAATTATTATTTAAAATTATTTTGTTGCTCCTTGTTCAGCACTAACATTATTCATGATGAATTATTTGATTTTTATGTGATATGCATGGAATTGCACGGGGATTCCAGCACAATTTAGCATTCATTTTTGTTCATAATTTTAGCAGAGAGACTTTTTAAAAAATAATGTTACTTCACATAATATTCTTCCTTACATGCTGTAAGATCCTATTCATTCTACAACTACAAGGGTGGTTTTCATCATCTTGCTGCAAGGAAATATATTCAGGCTGACAAATTCTCACATCTTCCAGCCACTTGTGTGCACTAACCGCTGCACTCTAGGGTAACTTTTTTTCTGCCTCACTCCCTTCTACTGGAGCTGTTTCAATTTGAATAAAATGTTTTTTGAGCCAAACAGAGTAAGGTAGAATATCAATTTGAACCCTGGTTATGTATGTGTCACCTGTACTTACTCTTGGCATTTTCATTATCTGTTCATTGTGGTTTATTTTCTTTCTTTCAATAATTATAGTATACACATATTGAGGTCTGTGACTGATTCAATGCCCAGTGGCATGAGAACAGTCTTTCTCGTGACATCAGTGGATTTTTCAGAAGACCCTTGACAAATATGACTATTTTTTTCCCTCAGATAGTTTGCTCTTTCCAGTTTGGGAAGTATTACGGGCCTACATAGGAGAAATCCTGGCAAAGAGGGATATAATAAAAATAAGACCACTTCTTCTTCTATAGCAGGTAATTTCTCAAGTGTTCTAGAGAATATTGCTTGGGCTGTTTAAAATCATCCATAGATCTTAGCAAATTCATTGTTGTCAGCAATATTCATAGTGAACTTTGCCTTTTTATCCCATTCAGAAATAAAAGTTTAATTTAGATTTTTTAAAAAAGATGATCATCATTGTTCTCCTCTTGTAACACAACACTGATTAACACACCAGTGATATTGCTATAACTAACAGATGTTAATAACAAGTAGTTATCAAGGCATTAAATCTATGCATATCTTCTAGTGGATTATTATTTTTGTAGAGTGAACAAGTCAATGGCCTTAATACAAGAATATGTGTGTCACTACATTGTACTGATAAAAAGTTAGTAATGGTTCAGAGGAAACCACAGTTCAAAGGCTGCTGAAGAAAAATAGAGAGCTGTTAATATGTTAAAAACTGTTAACAAGTATGAGTGCAAAATGAGAGCAGAGGCTTTGAGAGTGTATGTGCAGGAGGCCCTGGGGCTGTCAATAACAATTACCAGTGGTCAGTAGCTGGTCATTAAAGTGATACAAAAACTGGTAGGCTACTAAAACTGATCATACAGTTAACAAAGAGAAAAAAGAACCAATTCAACATACATAAAATTTTACGTACACCGTACAACCTAGATATAGCAGATTCAATCACTATGTTGCTCATTTAATGAATAAAGAGCAAGTAAATTGACAGTCTTAGAAAACGTACAAAAACAGACCCAGAAGATCTAAGAGTAAAGAGAATTAAACACCTTCCTTCAACAACATATTCATCCTCTGAAAAACTGGAATCAGGGATGCTGATCATTTGTCACCATCCTGCTGGACCCCTTTTTCATGAGGCAATGTCAGGGTCCTGAGGGCACTCCAGCCCTGAATGTCTCTGCCCAGCCCCCTCGGGATCCCCCCCACCCTACCCAGGGACCAGGACCCCATTTCACCCCTCTTTGAGTAAACTCCTGGCTCTGCACAAGAAGTGTGCTTCCTTAGCCCACGTACATTGCACAACATTTTCAGTCTGGTGCCCTCACCGTCAGGCTTGGCTGCCACACGCCAGATGCTGTGTGCAGCCCAGTGCAAACCACCGGTAGTCTGTGGCAGCTCATTAATGAACAATATCTCTACTGCTTCCTGCCTTCATCTAAAACTGTAATATCTATAGAATGATTTTGAATACGATCAAGAATATATATTGTTTCACCATTTCCTACTACTCGCTACCGGAACTGGTATGCTGTAAAGAGCATACACAAGATCTGATGCCCTGGTCTTCCCTGTTTTGTCACATGAACCACACTAGGAATTTTCTTTATTTCTGGCTTTGAGAGCAAGTCCTGTAACAAAACTCCTATTTCTAGGGCTAAACTCACTGCCCCTTCCAAATCCAGATGAACAAACAAAAAAGGGCGGACCGACCATACCTGGTTTACTGGCTGGGAATAACTCTGTTCTGCTCCATCCCTTGAACTATACCTGAGCGTTGTTTAAGGAGAGGGTATTAGTAGCCAGAGACCAAAACAAGCCTGAGACTACAGTAGCAGTTAAATAGTGTGAATTAACATATGCCGTAGCTCGAATCTTGCCCTGGCCCTGTTTATGTTATTAGTACAGATGCACCTATGAAGCCCTAGGAAAATTTCTAAGTGATAAGTATGATTCTTTCAGGCATTCATCCTGTTGTGCAGTCATTCTCTTTTCATTTTATTTCTACCGCTATTTAAGAAACACATTTTATTTTTTAGGAAAAAAGAAAAAAAAAAAGACACATAACAATAAAATAGCCGCAAAGTGCATATGCGCCCTGCTCCGCGGTGTTCATACACCTCATGAGACCAGGCAAAAGAAAATTAATGCAAAAGGAGAGAAGAGAGTCGTGTTGCAGTAAGGATGGGTAAGAGATTACCCAAAGAGGTTGCTTTTAATGATCACATTGAAAGAAGCTACTCTATGTACAAATGATGTTCAGACTTTTCCTATTGTAGCCAACAGAGTTCACAACAGAGAACAAGCTTGCATTGATTTTTTTATCTTAATTATTGTTTTGATCTATTAAAATGCATTGGAAATAGATTAACTGCATTTGTTAAATATTTATTGTTATTTCATCTGCCTTAAAACCTGAAATGTAAGCAATTTGTCGATTATGCTGAAAGGTCTAATTTTAGCACAGCTTCTGCATTCTTTGCTGCTGAAATGAAGCTGTGTAACTGTCAATATGCTCTAGTGAGTTACAACAGATATCCATAAATCATGAAGTTATAGTGCATCCCCCAAAACTTTATGAGAAATGTGGACAGGAGGAAAAGACATCATGCAAAACCTAGTGTTCTCTACCTTATCCTCTGTTAAATCACTTTAGAAAACAGAACAAAAATTTAGCTAGTTAGTACCCGTATCAGGGAAACAAACTCTCTGCTTGTAGAGAACATGTTTACTTCCAGTCCTTATTACCCTTGTTTATTCTGCTGTTCAGACTGCTTAGCGATACCTAGAATTATTCTGAAGTGTACAATCCAATGAAAAAGAATTATTTTGCTGTTGTTGCTATTGTGGAACCTTAGAGAGATTTTGTTGTTATTCTTCCTTCCTAGATGCATGTGGAACTCCACGGGTCCATAGGTGTTACTTCCTAAACAATGTCTCCCTCTGATATCATCATGTCTCCATTTTAAATGTGGAAAATTTAATTTTGCTAATCTGAACTGTGTTCGCTCTACTACATCCTCTCAGAAGAGTATTTGATAGCTTTTGTTGTGTTTGGGAATGTCTCTCCCTTCGTCTTTCTTGTTGGAGCAACTCCAGTGAAAATAAGCATAAAGTGGATGACAGACTATGTATAATTCCTTTCTTTAGTTGTCATTAGGGTACTAAATTGAGGTCTGCAAGAAATTCTCAGACTAAGCTAATGAATATTTAAATACTTGAAATGGAATATCAGCATGCATTTATCTAGCCAAAATTTGGGGTATATCAAGTTTTGCTCTATGTTCTTTCAAGTTGCTCTACAAGATGACTGTAAGGAATTCTACTGCTCTACTGTTTGTGCCACTGTCAAACATACACTGTCCTTCTGTGTTGTAGTGTATTTATTTCACTTAAATTGACTGGATGAAGAACAATAAGATTTGATGGTTGTTCTGATTTACATCATGTCCCTTTTTGAAATTTAAAGTTGATTTAACCTGACTTTTTTTCTTTTGTTTAGCCCTGGCAAGCAGCCCATGGTTTCTGAATTCCAGTATTCTTTCTTCACAGTATTAAAATATTTCTTTGGTAACACAAGACAAAAGAAAAAAACCAAGAACAGGTACAAAACTAAGTACTAAGTGGAGGTTTAGGAGTAAGTCTTCCTGAAAATTTTTACTGTTAAAAGCATAACAAGGCATAAAGAAGCTGCTAGGATCTTCCTTGTAGGAACAAATTGTTTCAAGAAAATTTTATTCAGGAAAATCCTTTCAGATTCATTGAAAGTGATTATTTTGACAAAATGTTATAGAAAATGGCTTTGAAACACTGCGTGGACAAAGTTTAATAATATGTAAACAATTATCATGAAATATGTGAGGAAAACAATGGTTGATACGACTGAACTCACATATCACAGTCTTAAGATACTTCACACAGAAAAAACATGTAAATGAACTCATAAGATCATTATTACAGATCGATTCTGTAATATTACTTTATTGATTTGCTATAATAGAGTGACCAGTGCATGTAGAAAATCTTGTATGTTCTTAAATTATCTTTTTTTCCAGAAGATAGTTGCAGTGAATGATCTTATTTTTTTTTTCCTAAAGGTTCTAGAAAAAGATTTTCTTCTAGTATACTGGGTAAGTCAGTTAGAGGCATATATTTGAATTGTATCTACTGGTACAATACAGATGTAACATCTGGAATATTCACATCTCTTTTGTGAAGCTCAGGTGACCACTTCCTGAGTTTTTAAGTTTATATCTAATTTAGAAAATTATGACAAAAAAGCATACTGTCATTTTTTGAAGACCTGTATTAACTAGTTACAATTACTAACAAGTGTTCTCTAAAGGTGTTTTGAGAGTCACTTATAGCAACAACACTTAGACATCCTCCATAGACATATGACTATAAGCAAGGATTGTGACTCTTGAATATTCTATTTTTGTGATCTGCAATGTATTTTGTAAGTTCTTTTTTATTTAATTAAAATAATTGATAAATCAAATAATATATGTTCATGAATATTTTAAGATGTTTAGGCTTGTAATTCTGTTAACAGCATCAGTGACACTTAGTTCTTCATTAGATGCACCATTATTCCACAGAAGAGATAATTTTTCTATAGCTGCGGGTGGGGATTCCATACTTCTGCTGTTCTGTTTGTAAATCATCATCCCAAAATGAGGCATAGCCAAGGCAGATAGCATCCCATGACGGAACTAAAGAATTTTCAGTGACAGTGTAAGTCCAGGCTAAGCGATTTCTTAATTGCTTGGCAGCAGCCTCTAATTAGCCTTCTAATATACACTAAAGTTTCTACATTTTACTATGCAAACACGGCATGGTTTATACGAAAACAAAAATATAGTCCTTTTGAAGCTGATTTTCAATTTTCCTTATTTGGGGAACAGTCACAAATTTGCAGGTGCCTCAATTTTCTAGTTAGATATGTTCCCAGTATACCAACAGTTTCATTAGAATTCCTGTAAGAAGGGATCACTCTAGTGGTCTTTATGGGTACCCCGGGAAAAACATAGAAAATATAAATAAACAAACCACATTCAGAATATTTTTAGACTGTGTCTCGTTAATCTCACCTTAGAAGAAAATTAAGCCATTGAAAGCTGTTTTTTTCCAGATATTTCTAAATGTTATATGGCAAAGCATTTAGCTTTTGTGAGCTGGTAAGATCTGGAGGGTGAGGGGGGGCGTTATTTTTTTACCAGAACAGAACACCATTTCCTATCCATCTACCTGTCTGTCCCTCCTTCTTAGATAGTGTCCAAAGTAAAAATATCCAGGACAATCAGAGAATTGTAGTTGTGACATCCAACCCTTGCCTTGTAATTAGATCCTGCTATTTTTTTTCTGCCAGTTGTGTTCTCAGGTCTTTCAAAGCTATTCTGCAATGGGCATGGCTGTCCTGGTTTTAGCTGCGATAGAGTTAATTTTCTTCATAGCAGCTAGTGTGGGGATATGTTTTGGATTTGTGAGGACAAGAGTGTTGATAACACAGGGATGTTTTAGTTACTGCTGAGCAGTGCTTACGCAGAGTCTCTACTTCTCACACCACCCTGTCAGTGAGTAGGCTGGGGGTACACAATAAGTTGGGAGGGAACACAGCCAGGGCAGCTGACCCCAACTGACCAAAGGGATATTCTATACCATTCCATTCCATTCCATTCCATTCCATCATGCTCAACATATAAAGCTTGGGGAAGAGGAAAGAAAGGGCAGGATGTTCTAAGTTATGGTGTTTATCTTCCCAAGTAACTGTTATGCATGATTGAGCCCTGCTTTCCTGGAGATGGCTGAATACATGCCTGCCGATGGGAAGTGGTGAATTAATTCCTTATTTTGCTTTGTTTGTGCACGTGGCTTTTGCTTTATCTATTAAACTGTCTTTATCACAACTCACGAGTTTTCTCACTTTTACTCTCCTGATTCTCTCCCCCATCCCACCGTGAGGAAGTAAAGTGAGCAGCTGCGTGGTGCTTAGTTGCCGGCTGGGGTTAAACCACGACAGGCTAACTGTGGTAATCACTGAGTCACAATCTTACACGTCTGCAAGAGCTGAGCACAGAGATACAGAGTCAGAAGTTTAAGTTCAATGCTAAGAAAATAAGAAGATAAATGCATGAAGAAAGTTTACGCTGGCTAAGTATAGTTAAAACCAGACAAAGGCTCTTGACTGTCAGCGTTGTCGAGAAAAACACTTCAGTAGAGAAACTGCTAGATCTAATTCTGCTTATCAGGTCTGGCAAAGTGTGAAAGTAAACAGATGTGAGTTTGACCTTTCTGTTGTAATTAGGGAAGACATTGCATTTTTATTGCATGTCTCCAGGGTTAGGAATATTTGCATAGGAGTATCTGAATGTCTGGGGTCAGAGTCACTTTACAGGTTGGCAGCTGCATCACTTTGAAAGTCAGAGAATGATTAATGTGATTAACTAGCTATACAAAGTATCTGAACTGAAGCATAGCTTTTCAAGTACAGTGATTCAGTAGCAAGACCCAATGTTCTGTAATTTTGGTGTTGGAGGGGTGTGTGTGCTCAGCAGTCTTTAAGCTCATCATTTGTGTGAGATTCACTATTTTCCTTTAAACATCATTTTTTCCCATAGCTTCTTTCTAAATAATGTGACTGACATACTGCAGCATGACTGTTAGAATTGTCATGACATTTACATATTTTATAGTCTTAATCCAGAACATCTTAATCTAGTCACAGATTTCATTAATTCATTGGTACTAGTGCTTCATTAAATCAGCATATTCAAGAGAACATCCTTCAGCTATAGGAAGTCATCTCTTAATCTACACTGCTTTGTTCATCCTCCTCCATTTGTTGCAACAAGCTATTCACTGATGTAATTTCTCCGGTGAATAGGATAAAGGCTTTAAGACTCAGAATCTCTGTTTTCTATTTCTTGCTTTGCCATTAACTTGTTACATTATTTAACAAAGCTTTCTTAACTCTCTGTACCTTCTATTCTTTTGTCTTGCCTATTTAGACTGTAGGCTCTTAGGTACAAAGCCCTTACCAGAACAAAGTCTTAATCTCTAGGCATTTTTTTTTTCCCAATGTAGAAATAATTGCATTCAGTAACATCAGTTCTGAATGTAGGCACACTGAAATTGTTGAGAGTTTTTACATTTGTTTCAATGTATGTGACCATGCTTAATGGAATGATTGTGCTGTTCCATACAATAAAATACTAGAAACATATCTGGAAGTCATATAGTTTTCTAGTGCAAATACTGTCAGAATTGAGAGAGATTTCTTATTTTTCACCATTTTACGAGTATGTATGAGATGCATGACTTCTTTTCATCTGAAGGTGTGATCCAAGCAAAGGGTTTAAGGGTCTACAAGTTAGGTGATGTAATATGTTTTCTGTAGTGGATCTCACAAATAAATAAAAATGCAATGTTGGTTTTCTAGGTTCCTTTAAAACATTTGTTGTGGAAAGTAAGGTACTGTAAAAAAACGAAAGAATTTGATAAGTTGAATGGGAAGTTCATCATAGCTCACTCAGAATGCTAAGTTTATCTGTAAAATCTGATCTTCATCTGATCTTTCACTGGAAAATAGGTACTCAAAACAGGAGTCCAAGTACATTTGGGGTCTAAATTCTAGAATTTTGTTCAGAATGAAAGACTGATCATTACAAATGATTACTACAAGTAAGATAGTCACTGAATACTACAAATACTGTCCTATGCAAGGAGTCAACAAGGGTTTAATAGAAACCTGCAACCTGGAGAGTAAAGTTGCATCTACATCAGAATTTTAGTTTAGCTCTTGCATTTTTGAAGAAAAGCTGAGCTTTTTTACCCATGCACTTCGGTTCACATTGTGGAACAGTCTCAGAGGTCACAAACTAAATTCCTTTTACATAAAAATTGATTCCTTTTAGATAAAACTAAAGATAGGCACCTGGAGCTCACCTAACACCCTCCAGCTGCTAGCTCACATTCAGTCCTTGCTACCATAATACAGACCAGCACTCTGAAGGATGGATTTCCAGAATGCACATCATCAGCATCACCCGTTTAATTCTACTGCATTACTTGATAAAGCAAATGTAGCCTCAGGCACTATCAAGATAGGAAAGATACGGACTTCAATCTTGAGAATGATTCTTTAAATTCAGCTCTTTCACTTTTTATTCTGTGATGATGTACCCACCACCACTGTTTTAAAATTGAACTTCAAATTATTTGAGATCTCATCTTGACAGCCTGTGCTCAGCCTACTCTGATTGTATCTGTAGCATGTGTCCTTTAGGAGAGAGGTACTGTTCTGCCTTTTTCTGAGCTCCAGAAGAGCTTAACCAGGAGCTGCACAACTCTTAGGCTGTGCCTGAGTTCTGAGCACACATGGAAGCGCAGTTGCAGGTCTCAGAAAAACTTTCACACTGAAAGGAAAATCAGCACCTGAGCATGGCAGCACACGAGAGAACAAGTTACTTGGTCTCATTTTGTAGCAGAGTGTGTCTCAGGATGCATAGCTGCTCTTTGATACACAAGGTCATATTTCCTACCTTTTGCATTTCCATTTTCCCCAGCATTCCTGGCTAAACTACCAGATATACAGAACTTCATGCTCATTCTTTTACTCTTTGTTTCACACAATTTCTCATTACTTTAAATACCGCTTCACTCACCACTTTATCTAAAAGGCTATTTTAGCTATGAAAATACCCCACCACACATAATTTTCTCCTTCTGATTTCTCTCCTCCACTCCCCATTACATTACTCCCCATATTTTTCCTCGTCTTCCCACTCCTTTGTTGTTTATCTGCTGCTTTGTTCCTTCTGCTTTTCTATTCCATTGTATTACATTTCGTGTGTGGGCAACAAAGTAAAATGACAAAATTTCTGATCTCCAAAGAGCCACTTTCACATTCCCACCTCCACACAGAATGGAGAAATCCAAACCAGCACAACAATAACAACAATAACGACAACCTGTCTGTACACTGTATCGTCACATTCTGACCCACTTTGAACTTCACGTAGGCAACTTTGAACTCCTTCAGCTACTGTAAGTACAAGATGTCAATAAACTGAGGGACAGCTTTAAAGATCATAAATTCGAGGATGAGTTCTTGCCTGGAAGAAATACGTCATTGAGCTCTATTAAGAAGAGATACATATGTCAGGTATTTGCCCCTACGTCCCCCGCTACTGATTGGAAAATAAAGAGAAATTACTTGAAAAGAGCCAACAACTCAGATGCACTGAACAGTCCACAGTAGCCATTAATCAATTTTTCCTTACTACAGTCAGGATCCTAGGACCAATTAACCAGAGAAAGAGCTTAAATCCTAGCAATGCTTTTGTTGTGCAGAAATCCAGGGGAAAAAAATAGAAAAAACCCACCTTTCCACCCCCCAAGAAAACCCTGGCTGAAGATGGAAGAAAGAGGTCTATCCTTCTTCCCCCTGTTCAAAGTGTGCTACAGAAAGTATGACAAATTCCTTAAAAATGTAAGTGACTGCCCTTGTCTCATCTGCTTGTTTCAGTTGTCAGTTATAAGTGGAGTATAACCCCCACAGCTTTCATCATCACAGACACAACAGCACATCCGTATTTGTTTCTAAATATGTTCCATTGCTGTGTAATCAGCACACAAGTGTAAAGTGCAACTATTATAAATGAGTTAGTGAGTTCTTCTTTTGCCTCATTTATTCCTTCTAACTACTTCTAATTCTTGGCAAACGTATATGTTTCAATATGCTTATTTAAGAATCCTTTCCAAAAGGCGCTTCTGTTCTTTTTAGCTAGGATGAGACTGACATGTAGGGAGGAAGAACATGACACCACCTTCCCCGCCAACAATTCAAATAGAAACCAAAAGGTATCTTGCATTAGCACTTAAAGGAGAGATATCTATTTAAAACTGGTGAAAATTATGGAAATGTTATTTTATTCCAATTCATCTTCATAAGGGCTCTGTTTCTTAAAGATCTATACTAGTTTCTGGACTGTAAAAGTCTTTCTACCTACTCTACCCTGCCATGTGTCTCATCTTCTTCAGTTTAGTATACTAACCAGGATAACATCCGTTACTGTGAACATTACACTCAAAATTTTATTATGAGCAAAAAGGAAACATACTTCATGTTTAAAGCCAAAAATTTATTTTTATTTTAATTGAAATCTTACTATCCTAATTAAAGAAGTGTTTCTCATCCAGATTTATTACAGAAAAAGGAAAAAAAAATAAAATAAAGAAAATATTACTATATGGAAAAAGTCTCAATCAAAATAATACAATTAAAATCGTTATGCACACATTTCCTAGTTTCTGCCCTTTCTCCTGGTATAATGCTCACCCTTCCACTGCCTCTCAAGATGCCAATATTAATAGTTTCTGTCTGGGAGCAATACAGTGAGTTGTCAACATCCCAAGTTCTTTGACAGCACTATGATGTTGGACAGTTTCTTTTTCTTTTTCTTCTTTCCTTTTCCTTTTCCTTTTCCTTTTCCTTTTCCTTTTCCTTTTCCTTTTCCTTTTCCTTTTCCTTTTCCTTTTCCTTTTCCTTTTCCTTTTCCTTTTCCTTTTCCTTTTCCTTTTCCTTTTTCCTTTTCCTTTTCCTTTTTCCTTTTTCCTTTTCCTTTTCCTTTTTTCCTTTTCCTTTTTTCCTTTTCCTTTTCCTTTTTCTTTTCCTTTTCCTGGCAGACAAAGGTTTCATTACAGTTCAGTTGTATTTCCAAAGAGAAAGAGTTATGCCACCCCCTTTTTTCTGTCATAGCTAGGTTCCTCTCATTGCTGAGAAAACGGGTACTAGTATATCATGGAGTCAACCTTCATGATGGGTCCCCCTGCCTAGCTGTCAACCCACTTGTCAGTGCGGGTTGAGGTGTCTGGTTTTGTCTTTTGGCTATCTACAATAAAGGTAGAAAATTCAGAGAGTTATGGTAGTTTTTCAAACTCACGTAGCTTCCCTTGTTAACATACATCAAAAATACAGTCACTTTACTCCAAAAGGACATTATGCTGTGAATACCATAACTTAGAGGTCCTTTCAGACCAGAAGAGAGAGGTAAATCCTCTTGTTTCCAGAATTTCTCAGCGAGTACTTTGTGGATGAAGAAGATATTGAAGGTAAAGCTAGTAGTTTTCTAGTACAAGTTGTTGTATGAGAGAGAAAAATAAGAAAATACAGGTATATCAAACAAAATGCCCCATATTTTTTATCAAATCACAGGAACAGGAGCTGGTTTGTCTTCACTCTCACCCAAATAGAGTAAAGCCTGGGAGGAAAGACAGCATATAATTATGAAAGAGGCAGAGAACAAAACAGGCTGCTAATATGCCTAAGTCAGAGACAATGAGACTGAGGGTACATCCACATTGCAGGGATTAAGTCCCTAGGTTGACATCACTCTAAGTAAAATTCACCGAAAGCTCTGAACAACTTGATGTATCTTCAAAGTTAGATCCAGCTTTGAAGCTGGTCCTGCCCTGAGTGAGAGTTCTCCACTCCACACTAAATTATTCTATATCCCATCAAACCTAACTTATTTTATGATTCTGTGAAGATAAAATACCCTGCTGAGATACTTTTGGACTCCATTTGGTAGATGTACAGTGCGACACTTTGATGTGTCCAATGTATTCAGCTCAGGTTGTAGTTGCTTAAGGGTCTGTCTTACCATGTACACTGTGGACACATCCATTCACTTGTCCAAATGTAGCAACCCTCTCTTTTTATTTCAAACTGCACCACTTCATACCTATATCAATCTGTTTATCCAGGTTTCTTCTTTTTATTCTAGCCTCATGCCAGTTTAGTTAAATGCTGATTTCTTGTTAAAATGGTAGTTTCTAGACTATTTTCCTCAGTGATGGATCATATAACCTTCACAGTTTAGTAAAATCTGTGTATCTATCATGACATATAATTGAATTAATTTGTTTTAGATGGGACAGCCTAGTCCTGCCTCACCTACAGGCTTTAATATGCAAGATTTGTAAACAGGTGTCAAACTAAATGTCAAAACAGCATCCACACTCAGTTGTAGAAAAATATTTGTAAATTCTTCCAGAATTACAAAGAAGGGAAAGAAAAAACACTACCTAGGGATTAAAACTCCTCAGTAATAAAGATCTTCAAAGAACACCAGAGGTAAGCACAAAAAGAAATTTCTCTAGACAGCCAAGATCCTTTCTTCACAGAAAAGACATAGCTAGCATATAACTACATAGAGGATACCAGGGAAGGATCTTTTTCCAAAGATCATTCTTACAACACAGCTGCAGTACGCATAGCCTGTATCACACAAAAAAGAAGTACAGAGTATGCTTACATCATTCACTGAAGCAGAAGACGGGAAGTAGCAGAGAGCAAATGAACTGCCTCCAGCATCACAGCCACATACCTCTGTCAAACCTACTTCCACACCCAGGCTAAGTAACCTACCCAAAAAATAATATGAACCAGCACAAGTATTTCACTGCACTGATACTCATTCTGTGGCTACATGCATGACACTACGCTTTATCAGCTTCCAGATATATTAGTTAATTGTCACCTGGCTCATGTACAATTAACAGAGTACAGCACCATGTTCAGTGCACATATGTGCACGCTTTTGGAGTCTTACACGGGACTCCGTATTACCTGTTCAAAACAGCACTACCAAATTTAAACTCTTTTGTGTTGTTTAAGATGACCTTTATCTAATTCTTGATTTCAGTGCTAATATGAAGTTCTTGAAAGTATTAGAGCTCATGGATGCACACAGTCACTTATATATTCTTTATCCCCTGCTGCCTTATTCTTATTCTTAGACCTACAACCTGTTAAAAAAATCAGGATTCAGACAGCAATTTTATACGAAAGAGGAATAAGGTAGAAACTGTCAACTATCTCTAAGCCCTCCCAACAATGGGAAGAGATTTATGGGAATAACATTTTAAACATTAGGAAAAAGTAGTGTTTTGTCATTGTTGCCATGAGAACCCATAATGTATAAAAACTACTAATTTGGTTTTCAGCTCTCCTAGCTCCTGTACTAGGTAAGCCATGTTCTACTTAGGCTGGAATGCTCTTAGCTTCACTATTCTTGACAATTATCTAGTTGTAGTTGAAGAAATTAAATGAGACTTCAGGTTTCAGCCCCATAAAAGGGAAAAAAAGAAAGAAAGGAAGGTCTCCTTCTGAGAGAGAAGGATAGATTTTTTCCAAGAAGAGCTATTCAGGAGAAAAATGTGGAGTACACAGAAGCAATTGTTGCAGTGGACATAGAAACAGCCAGTTCTGTTAGAGGACTTTAGTAAAAAGATGTTTCCTGGTATCAAAGTCTCCCAAAAAAGTGGTCAAGCTTAGGAAGCACTGTTTGTATTTAGAGCAGAAGTGTATTTTTAAATCATTCACTCTTTTCTTCATTCTCCATTTCATAAGACATTAAAAACTGTCTATCTATGGCAAAGTCAATCTCATTTCCTACAGTCCAGCTCACCATCTTTCTAAATTAAACATGACAAACAGTGCACTTTAGTACATTATATTTATTTACATATATTTACATATTTAGTACATTGTATTCTTAGCATTTGTTCAGCTTTCTCTTCAGTTTTTTATTGACTAATCATAGACATTAAGTCTTAAAGTCTCCTGCTGTGCAGTGTTCTACTAAATCAAGATTTTAATATTTATTTAACTTCGTATTTGAAAAACGTCGTTATTGAGAAAGAACCAATAGTTCAATAAAATCAGAGCTGCTCTAAGTATAATAAAATGGGCTTACATAAAATTATTATGCAAATAATGATAACTAGACTTTTATTTCATTGAATATTTACAGATAAATAAAAACTTTATATAATAAATAATATTTTATTGCAACAGTTCAGCCTCTCATTCTCATAACAGAATCATAAGGCTTGTAAATCCCAAATATTTTGCTGTTGTTTGCAGAAAAAAACTCTGTGAATTTCAAAGCATGCAAAAATTTCTACAATTTTTTCTCTTAGCCATTGCTGAAGTTTTTATCTCTTCTTGTCTTAGTTATTGCACTAAAAAAAGAAAACAGAGAGCACTTGAGGTAGACCTGACTGCGCAGTAGACACAGGCATGTGCCTCATAATCAACCATTATTCTTTATCTGTGTGGTATATCATTACCCTGTTTCTTTCTTCGAGGTGAATGTTCAGTAAATTTTTTAATAAGCAGGGAGGTAGGGTGCACTTGAATCTCTCAGAATGACAGAAGAAATCATACTTCAGGTGTGCTGACAAATGCCTTAACTTTTTTTTTTTTTTTTCCTAATTAACAAATGTAAGTCAGAACTTATAAAGCGTCTTGTACCATGAAGAATTACAGATATTTCCAGTGCAGTGGTTTGGAAAGTTTTGTGGTTATTAACTATGCTTTAGAATACAAGAAGAAAATACCTTTTTCCTTTAACTCAGTAGCATACTGTATGCGGGCGTGAATCTTATCAATAGCCCAAACTAACTACAATAATTTGTTGTGTCTTGTTAAGCAGTTGATGTATTACAGCAATATGTGATTGATGGTAAGCCATACTTCCATGACAATCACTCCTAAACTTCTCTAGCAATATAAAGTGGTTAATAGCAACCAAATGTATCAATCAAAACTGGATATATCGGTGAGGAATAATCTGCTCACTCTAATTAGTAATGCCATCTAGCTGTTTTTTTGTAATATACTTAGGACTGTTTATAAACCCACTACACACACACACACACACACACTCTTTTTCATATCTTTGCCTCCACCCTCTTAAACACTTACAACCTTCCTATCTTTAAAAGTAAACATAAACAGTCGATTTGACAAATTTTCCCTCATATTAACTTAAAATTAAGCAATTTTGGTAAAGTACTACTTAGAACACATATCTGTAACCATCTACCAGCTTGTAGCAATATTCAGTTAGACTTTGACACATATGGGACCGTCTCTTGGATCTATTGGTTTGCCTTACTGTTGTGAGGATACAGTGAATGGTTTTGTTGGGATTTTTTTGTTTGGTTTGGTTTGGTTTTTGTCATTTTGTATTCAGGACTTCTGTTGTGGCTGTTTCTTAAGTTTGGGCACATTTCCCAAAATGTTAACTTAATGTCTCACATCCTCCTCTAAAAAAAAAAAAAATACTGGAGAAAGCGTAAGTATCTTTTTTTTCAAGACAGGTACCAGAGTGAAGGCAATATTGCAAAGTTCACTAGGCAATGCATGCACTAACAATTCTTTTTTCCAAACATTTTTTGACATGATGGTGGGTAATTTACAGGTTCTTTAATCCTGCCATGAGTATTAAAGGTTTAAACATTAAAGCTGTCAACACACATGAGTTATGGTCTCAAAAAAAAAAAAAAATACAGAAAGGGAATGTGGCATTCAAGCTAAAGGATGTTGTTGGAAAATCAGAAGTATGATGTGCTAATAGTAATGGGAATAAGTAGTTGAGCTTTACTGAGGAACAGACTGAATAAAATGGTAGTTGCATTTATCAAGACAAATAACATCAGATTCATAAATCACAATAACAAAACAATGTCCTTATAGTCCAAATACAGCAACATTGTTAATTAAAGGAAGAAAACAAAGAAACAAAAAGCTAAGGATCTCACTTTGAATGATGTGTAAATTAAAAAATTAATTCCATTGAATACATTGGGTTTGATTAATTAGGCCACACTAATTAGTAAGCAAAAGCATGCTTTTCAAAAACTTCTATTTATGTGAAGGTTTTTAATAAGTTGGCAATAAAACAGAATGTAAAAATGAAGAAATTAAAAATATAATTGCAAATATAAACATCGATTAAAAAATGTTTATAATCAAAGATTGCACATTTCAGACAAACTAATTTCCGTTCACAAAATTTACAGTTTAGAATTCACATCTTTTCCTCTCCATTGACTTTATACAACATGCTCTCCCACATGCAGGTATTACCAATACGATTTTTATTGCATTAATTCATTAGTCTGACACAGACATCACAGACATTCCAAATTAACGTATTCTCAATCAATGTGTTCCAGTCTGCTGAAAACTGCTTTGGTCATTTCAGCTTTCTATTTTATATGCTTAGAATGAAAACAAGCGTGGTACCAAGCGCAGTCTACATCTGTCGACTTAAAAGCATCTTTGATATAGTATGAATCTATATTTGTTACACTGCAAGCTGTTAAATGCTGAAAGCCTTTAAGTAAATTGCATAACAAAATAATTTAAGAACACCTCTTGCAATGTTTGTGACAAAAAATGCTTTCTTAGGCAACTTATCTAGAAATTACATTCTTTACACTTACATTGGCATATTAAGTTGTCTAAATGGCTTTAGATGCGTGCAATTTAATCACATGACCTTTTTAATTTTGGCATTCATGAGTACATGAAACTTGCAATTTCATAATAGTTCTATCATTTCTTCATGGATTCTCTCCTTTCTTTGCTAGTATTATCAAAATGTTTCCACACTACAATGACTAAGCAGCCCAGTTTTCTTTTTGTAAAGTGAAAAAATGCAAAACATTTTTATGAAGTGCAAGGTCATCAAACTTAAAATGTTCATGCCAGTTTTTTCAGTTTAATTTTCACACAAGTATGTAATTTGCAAACAGGGCAAACATATACACACTGAATCTTTTTTCTGAAGTACACACACACAAAACGTCATTCAAGTCCACTCTTTAGAAGCTGGGGAGTCTAAATAGCCATATGCTCAGTGAAAAGGAACAGTTTTGAATATCTGTATTGCAGTTAGTCTGGAGAAAGAAAAAAATAATTTGTCATGTGTATACATAACAAATGTCTGTATGTTGTCTGACTTCCTACAGGGAAACCTCCTATAGGGAGTTTTGTGATTCTCCCTGTACTCTGCAGTGTAATATGTCCAGGTTTCACCTCAATGCTTCCTTTTCCCCCAATGTTCCAGCTTCTGCTATTTTCCCACAGTGACTAGCAAGAACTAGAATAGTGGCTGGTATCAGCTGCCCAGGACCATGTCCAGATGACTTTTGAATGTCTCCAAGGATGGGGACTCCACAACCTGTGCCAATGCTCAGTCACCCTCACAGTGAAAAAGCGTTTCTTTACATTCAGATGGAACCTTTTTTGTTTCAGTTTGTGCCCATTACCTCTGATCCTGTAACTGGGCACCACTGGAAAAAGCTCTGTCCTCTTTACACCCTCCCTTTAGATAGTGTTTTTCAGCTTTTTGGCTAAGATCAAGTGTAGTATCTGAGTCCACTATGCATGTTCTCTGATATATGTGGTGTTAGAGTAGTCCCATCATGTACACAATGTGGCTACATAGCAATCAGAAAGCTTGAGGATATATTTATGTAGGCATAAGGTCTGAGCTTTTCCCTGTTATAACATCAAACATGACAAACATTCAGTCTTGTATATCTTACTTCTTCTGTCTCCACAGATAAATTCTAGTTCTCTTTTCTGATTAACTTCTAAAAAGTGCAAAGATAAATATATAGAAAATACTTTAAAATTATAAGCACTACAAGAAATTGAAGCAAGTAGTATTTATGGTTGAACACAGACTTGAAAGCTGTAAAATGGCATTATTTGCAAACAGTTTCATTCATTGTCAATGCCCTTTTGCTTAAAAAAAGTTGTGAGAAGGGGGATAGTGTTATTTATGAACCCTTCAACTGGCTATCAGAGTTACAGGAAAGCAACAGCTGTATGTCTGTTGTTTTCTCACAGTCAGCAGATTAAAACATTTGCAAACAGCATTCCCCTGTATCCCTCCTGCTTCTTTTTTTGGGTCATTCTTCTTCAGCTGAGAAGTTCACGCTAGACACATTCTTTGCTCCGGATTCCATTTCTGTGCACCGGATTCCATTTCTGACACTCCGGATTCCCATTTCTGAGGGACAACCTCCCTCATTTCTTGCCCTCCCTTTTGGAGGGAGAAGCAAAGTGAAAACAGAAAACAAAGCTCTAGAAAAGCTGAAAGTACAGTTGATAGTTTGGGTGTTTTGAGTGGGATTGCTAGAGTAGCTTCTTCATCTAGGTGTAGCTTTCCTAGGCTAACCTTCATGCATTTGTTATTGTCAGCCTCTTCTAGCACTTGAGTACTGGCTACTTTTATGTCCACACAGAGGGAGGGTCCTGACTCAAGCTGTAATCCAAAGTTTCTGGGATCAAAGTAGAAGCTGAGCCTTACTCTCAAATTTTAAGCAAGCCAGAGAATTTTCTGTGGACATATAAACCATTTCAAAAGTTTTAGAGACTAAGCATTGGTTAAGTTAGAAGTACAGCATTAATGATCAGGAAGAATAGATTTCCCACCCCCATCTTCGGCTCATGAGCACTCCTTTATAATAAAGAGTCTACCATGAAACAGAATCAAAATCAAAATCAAAATTATTTCTTATATCAGTAAGAAGTATATAAATGAACCTCGTGGAACATTGTGTTTTAACCGAATTCTTTGAAATTGACATTTTAAATAGAAAAATCAATGGAAATGTAATAAAAATGAACATACACATTATAAAAAAATGTAAAGCACCATAACATTTTATTATATGGTCATGTGGGCTTTTTTCTCTTTGGAAAATAAAATTTCTATCCCCACAGGAAAAAAAATAAATGATTTATTAACAACATTTTCAGTTTCAAACACATTCTAAAGACAAAAAACATTTTATTTGTAGATTCTCAGCCCACTTTAATAATAACATATTACTTTTGAGAATATTCCAGAGGTTCTGACTAACCCTGTGTCTGACAGAACACTGACAAGGAGGAATATTTAACTGCATTTTTTTTTTTTAATCCATAAGCCTGCAACTTCCAAAATATTTTAGACACTGGGCAGATAATCTTTCTTCTGAGAGTTTATGGTCCACAGTTAAATCAACTAAAATGTATAAAGTATACATATAAAAAAGAATCAAAGAAAGCAGACATAGATTGAAATATTTTTCATGTTTTAGAAACTGGATTTTCAAACATACTGAATGCTGAGACTTCCGTAAGAAGTCATATGAACTTCAAATACATAACAGTAGAACAATAAATTTCACCCTTTCTGATTTTTACCATTTTTTTTCCTTAAATGTACATGAACACACACACATACATACACACAGAGAAATTTATTTGCCTCAAAATTTAAAAAATTTAGTCTTACGCAATAATCATGAAAAGAATTATCAATAAATTGTTCATAACAGGACTCTTTTTCTCTTTTTTTTTTCTTTATGGCATGTATTAATAAATATTCTCTAAAATAGGCAGAATGGAGCTTTCTTTATGTAAGTTATCACTAGTATCCATCTAGTTTCTAACAATTCCTCTACTTTTTTGTGTTATGTGGGTAGAAATTAAAATTGTGCATTTACAATTCAGCAGAACAATCAGAACAATACACTTAAAAGTACTTTTAAACTTAATTTCATAGTAGAGCTGGAGTTTAAGGAATGGATAACCTTCAATAAAGTCCTTAGGCAGTGCATTATTTTCATGGATTATACGTGTCACAGAATCCTAGATATTGTGCAAGATAATCAGAAGAAGTGGTGTCAAGCAGTACTGAAAATCAGCCAGCTTTTATTTAAATACTTAAACATTTTGGCATTTAACAGTAAACATCTATAATATAGGATCTACTGTATTTGATTATTAACTGTATTAAAGTCCTTCTACTTCCTTTTGGAAGTGTCAATGTGTACTAAAGCAGATGTACAAGACAGTTTACACACATTTTACTTCAGCAGTGCATTACATTTTTCATAAACATATATCCGAGGCCTGAATAACATGCATCTCTAAAGGTAACAACTACACATGACAGTTGCTATATATGAAAGAAATATAAGTTTCTTATTAATCCTTCATTTAAAAAACAAAGCAGCATACATAGTCTACCTTTAGTCACAGGTGAGCAAAAAAAAAATAATTTAGCTATTTCACCCAGTTTTAGTTTAGAAAGGATAATGGTGTCAATGAATAGAGTTTATAAATATGAATTGAAGTCCCTTAACTTATTATGCTGCTAGCTTCTGACCTTTCTGAATTCTTTAAAGATTTTCCAAACCCTCAATTTAATCAGAATAGAAATTGCTTCATTCACCATGTCAGTTGTCAGTATCGGTGAATATTATTCAACTGTCTTTATAGCTGTCATGACCAGTAGACACATTTCTAAAGGAAGTGCAGTTACATGTTTAAAACACAATGCAGCAATAAAATAGCAAAAGGAATTTCGTAAAGCTACAAGCTCTGACACTTAAAATCTTCAGTCTTAATGAACTTTCATTCTGAGGCTTGCATGAAACCAGCACCCACTTGTACTACTGGTAACCCTCTTTTTAATTTTTCTTTAAAAAAAACACACAAAAAAAATTGAAAGGAAATAAATGGTAAATACTGTTTCTAGTGTGCTGGTTTAACTACCTGTGATTTTACTGTTAGCCCTAAAAAATTTCAAACCCTTGTAGAATTTAACATCTTTTCCCCAATTCACAGAATAACAGAGTTTCTCAGGTTGGAAGGGACCTCAGGAGATTATCTACTCCATCCCCTCTGCTGAAGCAGGGTCATCTAGAACAGGTTGCCCAGGACCATCTCCAGATGGCTTTTGAATATCTCCAAGGTGGAAACTCCACTGCCTCTCTGGGAAACCTGTTCCAGTGTTCAACCAACCTGTTAGTAAAACAGCGTTTTCTTCTGTTTAAATGGGATTGCCTGAATTTCAGTTTGTGGCCTTTGTGTCATCCTGTTATTGGATGCCACTGAAAAGTCTGGCTCTATCTTCTTTACTCTCTGCTTTCCTTGGTTCTTGTTTTTAAAGTGCATATTAGATTAAAAGATACAGATCAGAATAGATTCTAGGTTCACTAACAGTTCATACAGTAGATACTCTTAAACCTCATTACATATATATGATTTCACTTCATTGCATATATATATGGTATCAAGCTTAAATTTAGATTTATACTATGATTTTACTCATAGCCTTTTATAAAGGGCATTACAGTGCTTGGCCATTGACACCTAAACATTTCAAAGAGCAGATTTAGATGAATGTTAGCTGTCTAGGTTTTTTTTTAAATTTCCTTTGGATACCTACTACATTATCTAGGCACCTGAACAACTTTGATGTCTGTATATAGATCGCTTTTGCAAAAAGCAAAATTCCCAGTTCCATCTTTCAAGCTCCTGGGATGTCTCTGTTTCCTGACAGGACATGAAAACAGATTAAAAAAGAGACAGACACCAATTAACAAAAATTCCTAGGTTAAGAAATGCAAATAGAAGATTTATTTAATATTAATGAGCTAATGGGTTCTAAAACATTATCCATTGCAACCTTCATTTACTTTATTCTTGTCTATGGGTTGTGTACCAAAACAGAGATCTTCTAAAAAACTCAGAAATTCAAAATAACAAGAATTTTAATGTGAAGGGCTCCCAAGACTCAGTTACTCAAAGTTACTCAAAGTGCATTGGTACTTACTTACATATTATAGGGAACTATTCCTGAAAATTATAAGCTTCTGTTGCAAATCTTTTGCTTTGTAATCCCAATTCTTCAAGTTTTGAGGGTTTTTTTTGTTCTTCCTTCTTTAGAGGCTTGCATTTGTTTGAAAATGAAAATAGTTTGACAAAGAACACAGTAGCCCTTTGCCCTTTGTGTATATATGAAATTTGGGAAAATTATGTCAGATATAATCTATGAAAGAAGAATGTTGCACATTGTCCAAAAGAAAATTGCCTTTCCAACAAACAGTTAAACAGTAAGGAGACAAACTCAGTTTTTTTTCACATTCCAAACTGCTATCCAGTGTTTTCTGTTGTGTGGAAAACTGTAAAAGATTTTTTTGCAGATTTGCTTTTCAAGGAGGGATGGTTCATTTTGAGTTGAAACTTCATTCATTCATTCATTCATTCATTCATTCAATTATTGACAAGATTTCTGAAATACCAGGACACTGGTAAAGTTAGAAATACAAAAATTCTGTTTTTCATGGCATTTTAATTCTCCAGATTCTAGTTTTGGGTAATGAAAGAGAATCTGAGCATGTGACTAAGCAAATAGGCAATGTTAACTAAATTTTATTGAGCTCTCAAAAAACCACAATGTGACACTCATTGCTTGTTATCCAAAATGTTCCCATTATCTTTACTTAACTATGTAATCTTATCTGTACTTAAGAAAATTTAAGTTTGAGCTACAGCCAAAGATTATAAAAGATAAAGAGGATCCTCCCCCTGGCTTGCGTTTTGAATTAGAAAGCTATTCCGCATTAAGTAGTTGGAAAAAACTCCTAATCCTAAATCAAAGACAAAAGTTAAAATGAATCAATTTAAGAAGCCGTATGAATGCTTTTGTGTGTGCATGTTTTTAGAAAAATCTCAAACTCTGAACAAAATTTAAGCTAAATTCATATCTGAAAATGCTTCCTTAGCTATCAAAGTTTGATGAATCAAAATGCTGATTGTAAAAAAAATTAAACCTGAAACATTTTTGAATCTATATAACGAAAAGTAAGAAGAGATGGAAAATAAATGGTGTGAAGAGAGAAAAAAAAATCTGCAGCAAAACAAGAAAATATATCCTACAAATAATGGAAAACAGATATAAACATGCTGCTGCTTCTGACAAATTAATTAACAACAAAAATCTTCAAAACATAAAAATCTGTATTTTAATAGCTAATAGATATTCCCTTGATATAAAACTGGTGTTTCAAGTGCAACTTCCTTTGTACAAAACCATGTGAAATACATGAAGTATATTGTCACACTTAGGTCTTCATAACTGAGGAACTGAAAACTTAATATTGAAGACCTAAAAGACAGACAGTATCAAAAATTAACCACCTTAGCAGCTCTCTTAGTCTTTGTTTGCACCCCCTGACTATAGACACAGAATATACATCTCCTGAAGTATATATCTTCTCCAGTCACCCTTCATATTTCTGAAGAGTTTCACCACTGGCAAGACTGTTCCATTTTTCAATTCATAAAATTTTCTTCATCTACTTTATTTCTTGTGTTGTACATTTTCCAATAATCACTCTGAACCAAGGTGTCTGACAGCGATCAACTTCTGAGCTCAGAATGGTCAGCAAGCATTGTAGGGTAGGATTCTGGGCAGAACAAACTAGTCCCAGCCACAGTCTGGCCCTCATGACCCCAGATCATACACTGGCACTGAAAATTCCTCTTCAAGCTAAATTAGAGATTATTGGCAGGGCAAAGGAAGGCAACTGAAATTCAAAGGCAAAGATTTTCCCTAAGAATTCTCTCAGCTCAGATGAAAAGGGAGAGAAACTGAGATGTGGATGAAAAGAGTGAGAAACAGAGGGAAAGAACCTAGGAAACAGAAAATTAATGGACAGAAAGAAATATATGGCTGGAGAGAAAAGACTGATACACTAGATAAAGAATGTATTTGGAAAAAAATCTATTAAATGGCAGAGGGGTAGAGAAATGGGAGGCAACTTTCTGTGGCAAGACAAACATTTTGGGTTGCAATATAAATGAGCATCTACTGCATTCACTTTTAGTATAGGAGTTCGAGTTGCATACATTTTCTGCAACAAGAACGATGTATTTCAATGTTGTGTGATAGTCTACCTGTCGGAACATTTAGTAATGTATTAGTTGCCAAGGCAACGACATATTTCTATGAAGCACATTCAGGGTCTGGCTTTCCCTTTTGGAGTTACACCCCTGTGGAGCACAAATAAATGTGACCAAGTTATGCATGAGGAGTCTGAATTTGATGAACCATAGCAAACATTAAATTGCCTACATTTTGTGCTTCTGCAGTATAATTTCCAGAAGATTATTGTCACAATGATTCGTTTTTCATGACTACAGTTCAAAAAATTGTAATTAGACATAGAAACTCAAATGTTCTCATAGCTAGGAAGGTCTATTACCACTTCATTATATCTGAAAGCTAAATTATGGTACTGTTGAATTGTTTTCTATTTACATAACCAGGATAACTGGAATATTCAAGACGCCCAAACACACATTCTTATATATATAATGCACTGCAACAGCTGATTGGTATACAGCATATATCTTAAAACCTGACATATGAATATGACATAACCCTATGCCATGTGTTAGATGATTGTTACCCCTCTCACTGACTCGTAACCTCTCTGTCATTTTTTCTTTTCTAAATTGTCACCTTTCTCTGCTTTCATGCTCTTGGTTGTCTCTTTTATCAATTATGTCTTTTCTTATGGAGGTTTCTTTTCACTATATATTTGCATATACCTTCATACATTTTAACCCTGACCAGTCTGGGATACAGCTAATACTGCTATCTAAATGTGTACTAGTAAAAAATAATGGGTGTTACAGAATTAATAACAAGGGAATGGTTTACATATAACTGCTGTTTAGTGAAGGCAATTTAATTTAAAAAGAATTATAAACTGTGAACCTCATACCAAAATCTGGGGTAAATGCCAAATGCCCTGTTTCAGCAGAGAACATCCCAGAAAATCGTATGATCTCCAAGCTCTTAACTGGCAAAGAAAGGTGAACACTAACAAGTCTGTAAAAGAAAACAAATGGTAAAGTGTCATTTTGGTGATTGGGACAAATTTTACATAGTTGCTCCCTGCAGACTTCCTCCTAAAAACATCATCACTTTTATTTGTTTAGGAGACTCAATTGTAAAACATGCCCTTCTCTGCAGTGTCCAAAACTCAAGTGTTTCCTCAGAAAAGATCTGAAGCAGGTAAACATAAACTGGGATGGTTTTTGGTTTTTTTTTACCAAAACCAGCAGATAATGAACACATCTTGTCTGTGAAGAAAGTCGTACTCTTTGCAAGATCCAATAGAAAACATTTTCAAAAACAGATCTCAAATGGCACTGCTGTCTGCAAAACCCAAACAAATATAACTGTTAGTGAGTGAACTGGGCATCCTTAGCATAGAAAGTTACTAATCACTGGGCAAGTCAGAATTCTCAACCCCATATTGAGTACAACAATGTTTTCTAAATATTTTTTAAAAGATTTCTAAGTATTTTAAGTAGATTGACATGTTACTGTTGTATACACCTCCCAGAAAGCAACTGATAAGCCAATGGCTGCTGAATGCTGAGTTGCACTAACTTATGGGGCCTTGATGTTATATTAAAATAACAGCTCTGTCAGAGTAGAAGACGGCTGGTCATAAATTCATCACATGATGTCAAATGTGTAATAGTTAGGTAGATATCAAGTCTATCATTCAGTCACAAAAATACATTAAAACCTTTTAATAAGAAACTAGGAGGAAAGTATCATAAAACTGAGTATATTGAGTGGTAAAAGTCTGCCAATAGGCTCATTTACTGATGGACAATGCTTCTGGATGCTCAGTTTAGTCTGAATTTAGGATGAGCATTTATCATTTCCAATGGAAAAATATAGTTGAGAAGTTAATGTAGCAGTCTGCTTGTATAATGGCAACTTTCACAGTAAAAGAACCTCTCAGGTTTAAAATCTGAATTTAACTGTGCTTTAAAACAAGTTATCAGTGGTCTGATTTGCTTTGTTGAATGTTTTAAAAAATTTACACTTTTTAACAAAGTTTTAATAAAATGCACATCTGACTGATGACAAACTGTCATCAGTAAGGCTACTGAATTTAAAAATACAACTACTTGGACAGCAACAGTGATGAACAACGATTTCACAGACAGCTGAAGAAGACAGCTAGAGGTCTCCAGAGACAAGTGTGAAGTTTACAGTGGGAGAAGGGCAGTTTTGTCTGATTTTCCACACTTGAACGAAACCTCTTCCACTTGACATTATAAGTGTTTCTAGTATGCTTTCCAGGGAAATTTGTAGTACTTGCATGGATATATATGATCTTCCCACAGAGCAGTTTCCAGTCAAAGCTAAGAAGCAATGTGAATCCTTTCAAGAATCAGTAACTGTCTGCCTGTCATCTGCTGCTTAATCCTACACACTTCGAAAATGAAAGACTGAGGATAAGGTCTCTGATCCATCAGATTTTGATTCCTCATACTGAACTTGTTACTATTAAACACTAATTTGTAGTCACGTACAGTAGAAGACATTACATTGGTCTTAGCTCTCACATGAAATATGGAAGAGTGTGATTCCAGTTTTCATCTGACTCAAGTAGAGGCAGAGATATGCATGCTATCATACTGAATAAACTAGGAAACGGTTGGTTGTTGTGGATTGCACACAGTCTTTTTCGTATGAAAAATGAGGGAGGGAAAGTTTTCAGTTCATCTCAATGTGGAACAGCAAGATTATGGAACTTGGAAGCATTCATAGGGCAGGAAATTTTTGTGCTCTGTACCTGTCTCTTGCTACACAAAAACCCTTTGTACTCATTTCTCATCTGTAAGCACATAAAAATGCATTTTATAATTTTCACTCCCAAAATCACTGGGAATTCTTCTGTTCTGTCCCTGAAGAGAAAACAAGGTGATATTGCTGATAACCCATTAACACTTAACAAGTCTACAATCACTGGATATCGCGCAAAATTATTATGTGGTTTGTAACCACTGAGACTCTAAGTTTATTTAAGATTGCTGTTCATCACAGATGCTGTTAAGTTACATGACTTAGAACGTTCTTTGATAAAATATTATACAAATGGCAAACAAACAGTGGGAAAGCAACACTTTGAAACATGCTATATTTTGCAATGTTTCAATGTATTCTAGATGCTTCTGAAGAGTGGGTGGGAAAGTAAATAGCTTTGAATGATCACTAGTAACTCTAGCTACTAGCCATAAAACAGTCTTATGTTTAGATGTCTTTCAAGGCATAGTCCTCAGTCAATCACCCGCTAGAGGTATCTATACTCTGCAACTATGTGGAAAAAAATAAATGGAAGATTGCTAAATGTTTCAGAATTTTGTGACTTAGTCTGTATTTCATAATGTTTTATCAACCCCAGTCTAAAAATCAATGCTTAAATTTATTTCATGCTTTTTGCCCTAGGTGTTTAAGATATTTTATTCTATTGTGCATATAAATGTCTGCAAAATCCAGACAATAGAGGCAGTCATGCAGAAGTAAGGCTCCCTCTCTCTTTTATTTTTAATTCAGATAAAACTTTAAAAGACAAACGAGTATTGTTACAAAGTAACACATACAAAACTGGGCACTGGTTAAGTAATTTTCAGTCGAGAATCCATCAAAAGATGGGGCAAAAAAAGTGTTAATTTATTAGTTTTAAAATTTAGGGAAAAATATTGAAATTCCTTATGAAGGTTTTCTGCAAGGATATTTTACTTCTGCAATCAAGCTCTGAAGTATTAGAAAAATAGAAAAATATACATAAACTGTCTACTTGCCCAATCTCAATATTATTATAGTAACCTTTTATTTCTCTTCATGTTTATGAACTCAGCTCCAAAGGTGTGGTTGTCGTCTTGGTCACCTTTCATGTTACGACATGATATAATACCAAGCTGTCAAAAAAAAATAATTTTCCTTTCTGAGAAAAAGGAGCATTTTCTTCTCTATGTGGACATTTCAGGAAGAGCTCCATCTCCTTTCAAGTCCTGTAAATTATAATTAAAATAAAATTTGTGTCATACAAAGCACAACTTATTCTCATTGTCTTGGATGTCATGGACAAAATACACTTATTTCATTTCAAACATTTGCACTGTTTCTTTAAACACACACACAAATAGAGTCCAAGATCTTTTTATTAGTTCTGACTTTAACAAACATGGTAGATGGTGGTTTCTACTCTACAAGTTGGTTGTTTATTTTTGTCCTCTGAGTGCTTCCTTAAGAGCACAACATAACAGTTGATGAGTAATTTGTCTGTTTTCATGCCTGAAGCACTCATACTTTGTCATCCCATGTCATAAGTGGATTCTTATCTCTCTATCCACCTCAGTTTTCCATTATTAGTTTACAAGAGTGCAATTTTCTTATTTTCATGTACAATATTGCAATGTTACATTAAAAAAAAAAAAACAAACCACCAAATCTATGCTGAAAGAACATAAAGATTACAAGATAGAGACCAAAGTTTCCTGTGTGATCTATTTTAGTCCATTCGTGCACACATATTCTGATACAGTGCTTAATTATAAACTTCTTGTCTTGTGCATAGTCATCACTGGCCAAATGGACAGGCCCAGAGTATGGTGATCAGCAGCACAAAGTCTAGTTGAAGACCAGTGACTTGTGGTGTAACCCAGGGATCAATACTGTTCAACATCTTCATTAATCATCTGTATGGCAGTGCAGACTGTACTCTCAAGAAGTTTGCAGACAACACCAAACCGGGAGGAGTGGCTGATATGTCAGAGGGTTGTGCTGCCATCCAGAGGAACCTTGACAGGCTGGAGAAATGGGCCAGCAGGAACCCCATGAAGTTCAGCAAGGGGAAGTGCAAAGTCCTGCACCTGGGGAAGAACAGCCCAATGCATTAATATATGCTAGGGTACACCCAGCTGGAAAGCAGCTTTGCAGAAAAGGACCTGGGGGTCCTGGTGGAAACCAGGTTGAACATGAGCCAAAGAAGGCTAACAGTATCCTGGGCTGCATTAAGAGGAGTGTTGCCAGCAGGTCGAGGGAGATGATCCCTCCCCTATAGTCAGCACTGGTGGGGCCATACCTGGAGTACTGTGTCTAGTTCTGGGCTCCTCATTACAAGGAAGACATGGACATACCGGAAAGAGTCCGCCGAAAGGCCATGACAATGATTAATGAACTGGAACATCACTCATATCAGGAGAGGCTGAGAGAGCTGGGACTGTTTAGCCTGGAGAGGAGAAGGCTCAGGGGGCAGCTCATCAGTGCTTCAAGGGAGGGTGCAAAGAAAATGGAGCCAGGCTCTTTCCAGTGGTGCCCAGTGACAGAACCAGAGGCAATGAACACAAACTGAAACACAGGAGGTTCCCTCTGACTGTCAGGAAACACTTTTTCACTGTGAGGGTGACTGAGCACTGGCACAAGTTGGCCAGGGAGGTTGTGGAGTCTCCAACCTTGGAGATATCCAAAAGCAGTCTCGACATGGTCCTAGGAAACCTGTAGAAAAGCCTGATCTGGGACCCAAGTTTCTTTTGCATCTGCTTTTGATTCAGTACAGCTCCAAGATGTGACTTCTGCATTCACATCAGTGTTTTTCCTCCTTCTACTCTAAATTGTGTCAGTTCTAACACGGGAAAAGTTGAGTGTCATGGAATCATAAAATCACAGAATCATAGAATAATTTGAGTTGGAAGCGACCTTTAAAGGTCATCCAGTCCAACCCCAATGCAATGAGCTGACTAGATCAGAGCCCTGTCCAACCTGACCTTGAATGTTTCCAGGGATGGGTCACCTACCACCTCTTTGGCCAACCTGTTCCAGAGTTTCACCAC
The DNA here is from genome assembly GCA_008921705.1 of Burhinus oedicnemus. Lineage (NCBI taxonomy): Eukaryota > Metazoa > Chordata > Aves > Charadriiformes > Burhinidae > Burhinus > Burhinus oedicnemus. The sequence continues at coordinate 4,687,578 of VFFE01008529.1, read as the reverse complement.
CCTCAGAGTAAAACATTTCTTCCTTCCATATAATCTAAATCTCGTCTCTTTTAGTTTAAAAAAATTATTCCTTGTCCTGTCACAACAGGCCCCACAACAGTTTGTCTCCATCTTTCTTAGAAGCCCCCTTTAAGAACTGAAAGGCCACAATAAGCGTCTCTCTGGAGCCTTCTCTTCTCCAGGCTGAATAACCCCAACTCTCTCAGACTTTCTTCATAAGAAAGGTGTTCCATCCCTCTGATCCTTTTTGCGGCTGTCCTCTGGACTCACTCCAACAGGTCCATGTCTTTCCTGTGCTAAGGACTCCAGAGCTGGATGCAGTACTTCAGGTGGGGTCTCACCAGAGCGGAGCAGAGGGGCGGAATTACCTCCCTCAACCTGCTGGCCACACTTCTTTTGATGCAGCCCAGGATGCGGTTGGCCTTCTGGGCTGCGTATGCACGTTGCTGACTTATGCCCAGCTTTTCATCCACCAGTACCCCGAAGTCCTTCTCCGCAGGGCTCAATCCCTTCATCCCCCAGCCTGTATTGATACCAGGTTGCCCTGACCCGCATGCAGGACCCTGCACTTGACATTGTTGAAGCTCATGAGATTCACATGGGCCCATTTCTCAAGCTTGTCCAGGCCCCTCTGGATGGCATCCCATCTCTCAGGTATAACGACTACACCACTCAGCTTGGTGTCATCTGCAAACTTGCTGAGGGTGTACTCGATCCCACTGTCTATGTCATTGGTGATGATATTAAACAGTACTGGTCTCAATACGGAACCCTGAGGGACACCACTCATCAGCAATCTCCATCTGGATATTGAGCCATTGACCACTACACCCTGGATGTGATCATCTAACCAATTCCTCATCCACTGCACAGTCCACCCATCAAATCCATATCTCTCCAATTCAGAGAGAAGGATGTTGTGGGGGACCATGTCAAAGGCCTTGCAGAAGTCCAGGTCAATGACATCCGTAGCTCTTCCCTTCTCCACTGATGTAGTCACTCCACCGAAGAAGGCCACTAGATTGGTCAGGCAGGACTTGCCCTTAGTGAAGCCATGCTGGCTGTCTCGAATCACCTCCCTGTCTTCCATGTGCCTTAGCATAGCTTCTAGGAGGACCTGTTCCATGATCTTCCCAGGCACAGAGATGAGTTCGACAGGTCGGTAGTTCCCAGGGTCTTCTTTTCTACCCTTTTTGAAAGGTATAGGGAAGACTCTTTCCCTTCTCTCAATTCTTGTGATCTTGCTGTAGCATTTTCTGCTAGTTCAGAGTAGCACTTAAAGGGGAATCTATGCTTAGCCTTTGCAGTCATACTATGATGTGTGCTCAGTGTCCAAGAGAAAATGACTGCATGTCATTAGAGAAATGTTACGATAATAGCTGGTGCATGCTTTTTGCCGAGGAGGTCTTCAGGAAAGTTAGTTACCTATCTCTAAAATACAGAAAATATTTAGAAATCTAGAAATCAACTACATTTTGGTTTTCTTTTCTGAAGATAATTTTGATGGGACTGAGAAAGCACACAGAATTGAGAGAAATGAGGATGAAACCCCCTCGCTGGATGCACAAGTGACCTCTTTGTAAATTTTACACCTCAGATACAGAGTGGGTATGCAACAGATTCTCAGGAGAGTTATTTCCTTATTTTGAAAGATTAGTGTGCACTGAATGTTGTTCTTATTCCTTTCTCAGAAATGTTTGAACTAACTGAACAGAAATTTCAGACTTGTATGAAAGACACTATCATGCAACATTTCAATCTCAACGATTTTACTTTAACTGAATTAAACCAAAAAAAAGAGAGAGAAATGGCACAATAGAAAGTGTCATTAACTGTGGTGTCACCTCTAGCTTGATGTTGGAGCACAATTTTTTCTGAGTATGTTAAAATCTTCATATAAAGGTGAAAAGAGCATGGCAATAACCTTCTTGCCTTCTTTGCTAGCTTATATGCAGACAGTATTTAAACAAAAACATATTCTCTGTACTGACATGGTAAGATTTATAGACACTCATCCATCCATATATTATCATACCAAGTTGTCAGGTTTCTTATTTCCATAAATGATGGGCAAGATTAAAACCTGAGAAGTTCAGCTACATTTAGTTAAGTGACGAAAAATACAGATGCTCACTGAGTTTATTCAATATCTTTTTCCTCTTGAGTTGGAAGAATTCTGGACTTTTTGCATGATTTTTATTTTTTTTAAGTACAACCAAGAATGATAGTCAGAACAAGGAACAGGTAAACAAAACCATTTTTTTTTCTCTGTCCAAATAACCATTGATTGACATTATTATACACACTCCTGAACATAAGTCTGACTGAAGTTTTGCAAGAGATATGTGTGAAATAGAAACACTGCTTTCTCCCAAGAGATAAATGATCACAGATATAATGATTTTTTTATCCTCTGATGGCACTCGGGCAACGTATATGAATAAAGTTATTTCTGTGCATAAATATGTTCAAGCTTGTGGTAAATCATAATTTTTAATTTAATAATAATTCAGAAGTATAATTAATGGTAATTCAAAATGCCTATACAACATGACTGTATTCACACTTTTCATGATATTAAAATTGTCATCTCAAATATTTGTTAAAGGATGCTGGACTCAGAATGATTTTTGGTATGATCATTTTCTTAAAGCTTTGTAGAGGATGCTTTCCAAAGTGTGTCTCACAGTGTCAAATAATTTTGTGTTTACTGCTAACTCAATAAGAAAAAATTGGTGACTTTAATCACAGGGCAGGTGTCATTTATTTTTCTTTATTTTGAAAACAGACTTTTGGGTTGTTGGTGGTTGGGGGGTGTGTGTGTGTGTGATAGTCTCCTAAAATCAAAACTAGTCTCTTTCTTTTTTGTCTGCTTTATCCTCAGTTTGCAAATATTTTCAGCCAATGAAGAACTGCATTTTTCAGCAAATAATAAATTAACTGGGGAAAAAATTCTGTTTTGTATATGAATAGCATACATTATAGTATATACATTAAATACATTCATATACAGATATAAGATTGTGACTTCTAGTGAAGGAAATGGTCAAAATAGTCTGGAAAGAAATCTCATACCAAATGTAAAGGTCTTATTAAGATGTACACTTTTTGCCTTTAGCACAGCAAAGATAACAGCTGTATTCTGCCCGTGCTTTTTAGCATAAGCTCAATTAGGGGACTCACCTGCAGGATAATTTAGACCTTGGGCATATGAGATGTTGTTCTAGCATGCCTAATATGGCTGTATAATTGCAAATGAAGTCTTCCTAAAGATAGTTTCATCCCATCCTGAGATGGCAATTGCAGTCAAGCTTAATTGAATTAATACATGCATTTCTACCTAGTCTACTTAATACCCTAAAGAAAACGAGAATGATCACTCGTTCATACCTGTGTCTGATACAGGCAAGTAACAGATGCATAGAGTAACAAGAAAAGCATACAGCCATATGCTTCCAGCTTTCTGAAGTCTTCAACTAGAACTTCCAACTGCACAATCGCCTCTCCATCTTTCTGTTTAATAATCACCTGAAGACATTTTTAGAGGAATTTATCAAATCACGTTCTTTATACATTTGAATTCAGTCTTCTAGAAGATCATGGCACCATGATGGATTAGTTCTGTAAAAGAGAACAGAGTGAAAAACAATGAACTACAGGTTTATAACAAATTCCCTGTGCAAAGCCTGTGATACAAAGATCCAAAAAGAGGTGTAACTGCTCCCTACAACAGCTTCCTATCACCTTTTCATAATTCATCTTATTTTAAAATATTTTCAGGTATATTATCCCAGCATTAGTCTTTCATGGACTAAATTAATTCTGATATTAAAGAAAAACACACAACAGTAATATACACATACTGTTCAATACTAGAATTTGCTTCAAATAAGGGGTGTTTTTCTCTCCAGATTTCACTTTTAAAATAAAGCTGTCCCAGTTGTTTGCAGTTATAAAACCATGGTGGTCTAGTGTTAAAGATGTACAGTGAACTTTCTCCTAATGAGAGAGAAAAGTCTACCAAACTATTCAATCAACTGTAGCACATAATACCTCATTCCTTATCATTTTCTTACATTTTCATTTTATTTGAAAAAGGTGATCCTGAAAGAGGCGAGCATAATGAGAGAACATAGAATTCATAGCTGTCCAAAATGAGTGCAGATCATTCACATGATATAGAGAACTTACAAAATATATCAATACAGATTAAATGAAAATGACTTGAAAAACACAAACACTGCTTATTCAAGATTTTTAAGATTAATAATACGACATGTTTAATGTTCTTAATGCTATGACATTAATTCTGTTTAGTAAGAACTAGTAAGAAGAAGAAATCTATGTAATATTAAAGTGAATGACATCTAAATAAAACTTGGACTTTTGGATTACACATTCTTTCTTCCGTTATTAGCCTGGTCAGCATGATGGATATTTGAGATAAATTTGTTATTAACAGAACCATATTAGCTTCTGCTATGTAGTCGTATGGGTTTGAAAAAGCTAATTTTCACTGAAGTTGGCAGGTATTGCTATAAATCTTAAACATATTCTTTGGCTACCTCTTAATCATAAATGCAATAGCAGCAGCAAAGTATGTTAGTATCAATTAGCTGAAAATGGCTTGACATTGACGAAACTTCTGCTTGTACTAATTGTTTAAAACATGCACATTATATGCAACCTGATGATATATAACATATTCACTGACACAATTAAATACAATTTGCTAGCTCTTTTTCAGTTCCTTTTTGAAGAACAGTATATTGTAAAAAGTTGGTGCTCTTTGGATTCTGATCTTGCAAAGATTACCACAAGTTTAATTTTGTACTTTGACTATTTTCACATAAATAACCCTAGTCACCACCCACCCTCCTCCCAGACAGGACCATTTAAAGACTTTATTATTTATTTTTACATATAAATTATAAGCAGAAAGCTTTAAAGTATAAAAGCTTGTATTGACAACTCACTGCATTAAGTAAGCATCCCAGGTAAGTTTTCGGGTGTTTATTTTAAGACAGAACGATGAAATTGATCAACAACTTTTCCAGAACAGATATATACTGATATGACAGACTAAAACAAAATGTAATCTTATTTTTGTTCTAGAATATTTCAAAGCATTTTCAAAGAAAGTGGATGTTTAGAGTGCATTGTGCCACACTGCAAATTACCTGTCAGGAACTTGCACTAAATACTGTACTAGTGCAGGGCCCGTCCTGATCTCACTTGCCACAAACTGAAGCACAATCAGTTTATGGCTATGAGCAGAGATGCACTAATCTTAAAGAAGCATAAGCAAAATTACTCCCACAGAAAAATCTGCAGACTTGGACTTTTCCATGGAAATAAGAATTGTGCCGAATGCTTTAATATTATTGCCAAGAAGATCATAACTTCACAAAGGAATGGAGAATTCATATGTAAATCATATTACGGAATAGGAGAATATGCTACATATAACAATACAACATTAACAATATTGGACCATTAATTCACATACATACAGATATTCATTTTTATGAAGGCTGAATCACAGTTACTCAAATACTTTCTCATAAGATACAGTTCTCTGTTTGCAAACACTTTGAGATTACACCATAACAAGATGCACATTTTGTTTCATTAGGATACTCAAGGATGTTAGACAGAAAAAATAAGGTAGGTGAGCACTGTAAGTGAACCTGAAGCAAAACTTGTGTGATTTATCACCTCCAAGAGAGGGAAAAATCATAGAAAGGACTTCTGAGGGAATTACACAATTTGCACTGGCCTAACAGGAAACTATAAACTTCATAGCTGAGTGCCGTTTTTGACATTGCAGGATTCACATGTGATCATGCCTGATTCTGAAGATGGTTGCAGACAGTAATGACTGAGGGTCAGTTTCAGGGATGTATAAGCCAGATATGGTAGACAGAAGAGATGTTATCCAGAGGGACCTTGACAGACTTGAAGAGAAGTCCCATTTGAAATTCATGAAGTTCAACAAGTCCAAGTCCAAGGTCCTCCACACGGGTGGAAGCAATCCCCAGTATCAATACAGACTGGGAGATTAATAGATTGAGAGCAGCCCTGCAGAAAAAGATTTGGAGATATTGGTAAACAAAAAATTAGATGTGATCTGGCAATGCGCACTTGCAGCTCAGAAAGCCAATCATATCCTGGGCTGCATAAAAAGACACGTAACCAGCTGGTCAAGGGAGGTGATTCTCCCTTTCTACTCCATTCTCATGAGTCCCCACCTGGAGTAATGCATCCAGCTCTGGAGTTCCCAGCATAAGAAAGACATGGACCTGTTTGAGTGGATCCAGAGGTGGGCCATGAAAATGATCAGAGGGATGAAACACCTCTCCTATGAAGAAAAGCTGAGAGTTGGAGTTGTTCAGCCTGGAGAAAGGAAGGCTCTGAGGACACCTTATTGCAGCCTTTCAGTTCTTAGAGGGATTATAAGAAAGACAGAGAGAGACTTTTTATCAAGACCTGTAGTGACAGGACAAGGGGCAACAATTCTAAACAGAAAGAGGATGTATTTAGATTTGATGTAAGGAATTAATTTTTTATTATGAGTGTGGTGAGACACTGGAACAGGTTGCCCAGAGAAGCTGTGGATATCCCCTCCCTGGAAATGTTCAAGACTAGGTTGGATAGGGCTTTGAGCAACCTGATCTAGTGGAAGGTGTCCCTGTCCGTGGCAGGGGGGTTGGAACTAGATGATCTTTAAGCTCCCTTCCAACTTTAACCATTCTATGTATCTATAAACAGTGGAAAGCCAACGATCAAGACACTTTTTCTAGAGAAACCTGTCATGTAAGATATGTGTGAAATCTGTTTCTCACATGATGTCTCTAACCCCTAGATTAAGAGTTGGCCAAATGATTATATTAAATCAGCATTTTGAGGAGGAAGCAGAAAAGCCAAAAAAGTAATAAGGAAAGTACTTGGGTGCTCGGGTGTTCTGAATAGTGTGTTTCAGCAAATTGACTAAACTGCTCCCTGTGCTCTTTGCACAAAGCAGCTTTCTTTTGATGTTTAGTATGATAATAATAATAATAATATTAATAATAGTAATAGTAATAATAATAATAATAATAATAATAATAATAATAATAATAAATATGTTACATAAAAAAGGTTAGAAATGAAAGTTATAAAACCAAATGAGATAGTCCAGTTGCCCAGTTTTCATGCATCTAGTATACGTAGTCCATATCAGATGAATCTAAACTTCCTTCCAGTTTATGGACTTGAGTGAGGATAATGAAGACAGTATTCCACCAAAAGCACACATGGGCAAATAACATTAAAAGCTTAGTCATTCGCCTTTAATGAAAGATACGTTTGTTGCTAAACTGAGAAGGTAAATTGCACCTTAGATTGCAAAAATAACCCCCAAACCTTTGGCTTCTGTGATCGTAATAGTGGCATAAAGTACTACTGAATGTAGTAAGAAAATCAGGATTTAACATATAAATTAATAACAAAGCTCTCTTTAGCTTAACTTAGAAGATTTGGTCTTCAATAACTTGGTCTTAAATATTATGAGTCATCCTAAGTTTCTAGTAGTTGTTTTAAATAAAATCTATGAGACCAACAAGAGCTATCAATATAAATTCAGTATAATATTATATATTTCATTCAAGTCTCTGGTACAGAAGTAAACAGTCAAAATCTGAACTTTCTTGACAATAGATAAGATACATTACTTTTGTTACAATGTAATAAATATAAGAAATTCCACTTATCTGAGTTTATGATATAGTTTGTCCGTTAGAACTTGCTTGAGCTAGCGAGTCATCAGCTTTAATTTTTTGCCCTTCTGGAAGAGATTTAAGCTGATAACCACTATATCTCTTGACTTTTTTTTTTTTAATTAGTGAAAATAACACTTTATTCCTCTTGTAATATAGTTCTGTAAAGAAAATCAATTAAAATATGCTAGAAAAAACAGAAAAGCTCAAGGTCAGGACTCATTAGTCTTCAGGATTCTCACTTAGGGGCCAGAGATATAAATTTTAGTCCCACTTCTATGGATTTTTTCATATATTTTTCCACAACACTCTTGCTATATAAAACTACATGGATCTTGCAAAACAGGCGCAACAACCGATACAGCATTCAGAATCACAGAACTGCTGACATCTGCAGAGCATCTAGTCTACCCCCCTTCCCACCCCCTTGCTCAAAACCTACAGTAGGTTGTCCTGGACGATACTCAGTTGAGTTCTGAGTATTTCCAAGGATGTGAACTCCACAACCTTTCTGAGACATTTGTACCGCTGTTAAATCACCCTCACACTAAAAAGGTGTTTTCTTATGTTTATATACCATTTCCTGTGTTTCAGTTTGTGCCCATTGTCTCTTGTCCCTCTACTGGACACCAGTGAGAAAAGCCTGTCTCTGTCTTCTTCACGTCCTCCCATCAGATATCTGTAAACATTGAAAAGATTCCAATTCCCCCTGAGCCTTCTCTAGGTCCCAGTTGTCTTAGCCTTTCATCATATGAGAGATGCTCTACTTAAACATCTTAGTGGCCCTTCACTGTACTCTTTCTAGTATGTCCATATCTGTCTTGTACTGAGGAGCCCAGACCTGGACATAGTGTTCCAGATAGGCCTCACCAGTGCCTGGTAGTGGTGCACAATCAGCTCCTTCAAGCTGCTGGGCACATATTTCCTAATGCAGCCCACAAGACTGTCAGCCTTCTTTGTTGCAAAGGCTCATTAAGGCTCCTGTTCAACTGAGTGTCCACCAGTACACCTAGGTCATTCTCTGTAGAGTTGTTTTGCAACCAGTCAGCCCCCAGCCTGTCTTGGTGTATGACGTTATTTCTTTCCAGGTGCAGGACTGCATTTCCCTTTGCTGAATTCATGAAGTTTCTGTCAGGTCATTTGTCCTGCCATCAAGCTTTCTCTGAATGGTAACATATTTGCCTGTTGAATTAGCCATTCTTCCCATTTCCATGTGTCCTGGAGATCATAGCTTAATGTTTTAGCAACTAATTTTTACCATCATTCTCACTGTCTCTCTTTCTAATGAATTAAACTATAACTTTATAGAGTGTTATGAACATGTCTTGAGGTGCTAGATGTAGGTATGAGCTTCCTTTTGGATGAAGAAAAGTAAAGTCTGAGTGTTGTGCTTGTTAGCTTAAAATTTAAAACTGTTACAGAGGAGGTGTACAGCACCTTTTTTCCCTTAAAAAAAAAAAAGTGAATTTATACCAAAATTAGTCTGTGACAGAGTCAAACTACTCCAGAATATGAATTGTCTGCCACTCATACTCATGGCATCAGCTCTTAACTCTGTCCATGTAAATTACTTAAGCCACACGTTACGCTACATAGGATCATCAAGAGCTCACAACAACAAATTATTGCCATTTCCTATAACTACCTGTACAGAGTACTCCCACAAAGTTCAAACTCAAAAATAAAAGCTATCTAGCAGTAACTGCTTTAAACTTGTGTCTTAAGCTGTGACTCCTTATGAACAACTTGATCTTATTAAGTGGTAACTGGCTGAGCAGGAGCATTTTGTACCATAAGTCAATGGCTATAAGAACTCTCGTACACAACAATTCATGTTTCAATTCAGAAACTGGGAGAATTGCAAGGGTATAGATACAGTAGTGCAGCAAGAAGGAGTATTATGAATGAAACTGTACTTTTTTAGACACTAGCTGCCCTAATTTAGGTTTGCAAAAATCTTATTTTCAGTGGCAGACATCATAATTTCAGTGTCTGATGTTAGAGGATCATAAAAGAAAGCATGGAGGTGTAGTTTAGTTGTGAAATAGGCTTCAAACTACACAGTAGTGTTGTGATTGGGATTTTCATAAATGCACAAAACCAGAAGTCCAACTGCCTGACGATGCCCATATAGGAAAAAGTGAAATAATAGGGAGCGAAGTACCTCACAAATGAAATGTTAGTTGGGATAATTTTCTGGACTAAAACAACTTTGAGTTGATCCCGACTGCTGCTTTAGTTGCATAAAACCTGAATAAGTCTTTAAAAAAAAAATATTTCAAAATGTCCTACTTCTAACACATTAAATATTGTAGATTTACCAAAGTTTGGCCAAATGTCTTACCCAGATATTAATTTAAATTGGTGTTTACATCGTGAAAAATGTAACAACTATTGCAACATTATATATATATTAGAGGACAAAGTCTGAAAGGTAAGGTTTTCTTTTCTGTTCAAACTAATATTTTACATGGCTTTGGTGGAATTTTTGGTAAGCAATAATCTTATATGATTAGTGAGCAACTCTGCAAATCAGAGCTTAATGCTTTAACAACTAGCTTTTATAATCATTCTCTCTCTCTCTTTCTAATGATTGAAGTATACCTTTATAGAGTGATATGAATGTTTATTGAGTAGATGAGGCTTACCTGGATTTCCACTGTGTATCTATTCTTCAACCTCTTGCAAACCTACAGTTCTTGCAAATTATGCAAGAAAGATTTGTCATAGGAAATTACGTGAGACCACTATATAAACTTAATTCAGATCTCAGTGGGCATTCAAGTGGTAGTCCTACATGTAAAAAACAATATGCCTGCACATATACCTCAATATTTTGTAATAAATGGAGAAAAACAAAGCAAGTCAGAGAATTAACTAAACAGTTAGAATCTGGTAGATACATTTGTGATTAGATTGTTAGAAATAAATAATTTTAATTCCTATGCTTCTCTCTGATAATAATTATAGTATTACATAGAATACCAGTAACTTGTATGGTTACTGTAATTTTAAGAGACAAGGAGAAGCAAGTTCATTTTCAGGTTGGTACTTTACTGTAATTATTTTTTGTTATGCTAAAAATAACTTGCTTGGCTGCTATTCTGATATTTAATATTTTATCCAAACAGTTTCACTCTTTATCTTAATGACTAGTTAATTCTCAAATTTGTAATTTTTTCAGAATAGTATGAAAGAAGAAAACGGAATATGAATGCTACAAAATTTGTTACAGGATTTGGGAATCAATTTAATGCCTAAAGCTGTATTTTACTGCATGCATTTGAGATCAGAAGTATACTGTATATACACACACATGTACATATAATTATAGCTACGCTCATTGAAAAGTTGCAAAGTTTGCTATCATCTTAAAATAGGTTTAAAACACCAGACATATCAGTAGTACTTAAATAATATGGTACTTTTTGGTGCACACATTCAATTATAGTTTTCTGAAAGGGCAGAAGAACATTTGCCTTTTAAGGAAAACAGACACACATGTATTTAAATCTCTATATAGTTACACAGAGAAAATGTTAAGTACCCAAAAGTGAAAAGTAATAATACTCTCACAGAAAAGAAAATAGAGATTGCATTGTACAATACAATCATCTCAGCATTGAATCATTATGAAGGAGAAAGCATAGTGAGTATAAGGATGTGAACATTATTGTGGAAAAGTTAATGTTTTGATAATCTGTTTTTTATGATTTAAACAATTGCCTGGTAACATGTTTTAATGGGTTGAAAAAAATCTATTCCAAGTAGTAGCTGGGGAAACCTCTTATGCTTAAGCTGTTTCACTCCCCAAGTTATTAAGAATTTGGATACTCTAGTGCTGTTTTGAAATCACATAGCAAATATCTTTCCATACCTATACTGGCAAATGAAGAAGAAGCTGCCCACCTTTTCCCCCTCCCATACAATCTAAACAGATATGTCAATAAAGAAAGTATTGCTGGAACTCAGAATCTTCTCAGTCTTGGTCTTGGTCAAAGAGACAGATCAAAAGCTAATGAACTACTATGCTACATAACAGTGAAAAATATGGTATAAAGAGAAAAAACAATAGTTGGCAGGAATAGCCACAAATTTACACCATAAATCATGATCTTGTGTAGACGTAATATATATTAGAATAATGCAGTGCTTGTTATGCTAAAAATAACTTGCTTGGCTGCTATTCTGATTTTTGTGGGTGATTTTTCTTTATCAATTTATGCATCAGTTATCAAAGCTATATTTAGTATGTGCATTGTAAACTTCATGTGCACACACACCTAAGATATATATATAGCCTGCATTAATAAAAGCTCAAAACATCTAACAGCCTTTTCGTAAGCTTGTCTTTAATATAACCCTGAGGGACTGGAAAGTACTATTGTACATTCTAAAGGATACGGAGCTGAAGGACAGAAAAACTAAAGACTTGTCAACAGGACAAAGATTGTGGTAGCAGCTTCTGTAGAGTAGCTCTTTGAGTGTGTGTCTGTTAATACTCCTTTGCAAGTGAACAAAAAATGCTTTAACTTGGGGCATCATTGTGTTAATAGACTCAGTCTAGTATACATTTGCTGCTTCACTCCTGAAAGCTACCCATAAGATCAAATACTGAATCTGGGAGAGAGTAAACCCATGAGACTGAAACTTTCAGAGCAAGAAAAAACATGGCCTGAAAGCATCTCTTAGTGTAACCTCCAGAGTGTTTGAAATGTAGGTAGATCAAGAAACAAAGGACTTTTCTGAACTCAGGGCTGGGTTTTTTGGCCCATTTCCCTTGGTCATTTTCTCATCTATTGGTCAAATGGCTGTTATGCTAGAAAGAATAGAAAAAACGTCCAAGAAATAATTTTACCAAAGAAATATTAAGGTGTAACTGCTATATGTAGTCTTGGAATATTTTAATTTAATTTTTTGTGAAGCTCAGGCTGAAAGGATCCTCTGTTGCTCTACCTGGAATTTTGGAATGTTTGAAAGCCTATTGTAGTAAAGATAAAGTTCAATATTGCCAATTAAAATTTTCCTATCCCCACCTTTTTTTTTCTTCTTTCTGCCTAATGTAATTGGCCTTCTTGTTTTATTTAATTTTTTACATTTGATATTATTATTTTGATTATTCTGTTAAGACATCTGATATCTGCCCTACTCTTATACCTTTTACTTTAGAATATATGAGTCATTATAATTGCAGAACAGCTGGTTTTATCTAGCCACTAGATTCTTACCCTGTCTTTACCTTCTAATTCAGAAAATAGATGAAAACTGTTGAAACTTTTTCAGACTTCCCTTTCCATTTTAGAATTTTTTGTAATTTAGATCTCAAGGTAAATTCAATGGGGAGCTTCCCTTTCAGTTACGGAGATATTACACCAGACTTCTTTTTCACTCTGTGTGTTATGATATTCATGTTTATTAATTTCATGTTTATGAATATTATGTCCATTAAAAAATATATTGCACAGACATCTAAACACATTGTTCTATACGATGATCATACTGAGATACTTGTAATTCTTCACATTAATTCAATAACAGTATTACCTTTCAGTTCCCCATCAAAGCAGATGATTGTAATACATCATGGTTCAATACTCGTGGCAGATATCCTACCAGAAGACTACAGAGCACAAAACTTTCAACAAATTGTGGAATGCTATCCACAGGCTGCAGCTTGTGTCTCCGCTTCTCAAGGCCTCTGCTATCACACCAGGTCTGAATTTCTCTGCAATATTTCACTGTGTTGGAGTCAAATATCTTATTGTGCATAGAATAACTGCTTGTTACAGCTGTCCATATAAAACCACAGTTGCACAACACAAATGTATCTTTTCACTCTTTTTTGGCCCATGAAATTAGCAAATAGGATTTCTTCTTGACAGCAGAAGTTGTGAAAGAAATCTCCATGTAGGTTTTACAACTGGGTCACTTTTCCATAGAAAGACAATTATATCTTTTATCTGAGAGAGCTGTAAGATTGAAACAAAAAGTCTTCCACCTAAGTAAGATTTTTTTGTGCGTGTTAATATTATACTAATTAGCAGTGCTCTACTTAACTTTTTTCCACAAGGTCAACAATAGTAATTAGAACAGATTGAATGCAGTGAATTAGGTCCTGAAGGATGTTATGCTCAAAATCTTGTTTATGGGCAAAGAGGAAGCACATCTTATATATATATAAATAAAATGAAGAATTTATCTTGAGAGTCTAATCATTAGATTAGATCAGTCCAGATCTAATTGCTATAAAAAACCAGAAAGAATAATGATGCAACTACAATTGTTCTACACACACTTCTTAGTTTCTACTGCTTTTCCTGGTGTAGTGCTCACCCTTCCCCTCCTCCTCTGGGCCCAATGTCCGTGATTTCGCACCAATGAGAAGGAAGCGTTATGATTTGTCAGCATTTTGGAGTCCTTCACCAGGAGGAATATGATGTTCATGTTGATGGTTTCTTCTTCAGCCCTCTAGGATTGACTTGAGATTATTTTTATGTGTTTGCTAACATGCTTCTACACTTTTCTCTTTCTTGCTTGGCCTACAGCTCCGGGTTACCTCCATATTTATTATATATTATGACCTTTATGTGTGTGAGATACTATTTCTTTGTTTCTCTTTGTTAACCCTAAAACCAGTTCTGCCCAGTTCCAGATCTCCCTTTCTTTAACTGACCATGGGGGCTGTTGCTTATAGCTGTGGTGCCTCCAGTGCCAGGCCTGTGACCCATCCCTTCTCATCCCATGCCTGCACACTATGTCGCATCCTGTGCCCTTCTCAAGGCCTCTGCTATCATACGAGGCCTGCATTTCTCTATATCATTGTGTTAGAGTTGTAAATATCACATTCTACACAGTGCTTGTTACCCCTCACTGTGTGAAACTATGGCTGTACTACAGAAAGATAAACAAAAGTAAAACAAATTAGCCCGAACCACCTGGTCAATTAGAGAAATTGCTCCCACAGCCAACTTTATTGAGACAAAGCTAAAGACGGGTCAAGTTCAGCCAGAAAAGTCTGACAAGCCTCAGTTCTGAGGACCTGCAGATCCATTGCAAAGCTTATGGCCTGTTACCAGCAATAATTATAGCCCTACACTATGGGGCTACATGGTTACAAGGCGCGCTAGTTTATATGACAGACATGATGAAATGCCTCTCTGCGTATATGTAAGTAATATAGTCCTAGAGACAAGTTCAGTAGAAGCCAATATGGGGAAACAGGAATGCTCAGTGCCTCAAATGTCGGCTCCTTAAAGGTGTTAATCCTGATTTTTTCCATTAAACAAGAAGAATGATAAAAGCATATTTGTGCGGCTCCTTAAAGGTGTTAATCCTGATTTTTTCCATTAAACAAGAAGAATGATAAAAGCATATTTGCTTGGAGGATGATTTTCTTAATATGATTTCAATATGTTTATTTTAAAATAGATGAAAACATTTCAATGTACTAAAACATAAACAAGAAAATTTAAATATGAAAGTAACAGAACAAAAAAATTTTGCAAGGTATATACAATGAGTTATTCCTCTAAACACAAGCATTAAGTACTAACAAAATAAACCTCTGGAGTAGGGATGTTGAAGAATGGTCACACAGACAGCAGTAGAAAAAACGCTATTTTAATGACAGATGCAGGCTTAAAGCAGTTAGCTCCGGTTCACCTGTTACTGAATTCAGTTTTAGCAGAAAGAAAACATATGCTGTTCCCTTGCAGCAGTGTATGACTACAGCCTTGCAGTATACAACTATAGTGTCTGATAAAAAGCCTACTGAAATCAAAAGGACCCACAAAGATGTAAGAATCCACCTTGTGATTTTAAGTATCAGTGCCTTTTGTATCTGTTTCTCATGCAACTTATCACATGGACACGTCTGTGTCATGAATTTTAAGCCCATATTTAGTAGTGATTTTTCATTACAAAAAGGATTTGTTGACAAAATTGTATTGTCTCTGAAAAGTGATTGTTTCTCCCAGGGAAAAAAAAAAGCTATTTTATTTAAAAAATCTACTTGGAAAGGAAGGTGTAAGGTAAAGAGGGTGTTCTTTCTTTCTTTTGTTCATGAAAAGACAGCAAAAATATTATATTTAGATTATTATATGTAATTAAATAAAAGAAACAACTGTCTGAAGGTGTAAAAGGTGGTACTATATTTTGATAAATCATTAAAAATTGTAACTATTTTCCTGCACTGCATGGAAGCAAATTACCATTTTAAAAGAATTTGTAGGCTTTGGTTTTGTGGGGGGTTTTTTTGTTGATGTTGTTATTGGGTTGTTGGGGCTTTTTTGGTTTGAGAATAAAAAATATGTCTTTATTATACCTCCCTTAGATATTCTCTAAGGGTGTACAAGCACGTTTGACAAACAATCTACGTAGTATCAGCACTAATGTCTGGACTCCTAATTGTTCTGCAGCTTTGAGGAGGTAAAAGAGGTTCTTTCTTGTCTTTCTTTCCTAATAACAAGGTGAAATTCAAACCCTACAAGTCTCACACCTGCAGCTCAGGGAAATAAAATTATTCTGATAAAGTGCTGCTAACTCACTGACCAATAGAGTATAAGATTTCTACTAAATTTTTTCATTCCTTTCTGAAATTCCTAAACCACTTAGTCAACATGTTGTTCAGGTCTGTATAAATTTTTATTATGTTAATTCAAATGCAATTATATGTTTTGTTGTGCTTCATTTTTCATTACGTTTTTAAAGAACATAATGTAAAGAGAGTAAGCGTGATATTTTCAGATATTTATTAGAAAATATTTAACTTTTCTACAGGAGAAAAAGAAATACTTTTCTTTACTTTTGCACCTTTATTTATGAAAGTAGGACCACGTATACAGAGAAAACTTCTTTTGTATAGGTCAAATGTCTCTAATATGTAAAGATTTAATGCAGGAAAATGTACATTATAAAGAAACAAGATGCTCTATTGTCAAAAAGTTTTCAAAAATCCATGGTAATTTGTTATAACATTGTTGCTCTCAAACAATCTCTGTTCGAATTGGTTTGATTTTTTACCATGAATCCAACCAGACTGCCTTGTATATAACAGCTTGAAATAATCATAGCTATATATGTTTTGATTTTTCTGCCAGACAATCATATTTTATGGTGAAATACTGTATTTCAATAATATCATGCATGCTCAGTAACAAACTCACAGATGTATGTAAAATTTGATAATACTTGGCATTGTTAATATCCTATTGCAGAATACAGAGATCCAGAAGTATCGCTTTTTTTGCCAAGGATTTTTTTTTCATTGAGTGATGTCACTAGAGTTAAATATCAGGCAAAGCTTCTCAAGTACCACTTCAGGTAATACACCACTTAAATTGCTAGAAGCAGTACCTCTCATGATCATGGAGATGTGGGAGAGCAAATAGTTGTCACTTTCTTGAGACCTATGATGTCCCTTTTCCCAAGTCTCTTTTCCCAACCTTTAACCCTTCCAAAGATAATTAACACACTCATTTTTTAAAGCAGAAAAATAACTGAGAAATGGACACAATTGCTTCTTAATTTGATTTAGTCAACCAAAACTTACTTCCTTTAATAACATTTATGGCTTTTACCAGATATTAATTAGTGATACAACTACCCCATTATTAAATCTCTGCCAAGCACATTAAAGTCTAATATGCCACTATTCTCCAAATAACTGTTTGTGCGAGCCATGAATACAGTTCAGAAGAAATAACAATGATTTAATTTCTTTCTAATATTTTGTGTAACTGAAGTTCTCAAAATAATAAAAATTATAGCATAGTACTTTTGGCACAGTTTATGTTAAAAGGTATCATATAAACACCAAGAACTTCAAGCTTCAGGTTTATATCAATTGTGGTGTCATCATATAATATGGTATTATGTTCCCTCTTGACAATTCTCTATTCTAGTTACTTATATTATCTGGAGGAATAATGACACTAGAGATTAATAGAGAAGTTAGGTGTGAATTAGGTCTCAATCAACTCCCTCACCTACCAAAAATGTATTTAGCTCATCAGCAAAGTCTGTTTTTTCAGTGCAGCTTCCTGGATTGTTTCCATCCTCTTCTGTTTGTTGTTGTTGTTAAAATAGCTACAGGAATCTTGTCTTTGTTAGTTTGAATTCTTTGTGATCCATTTAATTAGAGTGATGCAATAAGGGGTATAGACTCTCACAATCTTGATAGCTTTACATTAGTTATCCATTTAGCACTGCCAAGGACTCTCTTACTCATGACAGCTTTGGATTTTTACTGTCCCCTTTTGCAGATTCAACGAGCATTTTCAAAGTTTTCTAAACATTGATACTAACATATAACTTGTTATGATTTCATTTTCTGCTTTCCGCTGTTTCCTGGACTGTCATAAATCCAGCAAAAATTGTTTTATAATAATCTTTCAGTATCTGCTGAACTCTCTTTACTGGGTTCAAATCATGCCAGGATTTCATTTCTTTGACCACCTACATGGTGTTTTAAGGGATAAAGTCTCTATTCTTCCCTTTGATATATTAACAGGAAGAGCAATGACTCTCAATAGGAAAAGACTGGGAAACCATTCTTTTCTAAACCAAGTTGACTTTAATTCTATTTACCATAATATTCATCAGGGACTTTTCAGTTTTCTTTGTTTCATTTCAGTTAGAAAGGTAGAAAGCAGTTTGATTCAACATTTCAGTGTTATATACTCATTAAGTAAATTAAAGATTATATTTGTGCAGAAAATCACCATTTTCCCTTCTTTGACATCTTGGATTTTCTTATTCTGACAAAAACAAGTGAATACTTGTTTGTCCTGCAGATTTGAACAAGCTGTAGACTTGAAAGGGATAAATTATTTTGTTCTTGTGAATCATCAGCAAAATTGGCAGTCTCAGTCTTGGTCATGAATCTTTTTAATTGGCAAAATACCCCGTTTTAATCAGCATATGCACAGTAACATTAATCCATATGTCTCCTGCTTTTTAGCTTATTTTGGTAGAAGCAGGGTTCTATTCTTTATCTCTGTCTTGGTAGCTTCTCTAGTCCTAAATGATTTTCTCACTAATGCTCAACCCATCTAAAATTTTCTGAATGCTATTGCTTACTGGCTTGCTATGTATTTCTTCTATAGCATTATTATACTAGATGTGCTAAAACAAAGGAAGAGATGGCTTGGATGGTATCTGTCAACCTGTCCTGGTTTGAGGTAAAGCAGGACGAATGTTCAGTATGAACTGGAGTCAAAGGCAGCCAAATGGTACGCTACAATTGACATTGCTAATGCATTTTTCTCTATTCCTTTAGCAGCAGAGTGCAGGCCACAGTTTGCTTTCACTTGGAGGGGTGTCCAGTACACCTGGAATCGACTGCCCCAGGGGTGGAAACACAGCCCTACTGTTTGCCATGGACTGATCCAAACTGCACTGGAGAAGGGTGGAGCTCCAGAACACCTGCAATACATTGATGACATCATCGTGTGGGGTAATACAGCAGAAGAAGTTTTCAAGAAAGGTAGGAAAATAATCAAGATTCTTCTGAAAGCAGGTTTTGCTGTAAAAAGAGGTAAGGTCAAAGGACCTGCACGTGACATCCAGTTTTTGGGAATTAAATGGCAAGATGGTCGTCGCCAGATCCCAATGGACATGATTAACAAAATAACATCTATGTCCCCACCTACTAACAAAAAGGAAACACAAGCCTTTTTAGGCGTTGTGGGTTTCTGGAGAATGCATATTCCAGGTTACAGTCAGATTGTGAAACCTCTCTATGAAGTGACTCGAAAGAAAAATGAGTTTATGTGGGGCCCTGAACAACGACAAGCCTTTGAGCAAATTAAACAAGAGATTGTGCATGCAGTAGCCCTTGGACCAGTCCGAACAGGACAGGACATTAAAAATGTGCTGTATACTGCAGCTGGAGACAATGGCCCTAACTGGAGCCTCTGGCAGAAAGCACCAGGGGAGACTCGAGGTCGACCCCTAGGATTCTGGAGTCGAGGATACAAAGGCTCCGAGGCCAACTAT